>OZ018322.1:59855290-60012790 GCA_963969495.1 Ceratothoa steindachneri
TATGTGTGTGTATATGCAAAGGGTGGTAAAAAAGGGTGTGTGTGGATTGATAGGTGAAAATAAACAAGTGGTGAAAAGAGAAAAGAAGTGTGGTAGGGTGCAAAGAGATGCTAGGCGCCTGGTGGTCTGGCCTATCACTTTCATAAATGCTATTGTCATGTGTTTCCATTGTTGTTTTCGTTGTTTTTTATTGTATGGCGTTCAAGCCATTTGTCTTAAAATATTTTTTAAAGTTTTGGGGTATGTAATGTGCACTAACTGTTGGTTTGTAATATATTACTTTAAATATGCCCTTAGTGTTAATTGTATTTTATTTTTTTTGTTCTTTGTGTATATCAGTGTTTTTTGTTTCTTCAATCCTTCTTTCTTCGCTTCACGTTTGGTTTGCTAGTCTTGTTCGGTGTGCATTGATCAAAATTGGTGATTTTTCTTGAATCGAGTTTGTTGTCTTGATTGGTTTGTTGTCATGTTTTGGATGGTTTTTGGTTTTTACATTCTCCTCATACGTACAACGGCACTTCGTCATAGCCAGCCACTAGGCTACCGGAGCATGGAAATCTGGCGCGACATATAGTTCTTCTGTTCTGGTTAATCATATGAGTGATATCCTCATCCAGTTCCTGATTAACAAATTCTTGCAATTTTGGAGTGTGTTCTTCTATGACTTTGTTAATGGGTGTTAACCCCGTCTCCCTGTACAGATCTTTTTGGCGTCTTCTTTCCCGCCTACATCTACCCGTAATTTGGTACACGCATTTATTTTTCACCATTTGTAGTCTCCTCTTTTGTGCTTTTGAGACACAAGAGAGGGCGGAAGCGGGGTATAGCAACGTAGATCTAACAAGAGCGTTGTAGATCTTTTTCTTGTTGCTTCCACGTTGAGTTCTAAACATATACAGAGTCCTGATTGCGACCGAAGCTTTAGAAATCCTATCATCGACGTGCTTCCTGTACCCAGATGAAGTAATTTTCATTCCGAGTACATTGCACTCCGTGGTGTAGGGATAGCGTCTATCTCACTCCCTGACATCTACGAGTAGTCTCCTACTTTGAATTTCTCTTGGTTCGTTTTGATCTACTTTCGATTTCTGCCGCTGTTATACGAGCTTGCTACGGCGCATTCCTCTATGGAAATGTGATTATCTTGTTGAAATCATCTGCGTATTGAATGTTGAGGGAAGAGAGGTACACAGGGGCTGGAACATCCCCGGTGTATATCGAGTAAAGGGTGGGAGACAGATACCACCCCTGCGGGAGGCTCGCATTGGACGGAAACTTCGGTCCGTCCGTGCACCCTAAACTGACATACGCCGCTCTCTCCATGACATAGTCACAGAGAGTTCTTTCTAAGTTTTCACTTAGGCCTAGCTGTAGGATCTTAAAATTTATACCTCGCTGCCACACCTTATCAAACGCCTTTAAACATCCAGACAAACAATTTCCACATAACTCCTTTCCCGTTTGGCTTGGGCAAGCGTTTCGGTGATGAGGTTTATCGCCATCACCGGACTTTGCTTTTTTCTAAGCCCGTATTAGCATAGGCTGTAGAGGGAGTTCTCATCTACCTGAGACAGCAGTCTTCGGTTGAGCATCTTCTCGAAGAGCTTCCTGCTAAATTCTAGAAGTAAAATTGGCCACTAGTTTTCTCTCGACGTTGGGTCCTTTCCGTGCTTTGGCAAGAAGATCATCTTTGCCGTTTTATAAGCATCGGGAAAGTATCCCGTATTTAGAGACGCGTTGAAAATTATTCTCATTTCCTCAATGAAGTTCGCTGGTGCCTTTGGGAAGTTTAGCTTCGTAAGCCCCGATTGTCCTGGGGCTTTCTGGTGGAATGAGCGAAGCGAGCCGAGTAGTGTTTCTTCGGTGATCTTTGCGTCTCTGTCGCGTTGTCTTTCCACCTGGCGGTGAGGATGCGTCCTATGTATTTGTATGTTAAGCTCGTCTACAATGTTGTTGTCGAACTCTATATAAAAATCTTTGTTTTCTTCTTCGAATATACTGAAGATTCTTTCCTAATAATGTCGGAATATTTCTTCTATTCTTCTTTCTTATGTTTCGATTGTTCTGTCTTCCTTTAATATTTCTATTTTCTTCTTTTTCCCAGTTGATCCTTTGAGACACCTGATTTTATTCCAAAAATCTTTGGGAGATGCATCTTGATCGAGGCTCTCGATCGCATCGTCCCAACGCCTCCACTGTTGTTCGAGGATCAACTGGTTGAGCTCTTCTTTGATCTCTTTACTTCGCTGTATTGAGGCAATCGACGCATTTCTGATGTTAATTTCATACATTACTCTCAACTCACGATACAGTTCTTTTATCTATCCAGTCCATCTGTAGGTTAAGATGGACTTATACTGGGTTTTCGGGATGGAAGCCCTATCCGCATTGATTAGATGGTTATTAAGGTCGTCGAGTGCCTCGTCGAGCTCTTGGAGAATTGCCTCATGCAGTTTGGGAGGATTGTAGGCATCGCTAATTTTTTTTTTTAGAGCTCATCTGGCGACTGCCTACTTGGGCATTACTCGCCGTATTCAACATTGCCTAAAATTAGGCATCTTTAAAAGAGGATGCTAAAAAAAACAAATAAAAAACCATCAACAAAAATAAAAAAGAGAAAAAGGTAATAAGCAGGAAGCAGGCTCCGGCGTCGGGGGAGAACCGCCTCCACCAGTCGCAAGAACATGCGATCTACTAAAATAAAAAAAAAAAAAATAAAAAAACCCAACTATTTAAATGAAGGGAAGAAGGACGACCTCCTCTAAAAAGTCTACAATTAAACAGATCGTAGTGCACGAACCGTCCAGAGTACAAGGAACAGGCGGTAGCAACCCCGCCCATCCCGATACCGGGACATGTAACGCGTGCGGAGATCACCTAGACTGGGACATTAAACAAGAATGTGCTGAACAGTCTGGAGGACAACGCAGTCTTCACAGTAGGGCACAGGCGAGCGCTCCATCAAATGGCTGTGCGTCCGCGAGTGTGTCCAATTCGGAGACGACATAAAGCAACCTCAAGCCTTCGCGACATTTGGGGAAAGGTCCATGGTAACAGTCGCGGCGCAATGGCACGCAACTTTAAGTTCCCTTCGACCGTCTCCCATCTTCTTCGCCAACCAAACCAAAGAGCTCCCCGTTTTCCTGCCTTGTAGTAGGTGTGAGGAAGAGCGAAACACTGGTCCGGTCGCCCGGGCTTAGCGGACTCTTTGGCGCCCTCATCGGCACGCTCATTCCCCGCAATTCCTACATGTCCAGGAACTCATCAGAAGATAATCTCAACATCCGCCCGGCTTGCCAAAACCGTGGCGTCACAGATATCACGAATCAGGGAGGGTGAGGATTTCAATGCCACGATAGCATTCAAAACGCTTTGTGAGTCGCTATAGATCACAATCCAGGCTTCAAACCGGGCACGTCGCGTAATATCTCGTACCGAGTGGTGTATTGCCACCAGCTCGGCCGTGAAGACAGACGCAGCGCCTGGAAGAGCCCCGCTGACTCCTAACAGAGGGGATACGGCGTGGAAGCAGACCCCCTCTTAGAACTTGGAGACATCCGTATACACAGGCACGGTTCCAGCGTGACACGAGGTGTGCTTCAAAAAGGTCAAACGCAATACTCCCGGCGCTGTACAAGCTTTGGAAGCAAAGGCGTGGCGACAAATAAACAACTGTAGTAGCCTCCAAAGTGGCGTCCTGGGCAGAACCAAGGGCGCCACCGGCCCAAGAGCTATATTTAGCTATCAAAGGAGTTTCCTAGCCTTAAACCCAAAGGGCTTAGGGTATGATTAGCGTCTCTTGGTGGCACAGGCACCGTTGAAATCAGTTGCGGATGCAGTGAGAGCTGTTGGCGATTAAGGGAAGCGGCTGGCTCGCGCATACAAGCGAATAATGCGCTGTACAAGGCGTACACCGAGTGACATCTTCCCAGCATCAATTAGTAGGCTCTCAATGGGGGAAGTGCGGAAGGCACCGGTCGCCACTGTGGTGGATCGAGTCCACCTTCCGCAATACACGCATCGCTGCGGATGCATAAAACTCACAACTGTAGTCGAGCTTCGAACGAACAAAGGATCGATAAAAAGTAAGGCAGTAGCCCTATCAGCGCATCAATCGCTGAACGTCACGGAACGGAGAATATCCATAGCGCGGGTACAAGAGACCCTAAGGCTGCGAATATGAGCCTCCCAGGTGAGTCGTCGGTCAAATACAAGACCAAGGAAACGGTGCGATTCCACCACATCCAGGAGTATCCCATTAAGAAACAGGTCTGGTTTCGGTTGGAGCCGTGGTTTGCGGCAGAAGTGCACCACCTTAGTCTTGGCCAAGGAAAACCAAAACCTGTGCGCTTCTGCATAGCGATAGACGAAGTTCAATGCCTGTTGGAGTCGACGCTCCAGAGTTGGCATCTAGGCCGCCCCAAAAGAGATCGAAAGTTCATCCATGTAAAGCGTAACGAGAACATCTTCCGGCAGCACCGAGGTGATGCCGTTGATGCTTAAGGCAACCAGTGTGACATTGAGGACATTTCCCTGCGGGACATCCTCTTCCTGCTCCATTTGGCCGGGCCGGAGAGGGCTCCCCTCCATCCGTACGCGGAATCGACGATCTCGAAAAAATTGAGATAAAAAGATTGGGAGGCGTCCCTTCACACCCATCATGTGGAGACTCTTCATGATACCATATCGCCACTTGGTATCATAGGCCTTTTTCACATCTAAAAACACCGTGGCGTAGTGCTATCTATGAAGTAAGTCCTCACAGACGGGATTTTCCAGTCAGAGCACAGAATCCGACGTGGAGTGGAACTTGCGTACGCCGCACTGTGCAGAAGACAGATTGCCTCCGCTGTCCAGAAAAGAAGGCTAATCTAACATTTACCAATTTCTTGATCAACTTACACACTCAAGAGGTTAGAGAGATTGGGCGGAAACCGACCGAAGTAGAGTGATCTCTCCCCGGTTTGCGAAAGGCGATCACAGTAGCGATTCGCCAGGAATCTGGGAAGAGACATTCCAACCCAGTTCCTGTTGAACAAATTTAACAGAAAGGTCATGCCTCGCTCACCCAGGTGTCAAAGCATGGCGTACGGGACATCGTCCGGATCATGGGCGGTGTCCGCGCACGAAGCGAGAGCGGAACGCAACTCACTCACAGTAAACTTGTCGTTAAAGGGTTCTCCGCCTCTGGAGGTAAAGTCCAGTCAGCGGCCTTCCGCGACATCACGACGTGCATTGAATGCTGGCGGGGCAGTATCGCGGCTAGAAAATGCGGAGAAGGCGTTCGCAAAGGATTTCGCCACGGACGCGGGGTCTAAGATTGCGGTCCCATTCATCTGGAGAACGGGAGGGAGGTCCTGCGAGAACTTGCCCCGAATCCTTTTGACTCGCTCTACAAGTCTGCTAGAGGGGTTTTTCCGTTAAGCAAAGACAAGTATTCCCGCCAAGAAGAGCGGCGGGCATGCTTCGAAATATACCGGAACCTAGCCCTAGCCCGACGAAATTCACCGACAGTGAAATCATTCGGGGGGCGCTTATAGCGCATGTAAGCATAACGCTCCTGTTTGAGGGCCGTCTCACACTCGGCCGACCACCACGGGAGTGGTCGGCGTGCAAAACGGCCAGACGTTCTTGGAATAGTAGTCAGGTCCGCGGCGATGAGGTTGCCGGAGAATGACTCAACGGCCTCATCTTTTGACCTAAACTCCTTGACTGAGATAGAGAATTCAGTCATTTCATGAAATGCAGGCCACCGCGCCCACGCCAAACAACACCGAGGTGGGCTCTCAGTCGGCAGCGGCCCAGAAAATAATATTTGAATAGGAAAGTAATCACTACCATGGAGGTCATCGACCACCCCCTAATCAAAATCAAGCTATGCATCCGAAGAGCACAAGGATAGATCAATGCAAGAAATTGAAGCGGTTCTCGGGCAGTGATGCGTAAACTCATCCACATTTAGAACACCTATCTCAAGCTCTTCGATCAGATCGACAAGGACTTGTCCCCTGGAATTTATTGATAAGTCTCACCAGAGAGGATGTCTTGTCTGCCGTTCAGATCTCCAAGCAAGAGAAAGGGCCTCGGCAACCGTGCAACGACGCGGCGGAAGTCCTCCGCGTCGAAGTCAGAACAAACAGTATACCTCCTAACCAGGTGAAGCTGCACAGCCCTGCCTGAATAGAGGTATCTAAAGTGAAAAGAAGAACGATGAAATCATGCTGGGTGTAAACCGCGCATCCCCCGGCCCGGCACTTATCTCGTGGTGGTGCGGTCGCAAAACCCTTATACCCTAGGAGGGCAGGCAAGGGGCACGTGCCTAGCATGGCATCCTGCATAAAAATAGCTAACGAAAAACGGGACGAGAAGAGCCTCCGCACCTCCTCCCAGTTGGCCCGGAGTCCGCGGTAATTCCATTGAAGAAATATGCCCTCCAGGCCTAGCTCAAAGGAGACGTGGAGGCCCTCTTCGAAAGGAAGAACCTCACGAGAATGGCCGTACGCTGCTCGGAGCTAAATCCCCGGGTGCTGTTGGCCGAACAAAATGTGCCGTCAACATCGAGGACTTATTGGGGGTGGTCAGATTCTTGGCCGTCAGCCATAAAATTGCCTTCTTGACCACATAATTATAAATGCGCTATTGCAATTAATTCTCGGTTTTACAGGGCCGGGCTAGAGTGGAAAAACCGAATTTTCCATTTTCTTCGATAAGCAGGGAAAACAATTAAAAAGGTGGGTCGAAAGACAGTTTTTTGCTGTCTTAGAAAGCTCCTTCCGAGGGCTTCGATGAAGAGGTAGTTAGCCATAAAATTGTCTTTTTTCCCGCATATATATATATATATATATATATATATATATATATATATATATATATATATATATATATATATATATATATATATATATATATGTATATATATATATATATGTATATATATATATATATATATATATATATATAGAGAGAGAGAGAGAGAGAGAAAGAAAGAAAGAGAGAATTTTTAGGGCATATACTGATAAATACAGGGTCTTTTTTATACATGTCCTACATTCAAAGTTTAATAAAATCGATTTTATTAAACTTCAAATGTAGGATATATATATATATATATATATATATATATATATATATATATATATATATATATATATATATATATTAGTGTGCAAATTAGTTCGGACAGTGATGAAATAATACAATTATTTGATAATTGTTGTTTATATTTGAAAACAATACTAACAGCACAAACATCTTCTGCATCGTCACACAGTCGGTTTTCTCGATTCTACGTTTAATTATAGCCCGTAGATTCTCGATAGGGTTTAGGTCACAAGAATTCCCAGGCCAATCTACAACGGTTAGTCTACCTTTTTCGAAGAAGGTGCGTATTATTTGGGAACTATGGCGCGGAGCCAGATCCTGCTGGAAAATGTCGCCTTTATCTGGAAAGTCTTTCTGCATCGCGGGAAGCAAGTGAGTTTGCAGGATTGTCTTGTATTTAACGCTGTTTATCATTCCCTCAATTGTAACAAGCCGCTCTAGGCCTTTTTCGAACTCAGTGAGGTCACGCATCTTAACATTTATACCACGATCTGAAAAAGAAATACAAATAATAATTAGAGTTGATAAATAAAACCACGTATCTGCAATAAAAACAAAACACTAACAATGAAATTTGGATGGATATTCGTAATATAATAGCTCATTTAAATATTGGTGTTAATTAAATTTCTACTGTTCCAATTATTTTGTCCAATCCCTTTATATATATATATATATATATATATATATATATATATATATATATATATATATATATATATTAATATACCTATATAAACTTAGTGCTTTCATTTAGGCTGATATCATGAAGCGTACAATTAAAAATCGTTCTTTCTATAGGCAATGTCCAAATAACATTAGATATACAATAAATACCTCACACCTCTTGTCCATCGCTTTTCATATTATCCCTCTAATTTACATCGTAATCACCTAAAACCAGTCATACTAAAGATAATATAAACATGTGTTTAACCAAGTCAAATTATTTGCACTTTGACTTGAAATTTGATCCGTGATACCTCGTGGATTATTATAGTTCAGGATTTTTTTAGGGGAAATTCAAATTTGGAATTAACGGAGAAATATGGATGAATTTAAATAAAATCGACGAGGTCAATTCCAAGGATAGATTGCTAATCGCAGAGTTACGTTAAGGAATTTTAAAATATATGTAAGTTTAAAGGGATTTAAAAGGCCCATTAACTAACCTTGACCTATCTGATCTTAAATTAGGATTGCGTCGCTGGCAGGTTGAAGTCATTAATTCTATATTGGTTCTTTGCTATAGCTACATAATCAATCGGTAATAAATAATCGATGATGTAATGGCAGAATGTTATCTCACCCTATAAAAAAACTCCCTGCTAAAATTATTTTGACTTTGATGAGCTAAAAAACTTGTATTATAAGCACAGCATTCTAAAATAGATGAATTATGGTTCAAATAAAATAAAATACACGGTTTTTTTTTCATTTCCACTTAATTTAAGTTTTAACTGTAATATATTTCGAATCAACCTTATATTCCCCATTTAAGTGTGACACGGAATAAAATGTGTCGCCTCTCTCTCGTAAATAGTTCAGCTCAAAGCGGTTTCAAATTCGGACTTTCAAATGGGTCCGCAGAAATTGTGTATCAACAAATCACGAAAATATATTTCCTGAATATATACCCAACAATTCTTGTCTAACTCAAAACAACTGAATATTCATTGCAATTTTCTTATTCTCCAATATTTTACACACTTTATTGCTCTATAAAATATATAGAATTGATGTAAGTTTTGTAAAATAGCCAAGGGATGTTCATTAGCGTCGCACTTTGGAAATTAGAAGGTGGAACTTCGTGACTTAAGCAAACAGCTGCTAAGAGTCTGGAACCTGAAAAAGGAACGTGTAATTACGACATAAATTTAAGCTGATAATTTAATGAGCAGCCACGATCAGGGTAGGCCCGAACGATGTTCCTATTAATATTTATTTAAATTCCCATTCTCCAATTATTGTTTACAGAGAAAACGAAAATATTGTTTAAGAATATATTGCGTTAGATATTTTTTGTTAGAGCTCATCATTTATAAAATAAGGAAATGGTAATTTAAAGGTGGTAAATTTGGTTGTGATTTTGGAAGAATTGTTTTCTACGACGGCTCTGAGTGTGGAGGTGGCGGGTTGGTTTCGGGATATCTCTTGGGCGGTTGTATCACGTAAAAAGCAGCAGAGTACGGTTGAAGTTTGGGTGTGTCAAAAGATGCATTCTGGGAGCGGGATCCACATTTCATTATTTGTTGGAAAGATGGAGAGAACAAACAAACGCATAGAGTAAAAAAAGAAGTAATCAAAACTTAGTCGGGAAATCTTTAATCATTAGTTTTATTAATAATTATTATTATAATAAATAAGTCGACGAAACATAATGGAAATCTCCACAGAAATTTGGTTTGGTGAGAGGTTGAAGGCCAATTGATGCATATGCCTTATCAAAAAAATTAAAAGGGGAGATAGGGGCTGCGAACCAGTGTAGGGGCCCAAGGTGCAATTAAATCAGAAGGAAAAAACGAGTGGATGAGACGAAGACGAAAAGAACCTGTACGGAGAAACGGGGATTATCGACCAGGTTTAAGCGCGTCTTCTGAGTCGGAGAAAGGTCACGAGAAAATGAAATAAGTGGCAACAGGGATTGAAATACAGGCGGTAGGCAAGGGTACATTGAGTACTGTGAGACTGGTACGGCAGACGTTATAGGTGGAAATGAGATCGTGGAACTTAATATCCGTGACTTATTGTGGTATGAATCAGGGAAAGCGCTGGGATTCCACCGGGAATGAGACTTGCTATGGGCGCTGCGGGTAGGTTCAAGTGGTCAAAGGGCCGCAACGGATGATGGTACCGAAGCAATGCGACTACCAGTATTGGGTCAACGGAAACTAACCTAAAATAGCCAGAGAGGTGCAAAGGGAGCAGGGATGGGAGCGGAAGAGAACGCGCTCCAAGGAGAGATGCCACCTACTCTAAAACGTCATAGTCCACAAGCCTATGTAAACGAACCCGTCCCGAGTAGGAAGGACATGCAGTAGTGATTCCGATTATCCAGGTATTGGGACAGAAAACGTGAGCGAAGATCATCCAGAAGAGGACATTCAACAAGAATATGCTGAACAGTCCAGAGCAGAACGAGATCGTCGCAGTAATGTACAGGGAAGCGCTCAATCAAATGATAGTGCGTCCCGGAAGTGTGCGCAATTCGAAGACGACAGAAAGCAACCTGAAGTCGTCACGGTATTGGAGTAGATCCATAATAACAGTCGCGGTGCAATGGCACGGAACTTTAAGTTCCCTTCGGCCGTCTCCCATCTTCTTTGTTAGGAAGCTTGGAGGGCAGTGTGAGGAAGAGCAAACTCTAGTTTGTTCGTTAATGTGGAAGAATGAGAGAGATAAGGAATTAACTCCCCCTCCCTGCCTCCCTCAGTTCGCCGTTGACCGATCTAAATTCGCGTGCCCTATATACTGCGAAAATTAGAATAATGGAAAGATCATTAAGAGGGTATCGCGGCTTCGCACTATGGAACCTTATCGCGACCCAAATTAATTAAGGAAGTCTGTTGGCGATCAATCTCTCTCCCCGTCTAGATAATTTCAGGGTATATATTTGACATCTCAAAGTTCACATGTACATAGATTGTGTCTGAAGCCGCCGTCCAGTACGTTAGTCGTAACTTTTTCGTAGTCGAGAGGGAATCGATTACATTCTCGTCCAGAGAAGAATTGAGTGATTGTCGAAGAGCCAACAAAGAGCTAGTCGTCACTCAGTGTTGTTTGTGGAAATAGTTAGGCGCGCTTCAACATTTCTCACCATGTCTTCGGAATTCAAGGATCGGAAAGGCTATCCCCGAAGCACCCTCCGTTTGCCCCTTAAGGATAAGAGCCCCCCCTCCTCTACTTCAGTCTTCCGAAGTTGGATTAAGTGTCCCGTAAGACGCCTACAAGTTCAAGGTCGAACTTACCTACCTGGTTAGACTCGCCGCACATCAAGGTAAAAGGGATTTAACCTCCACTTCGTCACTCTCCTCCCACCTTTACCGCGTCGAACCTCAAGGATCCCCTTTGCTCTAGAACTTGCATAATTTTAAAATCATTACTTAATTAATTATCCATCGGTTCAAACTTAATTGATAGTGTTAATCAACTTAGCAGTGAACAGTCAATATTTAATTGCATTGGCATTTAACTTGCCCTATCAGATCCTCACTCCACTCATTACATTGGTAAAGGAGGCAAGAACATTTCAAAACGCTCTGAAGATGATCCAATAAGATCGAAAGCTCAGCAATTTAGTTTGGTTTATACCAAACACATTCATTTAAAAAGAAGATGAATACTGGACAAGTGATCCAACATCTACAAGATGGAATAAAAAAGATAGTTAGAAGAAGAGAAAGTTGCCAAAGGAAATTAATTAAGGCAAAATACACAATGGTCCTTAGGAAAGACTGCTACCTAACTACACTAATATATATATATATATATATATATATATATGTAATCTTTAGTCCTATTAAAGAATATTTTTGTAGCCGTGTTTAAATATTCCTTGGCCTAGCAACTGTGTATTTAAAGCACTCTTAGAACCATCCCCAGCTGAAGCCTTAATTCCGGTCGGCCAGTATGCCTGTGTGCGTTATAACGGCCTACACTCGGTCATACCACGGCAGCTCAGTACTCAAAGATTCTTTGGTGCCTATATCGGCGCGCTCATGTCTCATCATTTCTACATGTCCAGGAAAGCAGCAGTAGATAATCTCGAAACCACCCGACTTGCGAGAACCGTGGCATCAGAGATGCCACGAACTATGTAGTGTATAGATTCCAAACCCGCGAGAGCTCTCAGGGCACGTTGTGAGTCGCTATAGACTGGCACGGATCGAGCGTGACAGTAAGTGTGCTCCAAAAATATCGAACGCAATACACTCTGCGCTGGGCAAGTTTTGAAAAAAGTTAAGGATGATACCCTGCAGCGGGGCGTCTTTAGAATAACCAGGGGAGTCAACGTGCCAATAGCTACACGAGCTTTGAAGGAGTTTCCTATCATTAAGCTCATAGTGCTTAGGGTATGAATGGCGTCTCTCGGTAGGATCGGCACTGTCGAGATCGGCCGCGGATGGAATGAGACCCATTGATGACTGAGGGAAGCGCTGGCCTCACCCGTATAAGCGCATACTGCACTGAATACAAACAGAGTGAGTGGCATTTCACCGGTGTAGTGGATCGAGTCCAGCTACCGCAATGCACGCTCACCTGCGGTTACGTAAAACTCCCATCCATAGTCAAGCTTCGAACGAACAAGGAATCGGTAAAAAAGCAAGGAGGTGGCCATATCAGCACCCACAGTGTTGAAACTCACGGTACGAAGAATGTCCATGGCGTGGATACAAGAGACCCTAAGGCTGAAAATATGAGCCTCTCAGGTGAAGTGTGGGTCCAAAATACGACCATAGAAACGGTGTGAATCCACGACTTTCTAAACTCCGTTTAGGAACAAGTTCAGGTTGAGATAGAACCGTGGATGGCGGCAGAAGTATCCCCCTCTCCTACCTCAGTCTTGACCAAGGAAAACCGAAACTTGTGGGCTTCAGCATAGTAAAACATAGGGTTCAATGTCTGTTGGAGTGGAAGCTTCAGAGTTAGCATCTGAGCCGCATCAAAAGAGATCGAAAGGTCGTCCACGTAGAGCTTAGCAAGAACATATTCCGGTAGCACCGAGGTGATGCCGTAGATGTTCAGTGCAAAGAGTGTGATACTGAGAAGAGTTGCCTGCGCAACGCCCTCTTTCTTCTCCATTGGGCCGCAGATGGCTTCGCCCACCCATACACGGAATTTACGATCTTGCAAAAATTCAGAAATAAAGACTGGGAGGCGTCCCCTTCTCCGCAGCGTGTAGAGAGTCTCTATGGTACCATATTACTATGCGTTATCCTAGGACTTATTCAGATCGAAAAACACCGTGGTTATTGTTTCCCATGAAAGAAGGCCTTGCAGACACCATTTTTCTGTCCAAGCAGAGCATCTGATGCGGTGTTGAACTTGCGGAAACTGCACTGTGCAGGAGACAAATGGCCTCCGCTGTCCAATAAAAAGTCTAATCTAACATTTACCAATTTATTCATCAACTTGCATACGCAGGTGGTTAGATAGATTAAGCGGAACCCGGCCGGGGTAGTATGAACTCTCCCCGATTTTCGAAAAGTGAGCACAATAGCATTCGCCTTGAATTTGGAAGGATACCCTCTGTCCAGATCCTGTTGACAAAATCTAGCATATAGGTCATGCCTCGCTCACTTAAGTGTCGAAGCATGGCATAGGGTACATCGTTCAGACCAGGGGTTGTGTCCGCGCATTAAAGCTTTCGCGAAAACTACGTAAATCTCAAATAGACTGTGCAGTTCTCGAAATATGCTGAAATGAAATACAGCACAAAGTTTCATCGTGTGAGCATGTCATAACCACTCTCCTAAACCGTAAAACGAGTTTACAATCAAAAAGCTCACCCTTGCAATATTTGCGCCTGTCAATTATTGTATATCGGAAAAATTTTATCTACTCTAAACAAATTTGCACAACACAACGAAAAAAAAAAATCCGCAAACTCGCTTTACAAAGACCAACATTTTTTCCGCCTGATAAAGTAGTTCAACTGGTCTCAATTTAAACTCCCACTTTTCAAGATTAACTTTGTTGACTATTATTATTTCTTTGAAAAGTTTTTTCATGACAATTGCAAACTCCCTACGGTAGGTAATTTCGATAGATTTAGGTTGGAATTTTCCGAATTAGCTCACTACTTCTATCGCAGGTTTAAAAATTTAAAATTTGCCCCCCTCATGTTTACGAAAAGGATACGGCCATTTTTTGAAAAAAATCGCTCCCAACACCAATAAATGATCACCACAAAGCTAGACAAAAGTAGTGGAGTCGATTTTATGAATCGAACTGACTATGTGAACAAAATGTCTAACATTTTAAACGATCGTAAAAAATTTACCTTCCTTCAGAATTCCATATCATAAATTAACAATGCAACTCGAAGATAAGTTTAATAGATTCTTATCAAATCTCCACTCCTCACAAGTCATAGATCATTCCATCTATGAATGTCTGTTTGCCAGTGGCTTTGGCCTTGGTATTCTGTATGGCCTACCAAAACTTCCCAAGCATGTCCTCCCTTTAGACCGATACTTGCCTCCTCTTTACGAACCAACTTAAAAAGTCGCAAAAAACTTAGTCAACCAGCTCTCAGCATTTATCCAGAACTAGTTTACCATAAAAAAAATAGTTATTCCTTTTCTCAAGAAATTCTCTGACAAAAGTTTGACTCATCCAAATTTCTCGTGGATAAATTTAAACTTTTACAAATAGTTTTTAAAAAGGTAGATTTTTTTATGGGTAAATTTATAAACAAATAGATGGTGCAGCTATGGGTTCGCCAATTGCTTCCATTGCCGAAGATATTTTCATTAAAGATTTTGAAAAGACCCTCTTCCAAACTTGTCCTTTTTAATTCAAACCGCTATTTTACCGAAAATTTGTAGACGACAGTTTTTAATTACCTCAATTCCATTCATCTAAATATTAAATTTACTATGGAAACCAAAAAAAGAAAATTGTCTCACCTTTTTGGATATTTTAATTAAGTCCATTCAAAGCTTAACAACATCCATTTATAGAAAAGCGACTTTCAATGAACTGGGTAGATTTTTTTGGTAGTTTTTGTGATTTGTCCTACAAACTAAGCTCCATCAAGACTCTCATCTATCATGGCTTCACCCTGTCTTCCTCATTCTCACTTATGCATGGAGAATTTGAATTTCTAAGAACCCTTTTCCACAATATCTCCTATCCCAAGTCAATAGTAAATAGACTTATTTGTAATCTTTTGAATTCCCAATATTTACCTTCTAATCTTTCCTACGATGTTCCTAAAGACTCTAAATCTTTTATTCTTCCTGAAATGGGTCCCCTTAACAGAGAGTTCCGAAGAAAGTTCTTTAAATTATTAGAGAGCTATTTTTTTC
The DNA here is from genome assembly GCA_963969495.1 of Ceratothoa steindachneri. Lineage (NCBI taxonomy): Eukaryota > Metazoa > Arthropoda > Malacostraca > Isopoda > Cymothoidae > Ceratothoa > Ceratothoa steindachneri. The sequence goes on from OZ018322.1 coordinate 59,870,425, forward strand.
CATACAAAATTTAAATTAGTATTTGTAAATAAATTTAATATTGATAGGTGTTTTAGCAGAGAGGATAAACTTACTCTAGAGATGCTCAGTCGTGTTATATACGAATTTACTTGTGTTTGGTGTCTCCAAGGAACATACATAGGCAGCACGATTCGTTCACTGAGAGCAAGGTTTTTCTCGTAGCCCTAGTCTTAATTGAGACTCTTTTGCTGCTACCCTGATCATGGAGAAGACAACCTTATATAGGGTACAAAGATACGAAGGGAACGCCCATCACATAGTACAAACCAATGGAAAAACACAAAAACAAGAGAGAAAAATACCAATAAAAAGAACAATAGGCAACTAATAACAGACATATACATCCCCAAAACGATATACACACAACAACGCAGTGTATATGAATGGAAATGGTGGGTGAAAAAACAAAACAAATTTTAAAGGATTATTATTAGAACGAAAACATTTAGGACTAAGAGTTAATCCACGATCATAGCAGAGACACGTAGTGGGGGATGCAATGCGAATGATATTACACTAATAAATTGTGACAACAGGCTGGATTATGAATTTATTTCATTTAGTACAAGTTTTTTAAAAACAGGGTCATGTTTAAATAAGCTAGGGGAAATATTTATATTAAGCAAGATGCCAATTAATGAACACTTGACAATATTTCTTTTTGTGAAATCAGCGGAATGATAAAGGAATTTTGCAGAGTTCCAGCCAATGGGGTGGTTATTTTCGGATAAATGTAAAAATAAAGCGCTGTTTATTTCACCTCTTCTAATATTATACTTATATTGGCAAATCCTAGTAGATAAAGATTTACCAGTTTGATCGAAGTAAGGTAAATTGCAAATAGAACATTCAATAGAATATACTCCACAATAATACTAGGAAAAAAGGTGGAGTATATTCTATAGAATGTTCTATTTGCAATTTACCTTACTTCGGGCAAACTGGTAAATCTTTATCTACTAGAATTTACCAACATAAGTATAATATTAGTGATAAAAGGAAGGAAGTGGTAGTCAGATATGTATGTGTATGGGTGCCCAGTGAACGGGTCTCCATTGGTTTATTTTTTCTTATTTGTTAATGTTGTCCCATTGCGGGATCTTTTAATTATTTTGTATTTGTTATTGTTATTCTAATTTGTCCTATTTGGGGATTTTTTTTTTTTAATATTATTGTTTCGCATTTTTTTTCTTTCTTTTTAGTTTTACTTTGGTACAGGTTCCATTATTCTGGTGCTAGGAAGGTATCTTTTGTATATACCTTCCTCTGCCTCTGGGTCTAGAGCCGCTACAGACTGCAGTCTTGCCCAGATGTATCGACCTTTTTCATAAAGGTATGTGTTAAGTGGTTCAAGACCTGTTTCTTCATGGAGGCTTCTTGATGTCTGATACTCATACCACTTAGCGTTAGTAATAAACCAGAGGCCTCGCTTTTTCACTCTCTGGAGTCTTGTCATATTTTTCTTTGACGCCGCGTTGAGCGAAATAGCAGGGTACACCAGTTTCGATCTCACTAGACTGGTGTACAACTTCTTTTTATTGGTTGTGCTGAAGTTTCTGAATCGTAGGAGTTTGTCGAGTTCAGTGTTGGCGTATTTAATCCTGGAGCTGACGTGTCTGTTCATGCCAGTATTGACAAATTTGTAGCCGAGGACTGACACGTGCGGTGAGTAGTCAATTTTAGAGTTTTTTAGATTGAGAAGGACGGAATGACGTCTCCCTATTGCGGTTGCTGAGAATTTTGATATCTTGCTCTGTATTTTCCAGTGTTTCTCGAACTTGGCGATTCTTTCAGCTTCTGATATCGTGGGTCTGGCCATCATCCTCGCAGTATTTGTTCTCCGAACCATAACTTGGGTAATATCGTTTGCATATTGGATATTGAGAGTTCTTCCCTCAGTTGGTTTAGGGATGTCTCTCGTAAAGATGGTGCAGGGAGTGGGGCTGAGGCATCCTCCCTGTGGGACGCCGGACAGGAGCTCGAAGGCTTCCCCTGTATACTTCTCGAAGGCAATGACAGTTTGCCTTTAGGTCAAGTAGCTACAGAAAATCTTTTCGAAGTGGGGGGTGAGTCAGTCGCGAGATTTTGTACTTCAGGCCCTCGATCCAAACTTTGTCGAAGGCCTTCTTTACGTTTCTGCTAACGAAGTCGATCCAGCACCCCCTGGCCCACCTTGCCGCTGCGTGTTGAAGCATTTGGGATATAGTTGTTTCTGTGCTTCCGTGTCTTCTGAATCCGTGCTGTTTCTCCTTCAACAGAGAGTGCTCTGACAGGTGTATTGATAATCTGTTGTTGAGAATTTTCTCAAAAACCTTCCCAATGGTCTCCAGCAATGAGATAAGTCTGAAATTCATGACCTGGTTCGCTGGCTTCCTAGGCTTAGGGATGAAAATCTTTTTCGAGGTTTTCAGGCCATCTGGGATATATCCTATTGCTATGGACGAATTGAGTAGGTTCAACAGCAGGGTCCGAAATCTTTCGGGTGCCTCCTTCAGGTACCTGATGGTGATTTGGCTGAAGCCTGGGGATTTAGGCTTAAATTAAGCGATTGCTTCCCACAATACTGCACTGGTGATGTAGTTTCCCTCCTGAGAGTTGTCATGTAGACGGTGGGGGGACGAGGTTTCATAAGGGACGAACCTGCCCTCCCTCATCTTCATGTACTCGAGAATCTGATTTTTGAAGCCTAGGTCAATGTTTTCCTCCTCTTCATCGGATATTTTGAAAACGTTTTTCCAGACTCCACGGAACAGCCTCTCCTTCTCTCTGGGAGTGGTCGCCGTGGTACCTTCGTACGAAATTGCAGTTGGGCCATGGAAGCAGGAGTTCCCCTTTAGTCTGTTGACTGTTTCCCAGAAAGATTTCGGATTCCTGTCAGCGTCTAAATTTTCAATTAGACGGTTCTACTTCTCCCTCAGTTCGTGAGCCAGCGTGGTGTTCAGCTGTCCTCTGAGGTATTGAACGAGTCGGAAATCCATGGGCCTAGTGTAACATATGTCGAGAATGCGGCTGTAGACATCAGCGAAGCCTTGTTGGAGCACAACTCTCTCTTGTGGAGGGGTTGTTGGCAGTGTGATTTTGTGAGAGGTTGTCGGGGTAGCTATCGCGTCTGCGTTTGAAATGCAGGAATTAATAGCAGTAAGCTCATCGTCGAGGTCTACCTCAGATGCACCGTCCAGGTCAGGGGGGGGGGGTCCAATGGTAACGCCCTCCTGTATGCTTTCTAGTTGGTCTTCGAGAAGTCTTTCCGTGGAACAACAGAAACTGGAATAGGAGCAGCTGCTATGGTGATTAACATGGGAATGTGATCACTAGATGTCAGCGGTCCTGAACTGACGAGCTGGTGGAAGGGGAAGCCGGGATTCGTGAGAACTACATCAGGCTTGGCGGCTGACCCTGGATACAAGCATGTAGGGAAGTCCGGCCTGATGCACTCAGCGATATCCCTTCCTAGCAAGAGGTCAAGATTCTTGCCTCTTGCGTTTGTCCTTGCATAGCCCGCTTCTCTGTTCCTGGCATTCAGCTTCCCGGCGAGCAACACTGGGTGGTCTTTTCTGAAAAGGGTATACATGTCGTGGTAGGGCAAGTATGAACGGCGGGGATGTTGGTAGCCCTCACCGAATTCGAGGTCACCCAGAGAGCACCTGAATATGATCGATAGAAACGATTCGTCCATTGGATTCCCTGGTCTGTACTGCAGATCTTTTTTGCCCGCTATTATACTTCTGTAAAATCTCTCTACTGTCACGTTCTTTTGGAGAACGTTGTATCCGAAGATCTTCTGCTTGTCGTGGTCCCTGATTTCAGTTTCTGATAACAGAAGAATATCCGGATCCAGTCCTCGGTAGACGTTGTACAGCTGTTTTTAATTCACCTGCCACCCATGCACGTTATGTACTAGAATAGTTAGCCTATTTCTAGAAGCCATCGTGTGTGTCTGAGCTGCTTGAGGGCTTTTGGTTGTTAAGTCTACCCGATCGTAGCTTTTTGAAGAAGGATGGCTCTTAGAGTTTGAAGTTGTCGTCGTAGAGCCTTACTCTGCATTTCATTGGGCTTTCTTGACCGATTCTCCTTCTTCGGGTGAGTCATAGCACCACTTGATGTGGCCTCTTTTGACTCCTGAGGCCACTTCGTCGATGGATATTTCTCTTTGTTGAGTGTTGTTTTTGTTAAGGTTGATGGTGAGTTTGATATCCCTTCCGTCGAGCTCGTTGTTCTTCCTGCTGTGGTAGTCGTTCTGTTTCCTCCTCTTGTTTTCCGGGTTCTTCTTTGTTTCTTTTTTTGTTCTTTTTCTGTCTGGGCGAGGAAGGCAGCTGTGTTCGGTTGGCTGCAGATTCATGTCCAGTCGCTGTAGGTATATCCTCGTGGGTTTTTGCTTCTTTTGTTGGCTTGACTAGTTTTGTTTGTGCTCCTTTGATGCATGTTGCCGAGAGAACTTTGTTTGACTGTGGGTTGTCTTGAAAGGTAATAGATTCTGGGCCATTTTCAGCCAGAATCTTGTTCATCTCGGTAGTAAATAAACCCGGGCAGGCTAGGTTCACCATATGCGTGTAAAAAATGCATGCTAGCATTCTAGGAGGGGTCACATCGGTAAGCTGTAGGACTATTTGGGGTTGTGCCGGTGTTGTGTTTGTTTGTGGTGGGGTCTTAGCGGCTGTTGCGTAAGAGATGTTCAGCCTGTCAGCCGCTACTCTCTTCTTTCTTAGGTGTTCCTTCCTGACTGGGCACTGTATGCTCTATGTACGGTGAGGACCAGCGCAGTTAATGCACTTTTTTGTGTTGTTAACGCAGTGCATCCAGTCGTGGCCGGTTTGTGCGCACTCGGAGCAGATCTTGGCGTCCTCCTTTTCTGGGCAGGCACTAGTAAGGTGTTCTTTGACCTTGTAACAGGAGAAGCAAGTTAGAAGCTCGAAGTATCTCTCCTTTTCAATCTGCCCTGGGTAGATTATCATAGAGAATAGCTTCAGCCCTACTTCCTTCGCCTTTGCCGTCACCTCCATTTCTCTGAACACGATTTTAAACACGTGTGTGAGATTCCGAAATTTAACCACTTCGGTCACCTCTGTCCATTCTTACTTTCTCTCTATATCTTATCTAATGTCTTCGGCTGATCTTTCACCTACCCGTGGGTCGACTCGAAGGTTTGGGCTCTAGTCCTATAGCGTTTAGGTCTCTGTTGCTGGTTGTCGAGGTCAGTTAAACAGGTCCGCCTGAGTGTGGCAAATAGCGGTGTACCCTCTGGTGACTTCAATTATTCTTTTGAGACCAATCCCCAGTTTCCCGAAGATAGTTTGAAAGACCTTAAATTTGTCGGGTTTTTCATTTCCAGTGGAATTTTAAAATAATTTTAATGTTCAATTCCAGCTTGTCGCTTGACTGTTGATGGCCGACTTGTCTTCATTTATTAATATGGCTTCTAAGATGTTCAGCCTAGCTTTATTAACTTCTTTTCTTTTTATAACGGTGCTATCAACTAGCATATTTCTCGTTAGGTTAATGTTATGTATACTCTCCATATGACTTTTAGGCCCTCCCTTTCCATATGCATGGTTAAACGTCTCGAAAGTGTAGTGGTTTTCATGCCAATATATTTTGAGTTGTTATAAAGCTTAGTCTTTATCGGGACAGATGAACTCGTAAACTATGTTGGTTGACTTGAGTTTCGAGGAGTTTAGGCAGCTGTTGTTTTTCATCAGGAGATTGTTGGCTTTTCTTGTTTTATAGGAAATAATAAGTTTAATTTTATCCATTTGATTTTTAACCTTGATGTTACGGTTAATAATCTCCTTGATGTTTTTTTCATCTATTTTATAGTCTGTGGACATCTGATTTCTGTAATTCACTTTAATGTTGTTGACTTATCCTTGATTACTTTCAGTTTTTTCCGTATCTTTGCAATGATTATTTAAAAATTATTGGAGTTGTTTGTCAATCATGTTGTTTGAGAAACCGTTGTTCACGAGTATTTGTTTTACTTGTGCTATCTCTTGGTGGAAATGTTCCCACGTAGAGCAGCATTTATGTGTTCGGCGGATGTATGAGCCGATTACGCTTATTTTATACCTTTCTGGGCATTAACTCTCCGCATTGAGGCATCTTCCAATGTCCGTACTTTTTATATGTACTTTAGTTATGTAGCTACCATTGATGTTTTGAACTTTAACGTCCAAGAAAGGAAGTTTATTGCCCCTGCTCAATTCAAAAGTGAATTTTAACACGGAGTTCTCCTCAAATTGCTGGTTGATGTTTATCAGATGTTCTTCGTTTTGGACGTTGATGTAGATGTCGTTTATGGCTCGGTTCTGTGGAATGGCAAGGGTCAATGCTTGGCGGAGGAGGAGGTATTTAGCTATTTCTCCGTGTTCGTCTTGCTCTGCACGATGGAAGTATCTTATAACTTCCTGCTAGATGTTCAGGGTGGGTTTCTGAAGGAAGACGCTTACAGCCTTGGTTATTAGAAGGCGGCTGTAATTCCTCTCTTTATGAATTATCTCTGTTTTTCCCATCATTTCTTCTATGGTAGGTATTCTATCATGGGCACCCACGAAGTGCTGATGTATGGCTCCATGGTTTTTGTGTGCCATTAGACGCCTCCTTAGTGTGTTAGTGGTTTGTCCGATATAGTCCTTAATGTGAGATTTGCACATCTCCTCTTGAAACAAAAATTTATAAACAATATCAGAGCACATTTCCTTGGACACTCCGGGGGAGGTGCTGTTCTTCATAACCATAGATGCTACCAAATTTAGTTTACTATAGATTCTAAAATGGATCTTTTGGTAGAGCGCCTTAGGGGTAGTATTTTGATTTATTATCCCTCGTAGGACTTTTCATTCTTCCCTATAGGATCATCTGTACTTCAGCCGGTGGTAGACAATTAAGTTTTCATCTTTTATTGTTTTAGTGGACGTTATTCCTTGAGAGAATTCATCCATCTTCTTCTTAATAGATCTCTCTATCATCGTGTATAGAAAACCATTATTAGCCAGCAATTAGCAGATTCTATCTAGTTCTGAATGTACATCCTTCCACGTTGTGCAATGTATGAACGACCTTTTGACATAAGCATTAATGACGGACTTTTGGTGTGAGTCAGGGCACTCACCTCTTGCATTGAGGCATCGCCTCGTGTTGGTAATCTTTGTGTACACCGTCGTTTTTAATTTATCTCCCGATTGGTTAATAAAGATTTTTAAAAATTAGTTAGGTTTTTCTTTTGACTGTTCTCTTTGGTGAAATTAAGAACTAAGTTTTGTTTGAACGTTTTCTTTAGTTTGCTGGCATCATCAGCGTTCTTAATTGTGATGAAAATATCATTTATGAATCGTCCATATATTCTTGGCTTTTGTTAATTGATAAAGGTCCATTCCTCTACTGTAGCCATGTACAGGTTTGCAAAAAAAGGACACCCAGGGAGGATCCCATGGCCACACCATCCACTTGGAAAGAAAGTTCTCCTCGGTGGGAAAGGAAATGAGCTTCCATGGTGCTTGCTTTAAGTAAGTTTCTTATAACAAAAAAAAAATATTGAATCCACATTAATCAAAGAAATTCTAAATTTCATTTTGCTAGAAGGGCAGCAAGAATGTAGTCCCTATGTATCAAACCTCATTTTAAAGGATATTGTAAATGACCTAACGCTAACACCTCAAGATTAATCTCAGTTGCCTGTTATTATATATTCCAGTATTCTTTGTCAATTTCTCTTAGTTAACGGCTGAAGATGATATGGTAAACTACATATCGAAACTAGTCCCGTTTTAATAAACTTTATTTTCCCAAACAGTAGTTTTTATTGTATATATATATATATATATATATATATATATATATATATATATATATATATATATATATATATATTTATATATATATATATATATATATGTAGAGAGAGAGAGATAAATAAAACCACTGTGGAGGAGCGTAGTATTTATTATCTCGAGACCAGTTTTGGCATGGAGTTTGTCATGCCAGCCTCAGTCGAGTGCAGTGTTCGACTGAGGCTGGCATGACAAACTCCATGCCGAAACTGGTCTCGAGATAATAAATACTACGCTCCTCCACAGGGGTTTTATTTACATAGTTGGAATCTGTCATTGGATTTAACAATTGTTCTGATATATATATATATATATATATATATATATATATATATATATATATATATATATATATATATATATATAAAGTTTACATAATATGGTTAATAAAGGATTACCCATGCTAAGACCATATTTTTGTCGAAAAAAAAACCTATCAGTGATAAATGCATTGTCAGTAACACAAAGTTTAACAAGATTTATTTTTGCTTAGAGGGAGGTTTAATTCTTGATTATCTAATCATCATCACTATCACTAACTCTATAATTTAAGAAGGGGATTTTTTGAGTATTTGAATAATAATTTCATCTTAGTTTGGTTATGACTTAGGTTTTTTATCAAATTTATTTCTAATCATTCTTTTATAATATAAAAAAATGTGGTGAAGTTCAGAAATAAATATAAGTATCGAAATTTTGTGAATTTTTTAAAAACTCAAAGAATTACAAATGGTGAAGTTCAGAAAATATATTTTTATATATCTTCTTCTATTCTTCCATAACTATATTTTAGCAACGTGATATTTTGAAAGGGGGGGAAATTTAATTTAGAGTTCCTTTTTAAAATTAATCTTAGTAGCGAAGTGCAAGCTGCCTCCTACGGGGGAGCTGCGAAGCCATTGCCTGGTATCTTAGATATAACATTAAGAGCTTCGTTGACTCGGACACTAGTGAACAGGCTGTCTACATCAAAGCTTTATAAGCGGCTTAATTTTATGTTGATTTTCCTAAATTTTTCCAGGAAATGAGAGGAATGGATTATGTCAGCAAGAAGGGAGGCAACCACTTTGAGAGTTTGTATGCATAAGAGTCAATACTTAATTCTAACAAAAATATAATCCTAACAAAATCGGACAAAACTAACCAAATCGTGGTGCCAGACAAAAATTCTCATATTGATAAATTACAAGATTTATTCAATGATATGAAAATTTACGAGAAATCATCTTCCAACCCATTAAAAAATAAAACCGACATCTTTAACAAAACTCATCACTTCCCGGTATGTATGGTCTACCAAAAACAAACAAAAGAGGAACGCCACTCCGACCTATTATATCGTGTCATGACCTCATGCATACAAACTCTCGAAGTGGTTAGCCTCCCTTGTTGCTGACGCTGTTGTATTGACCTCTCTTCCACACATAATCCATTCCTCTGATTTCATGGAAAAATTTAGGCAAGTCAACATAAAAGGAAGCCGCTTAGAAAGCTTTGATGTAGATAGCCTGTTCACTAATCCCCGAGTCAACGAAGCTATTAATGTTCTATCTAAGGTATTAAATAATCAAAAATTAAACCTCTCTCTAGGCAAAAATAAATCTTGATTAACTTTTTGTTACTGAAAATGTATTTATCAGCGATATGTTTTTTTCCGCCAAAAATATTGTCTTAGCATAGGTAATCCTTTATCGCCCATATTATGAAATCTTTTTATGGAACATTTCGAAGTATCATTACTCCCTTCTGTGATTCCCCATCATAATTTTGTATGGTATAGTTATGTAGATGATATAATATCAATTTGGCCTATAAATAGTTTAGACTTATTTGACAATTTACTTAAAAATCTTAACAACCTCCATCCCACTATTAATTTTAAAGTAGAGTGGGAAAAAGATAATTGTATATCCTTACTTGATGTAAAAATTGTTAGAGTCATTGACAAAATTAACTTCACTGTGTATCGAAAACCAACCCATTCTAATTCTTATATCCAAATATCCATTTCTTTTCTCATCATGATATTAACATTAAGCGAGAGTTTGTATCAGGTATGTTTTTAAGAGCACTTAGGATATGTGACCCTTGCTTTCTAGAAGACGAGATTACATACGAGAACCTGGAGTTTCGTTGAATTAAGTTATCCTCTGCACGTGATCAATGAAAGTTTATCTAAAGCAAAATCTACTCATTACCATCCCAAGGATAAAAACAACTCTAGTAATACGAAGTGTCTATCCCTCCCTTTTTCTCCCCTCCTCAAAGGAGTGAACAAAGTTGTTTCTCCAGGCATAACCACATATAAATACCCTTTTTCTATCCTTAAATCTTTCCCTTCGACCAAGCCCATGGATCAGCCAAATGAAGCAGGTGTATATTTAATCCCGTGTGGCTCTACAAACTGTCCTTTATTTTACATACAAGAGACTAGAAGAACCTTAACAAAACGAATTTATGAACATAAGATGATGTCAGACGAGGCAGTACCAACCACCAGATTGACTATTCAAAGGCACATATCATATTATATAATTGTAAAGATTTACGTTAAAGAAAAATAGTAGAATCTATATTAATAGGAGAAATTCCCATTTGAAATGCAGCTTCCATTCCCGTAACCTCATCGTAAACAGCTTAGTCAACGATTAACGACCTTTTGATGTCAGACGAGACAGTACCACATCCAGGATTTTTAATCATATTAGCAATTTCAACCACTAAATTGACTATTCAAAGGCACAAATCATATATACATAATTGTAAAGATTTCCGTAAAAGAAAAATAGTAGAATCTATATTAATAGAAGAAATTCCCAATTTTAATTTGTCAGCCCCCATTCCCGTAACCTCATCGTAAACAGCTTAGTCAACGATCTTAGACTCACATCCCCTGATTAATGACCTTTTTTTCCTGTTTTCTGTTTCTTTGTATTTTTTCTTTTTCTTTTTTTTTATATGTACGCTATTTCTAGTCTTTTGTAACAATCACATTGTCAGTATAAGACTGAAGAGGGTATCATAACTAAATACCGAAACTAGTCTCGTAAATTAAACTTTTGGCTCCTAAACAATGATCTCAATATCATATACCATAACTCGCCATCGAGTTATTTTACTTATATATATATATATATATATATATATATATATATATATATATATATATATATATATATATATATATATATAATATAGCTTGATTGATGCCTAAAATTTATTTAGGAGACTCGTTTCAGTATGAAGTTTACCATACCCTCTTTAGTCCTATCCTGAGAATGGAAAGGACACAAGAGTCGCTACTCAGCTTAAAAATCCCGAAAAAAATTTTAAAAACAGAGAAAAAGGGTTATTAATCAAGGGATGTGGTTCTAAGATCATTAACTATACTGTTTATGATCAGGTTCCGGGAATAGGAACTACATTTAACTTACCCATCTGAAAGATTGAAATTGGAAATTTCTCCAAATAGATTATTCAAAATTGCAAATAACATACAATTGTACAGATTTCTGTAAAAGAAAAAATGCAGAATCGATACTAATCGGAGAAATTTCCAATTTCAATCTTTCGTCTAGTCAATTTAAATGTAGCTCCTATTCCCGAAACCTGATCGTAAACAGTATAGTTAATGATCTTAGAACCACACTTCCTGATTAATAACCCCTTTTCTCTGTTTTTTTTTTTCTTTTCTCGGAATTTTGAAGCTAGGTAGTTTATTTATTAGATGAAAAAAATATAAGTTCAATGATCATGACAATTATAAACGGATACAATGAATAATATACAAATTAGAAGTTGTCCATACCGATTCTCGAGACATTCGCCCCACTAAAGAGGGAGAAAAACGAAAAATTCGGAGCAACTAAAAACAGGTTAGACCTTTAAGTACACGCAAACACTTATCGTTCTAACGCAGATAAGTAAATATGTATACCATTGTTGGAAAAAGATGAAACCACCGAAGAAAAAATGAGCCAATATAAGGAATGGTATGATTGCAAACCTCTATCAGTTTAATGGTGGAATCGTAGTGTGCAAAGACTTGAACAGCCAATGTTTTTCAGAGAGAGGATTGGTAGACTCTGTCCTGCAAAAAGATTACAGTGATGAGAATCCTGGCAATCTTTGCTCAATAAGAGGAAATTTTATATAAAGTGGGAGTGCTGCGTCGTTGTGGGGACGGTAAAAAATTAGCTTCATCCATTCCCATGAATTATGACTATCAGGTGCCTGAGCCAACCTAGCACCACATAGGATTTGCTTATGACGATGGTTGTCGAGGGACGAAGGCGTGTGACTAAAAAGTCTCTAAAGGTACACACTAATGTACGCCAGGCAGCTACTATCGGCACTGCGCTATTATTAGAGTGCGATATTATTAGGTTGGCTATTTAAATGGGAATATGTTTGACGGGTTCGTCTCAAGGGTTATTCGAAAGATAAACACCTGTACAAAAATAAACTTTAATACAAATAATAAGAACAAGGGCACAGATAAATATGTAAATTTAAATAATAATCAGTACGACAAAAGAATATTATGACAGGCAAAAATTAAGGAAACTAGTTCTGGTAAAATATACAATTGATCCAATAAGTTGGATTGAATGAAAGATTTAGCAAATCTATTGGCCTTACACCAAATGTGGAATTATCCTTAGGACTGGGAACGAAGAGGTGGGACTTACGAGGAAATGACTCCTGTTTCCCTCTGGAGGATGAACTGGGGATGTGGAAGACCAATGGCCACGTCTTCGTTGATGGGGTCTCGATGCGAAGGCGTCCAGAGAGTCTCCGAAGGGAGTTGTAATTACTTAGGCTTGGGCACCAGGAAGAAGTAATCACGAAATTGAGATTCGTCTGCAAACGGCAAGAAGTCTCAACCAATGTAATGAGACGAGAGAAACCTAGGACAATCTTCCGGGGCGTAAACGGGTTTCTGTAATCTTCTTCTGACCAGGGCGGATTACGCGAAGACGATCTGCTGAGGAGATCACAAGGGCGAGGGGATCACTTCACGAGAGACAGATACTAGGGTCTGGACGGCAAGAAGCTTGGGTTCTCTCTATCTGCTGAGGATTTGCAGACATCACCTTAAATAGTAGTCACATCCATGGTCGACAGAGGGCTGCGCGCAACGAGGGCGTCCCAAGGGGATATCGGACGCGGCTTAAGCAAACATGAACCTTGATAATTTGGGGCATCGACGAGGCGAGCGGGAAATATGAGAGATTCCCTTCTACCCCAAGAGGGGAAAGATGGACACGGCTGCCACCTGGGAGCGGGACAGTGTTATCAAACCGGGGGAGGGGGAGGAAGACGGTGATAAAACACCCCAAATTCAACACAGCTGCGCTGGTCTGTCTCAACAAGAGAAATTCTGTGTGATAACGGCGTATTGAGTTTCATGCTCCCACAATGGTATAAATTAGTTTCTCCCTCCCCCCCACCACCACCTGTTCATCCCCATCCTTTCATATCACTCTCTCTCCAGAACTCACCTTCTTCTCCCAGGAACATGATTGAACCACAGCAACAGGATAAAAAAAATTTGTTTATGCAGGACAAAAGTGGAACGCCAGAGGATGAGACGTGCACTGTATGGCGCAGGAAGCTACTGCTGGCAATCCCATGATGGCAACACTCTGCAACCTCACGCCATTGATGGCCTAGTTACTCGGGCACTCCGGAGAGGCGGACGATTTTCATTCACACAACTCTTTCGCTGCCACCATAGTTGCCGGCCAAGCGTCAGCCTTCACATCAAATTCGAAAAAGCTCGCCATTCACGCGAGCTGCAAGCCCCCCGAAGCAACCAAGAAGAATTTTATTCATAGAACCTGTTAATAAATATAAATTGTCAACGTGTTTACTTTACCAAACGCTTTATTGGTGAACTTCTGAACAAGCCACACTATCTCAAATCCGGATCAAGTAACCTCATCGCTCAACAGAATTCTCCACGCACTCGTCATAGCTTTTCCTAAAGGAAACAACTAACAGTCCTCTACCACGGAAGCAGCCTTTGTTTCGACGATTCAAGTGCCTAAATATTTGCCAGGTAGGCCAAAACACTGACTCCATCTCCGCGAGCTGGCATTTGAGGCGTGAAATGAGATGTGGTCGGGAAATGTCACGACCACAAAGACCAAATTCCTGCTGGCCTTTTCGCATATACCAGCAGACTTAATGGAAACAGCGGACTCATAATAGAGTTGCAAGCAGAGCAGATGACCTGCGAGGCTCTCAAAGCCATCCTCCGTCGACCTCACGATCCCCCAGATCAGCATCGATGACAGAACCTCTCCAGGAACATCACTCTGGTGTGGCAGAAGCCCACGACTCTCCTTCGGCAGCTCGAGACTCTGCGGGTGCCGACTCATCAGCGGCACAGCTGAGACAAGCCTTCCTCACTCGTCTTCCAATTCATGTAACAAACATCCTGTAGGCGCTGGGGACATTTTAACCCCTCGAGGGTTGGCAGAGACTGCCGATCGCATCTTAGTTCGGAATCAGTTAGGTCGTCCGTAGGTAGTCTCTTCAGCAGCTTGGTTGGCATTCGCTAATGATCATATGCGGTGTAGTGGTAAAGAGTAGGAACGTGTTTTTTATAAGGAAATAAAATTTTATTTGTTCGGATCGGTTGGGAAGTAACATTCAAGATGTCATAAAGGTGAAAGATTGATTTCCACATGCACGAAATTTGGAAATGGCTGCGTTTTGGTGGGGGGGGGGGCATGTTTTCAAGGCTAGGCCCTGTCCATTTTCCGTTTACGTGACAGAGTAAACGTTTCTGTATACAAAAATATGGTTTAGGAACATGTGAGCCCTTCTCTCCAAACAACGGGAGTACCTGAATCTGTTTTCAGGCAGGGCAATGCCCCGCACCATACAGCAAAGAGAAAGAGACAGTTTTGGGGTGCTGAAAGTGATGAACTGATCTACTAAGAGCCCTCATTTAAACCTGATAGAAAACTTATGAAAGATACTCAGTGCGAATGCTATGGATCGAAAACCAGGGAATGTTGAAGATCTCTGGCAAAGATTGGAATAAGAATGCAATAAATTCACGCCTGTAATTTATGGTCAAGCATGAAGATGTGCTTATGTTATTCAGAACAAGGGTGTCTATACTTATTAATATTTTGCTCACTTGTCTATAAAAAGAACTGTATCAATTTGCCATTTTAACCTTCACGATTTCCGTCGCAGAACACGGAATCGTTTTATCCCACCCGTGGCGTCAAGCTAAACTGCAATATACGCAGTGATGGTATGCGGTTATTAAAGCAAGAAGTAGCCACTTTCACACTGAATCGAGCACGCCTGGGTGAAAACTAGCCCGTGCACTGCAACCAAAAACGTGACCAATGATTAAAATTCCAAATCGATACATTTCTTTTTATGGTTATTAGATTGGTCTATTCGATACAGCCATCTGTTTGGTCGGGATGATGATCAGTGGTGGATTCAGAGTAAAAATTTCGGGGAAGCTAACCTAAATTCCTCCGTCTGAGTAGTGTGAGAAAAAGGCGTTGATCATTAATAATGGTTATCTTACACACCATTGATAATAAATAACAATATCTCACACAGATCCGAATTTTTTTCCACACATCAGACAATTTATAAATTGTAATGTTTAAACGTTATCTAAGGTTTAATAATGAATTTAATAATTATTTTTTAGATTTACCTGTATTTTAGTCATGTATCATATATGATGCATTCGATCGCAAAGGTTTAAAAAAAATTGAATATATTTTTAAAATTATTACATAATCTTCCCCCCATCCCTCCTGGATCCGCGCCTGATGAAAAGCGTCACCCAGTCATATGTGATTCAGTGTAAAGGTGGCTTATCAATTCTATACTCACCGCATACAATCGGTGCTGTTAGCATCGACCTCATCCGATGTGAGTGGGGGAAGAACTAATCGTCACTGGTTAATAAAAGGCTTTAGGGTAGTCAACAAACTTCGAATGTTTTTGAAAAGTTTATTGCCTTCCAAGAGATACTTTGAGACGGGTTGAATCCCAAATTCTCTCATAAGTGGGTAGTTAGATGTTGAAAAGGATGAAAGATGAATTGAATCTTTGTAAATAAAGTTGTAAAGTTTGATTTTGAAAAGAGGTTGCACGTTGCAATCTGAAAGGGATTTGATTGATTTGACAGTACATCCAAGGGATCCAAAGTTACTTGCAACGTAAATTATTTGAGAATACAAGGTTAAACCACTTCAAAATAATGAAGCTAAATACTTAGCTTATTTCCGTAAAGAGCCTAAATTAACTTACCGTTAATTCACAAATACTTTACAAATATTGTACTTAAGAAGAGGGAAGTTAATAGAAAAAGGAGAGATGAGATGGCTAAAGAGACGAATGCCAGCAAAAAGGCCTTCAGTCAATACAAAACGTATGTGCCCTCTCATTGGTTGCTCTTGACACTCTCCTTTTGAAGTGTGCAACTAACTAAAAGGAACCCCACTCAACCCCACCAGGAGCGAGAGGCAAGATTGAGGGAAAACCTATCCTCATCCCACAATTATAAAATGTACATCCACCCTCCCAACAACTCCAAGTAGAGGGTGGGGGTCTTAACCTTGTCCAAGAGAATCTATAAGGGTCAGCAAAAACGAGAAAAACGCAGGCGCGTTAAAACACTTAACTAACGTATCTCAAAAACACAATTCTAAACACTGATCGAAGGCGTTTACATACAAAAGAGATACTCAAGTACGTGAAAGAAGCCAAACAAAGAGTGGTAGACAGACCAAAGAAGGGCAGATTGACAAAAGAGGGGAGGGGAAAATCCATTAGTCAAAAATATTTTTGCTAACGCTACGTACATTGCAGTTTATCTTACTATGTCAAAAAAAAATTTTAAATAACATTTATTTTATTTTCTTGCCTTTTTTTCTCATTCACAAATAAATTATTTTACCTTTTTGACTTTTACTTTCATATTTTAGGACCTTTCTTCAAATGTGCCTCAACTGGGCCCCTCTTTTTCAAATGGGAAAAACTGGGACCTCTATTGTTCAAAAAAGCTCCGTATTCTCTTACACATCCCATATCTACTCTACTCTCCATTTCGACCCATTATAAAGTTCTTCATATTGCTCGTTCTAGTTTATCATCCATTCTCGCCGATTTATTTACTGCAGTCAAATTACTCATTTACGTAAAAAAGGTGATCTCTAAAGAAATTCAAAATGTCTCCTTTAATTATTTTTTTGTATTGGCAGATGCTGATCTTAGGTCCAGAAGGTAAGACGTTCAAAAACTTCGATTCTCCAGCATTGCCGATTTACACGGACTTTTATATCTTCAACGTCACCAATCCGGAAGAAATACAGCACTATGGTGCCAGGCCTAAGCTTGTGGAGTTAGGCCCCTACAGTTATTTGTAAGTCCTGCCATAACCAAATACTACTCTGCAACGACAAGCAAATTTTCGAATTAGCTGAGAGTGGCATTTAAAATATCCGATAAGCAAATTTTAGAATTTGCGGAGTGGCAATTAAAACATCCGACAAGTAATTTTTTTTTCTTAGGTGTATCAATTAAAATATTCGATAAGCAAATTTTTTAATTAGCTGATAGTGGCAATTAATAAACATCCGATAAACAAATTTACCAATTAACTGAGAATGGCAATTAAAATATCCGATAAACAAACAGCGTGGGAATTGGCAAATTCGCGTCTCCTCCCCTTTCGCAATAAAATGCATCCCGTTTCTGGCACTCCACACGGTGCTCTATTTGACGTGATTCATTACAAGATGTGCCCCTTGAAGGGAAATCTCGTAGAAGGACACTGTAATTTCCGTGGCTCAATTTTCCTCCTTTGAATCAATAGTAAAATCTTAGTAGTAAGATGCTATCATCTTTTTGGTCTCTTTGCTCAAGGCTCAAATTGTTTGTTCTGGTATAGAATTACACCAATTATGAAAAAAATTGCCATCACAGGTCGCTGAAAGTAAGTCAGTCAATATGACTAGGATAAAATAATATAAATATGATTTAGATAAGCGTATTAAAAAGCAATACAGCGTCTAATTGATACTCGACATACGAGGGGCGGTCAATAAGTTTTGCGAATCGGTAGGAAAAAAACAGAGGAAGGGGGATGGCTGTTTGTGGGGGTGTTAGGACAAGTTATGACAAGTCAGAACCTGCAACCGCACGCTCCTGCCTCGTGTATTCAAGACCAGTAGCTAATCGCAGATCGTCACTTAAAAATTTTTCAACAATGGAGAAGGTTGAACACCACGCAGTGATCAAATTTTTTACCAAAGAAGGCAAGAATACAAAAGAGATCCATGAACGCATGGTTGCAGTGTACACCGACACCGCCCCTTCCTATGCAACCATTGCTCGCTGGAATAGGGAGTTTCGCCATGGTCGTGAGTCCCTTGAAGATGATCCCCGTCCAGGATGCCCCTCAGACGTGACCAACGAGGACAATGTGGCCCGTGTGGAGAGGATGATCCTCGAAAATCGACAGGTGAAGATCGAAGAAATCGAGCGAGAACTTGAAATATCACATGGAAGTGTTATGAACATCATCCACGGCAATTTGGCCATGACCAAGGTCTCTGCCCGTTGGGTCCCTAGAAACTTCACGCCCGATGATCGACTTCAACGTCGTCAAAGTCCACAAGGCCAGAGTTGCACAAGCTGCCCTGCGCGAGTGTGGATTCGAGGAGCTCAACCACCCCCCCTCCAGTTCAGATCTGGCCCCTAGCAACTATTTTTTATTCTGCCAGCTCAAGGCTGCACTGCGTGGATGCCGGTTTGGGGACGATGAAGATGTCCAGCTCGCCGTCCACGAGTGGATTGAACAGCAGTCGGGAGATTTCTGGTTGTCGGGAATTCGAAGCCTCAGGGACAAGTGGCGCAAGTGCATTGAAGTCGAGGGTAGTTATATTGAAAAATACTAAAACACTTTTCCTCATATCTCGTTTCCTTATATCCGAATTGCAAAACTTATTGACCACCTCTCGTATCCCTTTGCTACTTCCGTCCAGGCGGCATTGCCCATCCCGACTCCCTTTTTGCCACCCACTCTCACCTTCTCCTCTCCTTCCGTTCCATTCACTGTCACCTTCTCTCCTCCCTTCGTTTAATTCACTCTCATCTCCTCCATTTCCTCTATTCCATTCACGTCCCAGAGTCAGCAGCTGCTGGGGTTACTCAGGGCGTCAAAAAGAAGAAAAGGAAGAGTAAGAAAAGAAAAACAGTAGATAAAACAGAAGAGAAAGTAGAAACGGAATAAAAAACGAAGAAGAAGAAAAAAAAAAGTGGGGAAGAAAGAGGAATCGAAAGAGCCCATAATGAAAGAGAAGCCTCTGTCCTCTGAACCCAAATGCGCGAGGGTCATCGTGATCGGTGACTCCCAAGCGCGGGATCTACAACCCTTGCTAGCGGCCCGCCTTCGCACCAGTGTGAAGGTAAGCTGCCTTCCAAAAAAGGGGAACAGAGAAATAAGGGTGGAGGCTGAGAAATCTCAGATCTCTGAGAACTCAGTAGTTGCCCTCATGGCAAGTGGCAACGATCTCTACCTACAAGGAGGTAAAGTAGGCGCCAGCGGGAAGATCCTGACCACGGTTATGGGAGGAGTTGACGACTGTGGGCTAAAAACCCGCAGACGTGTCGTGGTCGGGATACTTCCAAGACGAGGTCCATCCCGCAATGCTCACGCGAGGAACTACTCCATAAACCAACGCCTGGAATATCTTTGTACGGCGGAAGGAGTCTTTTTTGTAGACCCCTACCGCACCTTTCACGGGAGAAATGACCTGTACAAAAGGGACGGAGTGCATCTTTCCTTTAAAGGGAAAGCTGCACTC
Organism: Ceratothoa steindachneri; assembly: GCA_963969495.1. Taxonomy (NCBI): domain Eukaryota; kingdom Metazoa; phylum Arthropoda; class Malacostraca; order Isopoda; family Cymothoidae; genus Ceratothoa; species Ceratothoa steindachneri. The sequence continues at coordinate 59,890,130 of OZ018322.1, forward strand.
GCGAACATGATCCAGGATGTTGTGGAGCGGACCAAAAAAAGTGTCAGACCCCGAGTAAAGGAGGACGTACGCCAGTACACCCATGTTACTTCAGGAACGACCTTTTCTGAAGTCACAAAGAGGGCAGTGACCCCGCCACAGAGAAAGAAAGCGGGAAACGGAAGAGCGTAGGGAGTCCTACAGTCGGGGACTCCCTCAAAGTTCTTCTGTTTAATGCGAAGTCTATCAGAAACAAGTTTCTAGAACTTCGTAGCCTCGTAGCAACAGAAGAACCTGAGATGGTGGCCATAACAAAGTCGTGGATAAAAACCTCAATCCGAGATTTTGAAGGTGAATTTACGATTCCCGGTTACCAGCTCTTCCTGAAAGATGGGCCAGACAGAGAGGGTGTCGGTGTGATGTTGTATGTCAAGAAAACTCTCAACTCGACGAATTGCAAAATCGTATCCGACCATGAACTACAAGGTGTTGACCTAGAGATAGGTCCTGCCGAATACAGGACCCTGGTGCTTTATAGACCTCCTGCCCAACTCGTTGAAAAGGACAGAGATCTGTACCAGCTACTAGGAGAACTTGTCGAAGACAGAGTGTGTATCGTCATGGGGGATTTCAACACACAAGTTAACTGGGAAACCAGAGAACCTTGTGGCGAGAACGCACTACTCCTTGAGTTCGCGAACAACGAGTTCCTCACTCAATTGGTGAGAGAGCCAACGAGAGGAGACAATATCCTCGACTTGGTTTTTACCTCTGAGGATGACATCGTTGAGGACCTCTCTGTTGGCGAAGAGGTCGGTGGCAGTGACCACCGACTAATTAGATTTGTAGTCAAAGTCCCGAAGGCAGGGCCTGCAACTAGTAAATCGAGGAAACTCGATTTGAAAAGAGCAGACTTTGCAGGTCTTCGTGCTGGACTGACTGACGCAAGGCTAGAAGTGGGCGATGTTGTTAAAGACTCGTGGAACAGTTTCAAAAATATGTTCATGAGTCTTTAATCACGTTTCATCCCTCTGAAATATTCCCGTCGGTCTTCTGTTCAACCAAAGTGGTTTAATCGAGAAATCGGCCAACTGCTTAGGGAGAAGAGAACTGTGTACCGGCAATCAAAGATCTCGGGCGACTTTGAAGAATACCGGAGGCTAGCCAGGAGAGTGAAGTCCAGCATAAGGGCGGCTAAGCGGTCTGAGGAACTCCGAGTGGTGAGACTCTGTAAAGAGAATCCCAAGGAGTTTTTTGGATATGTGAACAGCCGTAAACCAATCCGTCGAACGATTGGCCCTTTGAGAAATGAGGAGGGGGCATTAAAGCATTCAGATGCAGAAAATGCTAACCTCCTCAACGACTACTTCGCCTCAGTGTTTACTGAAGAGTGTGGCCCCATCCCCCAGCCAATGGATTCCTACTCGGGGGAAAAGCTGGAGGATATGGACTTCACCGAAGGGGAAATAAAAAAGAAGATCAGTGACCTAATGACGAATAAGTCACCTGGCCCGGATGGGTTTCTACCTAAAGTGTTAAAAGAAGTGCGCGATCAAGTGTCACGACACCTGAGCGCAATCTTCAGCATGTCAATCCGGACCGAATGCATTCCTATAGACTGGCGTGAAGCGGAGGTGACTCCTATCTTCAAGAAAGAAGACCGAAGCCAACCGTCAAACTACCGACCTATCAGTCTGACTTAGATAGTCAGTAAACTCATGGAAAGCATGATGGTGGACAAAATGACGTCGTATTTAGAGTCAAACCTGCTACTGAGGAGTTCCCAGCACGGCTTCCGAAGGCAACGGTCATGCTTGACGAACCTTATGGAATTCTTCCACTTCGTCTTCAGTGATCACGATTGAGACAAGGCGGTGGATGTGGTCTACTTAGACTTTCAGAAAGCCTTCAATAAGGAACCACACCGCCGCCTTCTCCGGAAAGTACGAGCGCTGGGCATAGACGGAGAAGTAGCCGGCTGGATCGAGAACTGGCTAAGTGGCAGACGGCAACGGGTGGTGGTGAATGGTCAGGCTTCTGAGTGGGTGCCCGTTACTAGCGGGGTGCCTCAAGGTTCTGTCCTGGGATCACTACTATTCATCATCTACGTCAACGACATGGACGGTGACATGGTTGCCAGGATTTCCAAATTTGCCGACGATACCAAGCTTGGTATGAACGTTGCAAATGATGGAAATACTGCCTGCCTGCAGGAAGATCTTGGAAAGATTGTGGAGTGGTCGGACACATGGCAAATGCCTTTTAACGTGAACAAATGCAAAGTGATTCATATTGGCCACAGAAACCCCCAATCTCAGTATATCCTTAAGGGTACTGCTCTTGAATCGAGTGACACTAAGAAGGACTTGGGTGTAACTATTACTAGCGACCTCAAGTTCTCGAAACAGTGCATCGAGGCAGAGAAGAAAGCCCAAAGGATGTTAGGCTACATAAAGCGCCAGTTTGGATACCGTAACAAGGAGATAGTACTTTGTATGTACAACTCCCTCGTTCGGCGGCACCTGGAGTATGCTGTACTATTTTGGAGTCCTTCGTTTCGAAAGGATATCGCAAGGTTGGAACGTGTGATAGCCAGGGCAACAAAACTGATTTCCTCTATGCTACATAAAAGTTATGAGGATAGACTAAGGGAGTTAGATCTGTTCTCGCTGGAAACCCGTAGACTGCGTGGTCAGTTCATCGAGGTTTTCAAAATACTTCGAGGGTTCGACAATGTTGACTACCGGGATATTTTCATACTGAGTGAGAACAGAACGCGCAATCACGGCTTCAAACTTGAACTGAAGCGTTACAACCGCAATCTGTGTGGAAATTTTTTCACCTACAGTATCTGTGGTAAGTGGAACGCACTTCCAGTGGAAGTTGTCAACAGTGAATCTGTTGACCAGTTTAAGTCAAGACTAGACAAAGTCTTGAAAAGTGGCCGTTTAGGGACGCAAAACAATTGAGCAGCCATGTGCCTGCTCGATTGCTAGTCCAAAGGTACCCTCTTTGAATGGACCGTAAGGTCTCCTAGGGTACTTCCTTTCCTTGTTACTCCTTGTTACTCCCTCCTTTACATTCATTCTCACATTCTTTCCTCTCTTCTTTCCCTTCACCTTCTCTCCTCCCTTCCTTCCATTCACTCTCACATTCTTCCTTATTTCCATTCACTCTCACCTTCTATTCTCCCTTCTTTCCATTCCCTCTCACCTTCTCTCATCCTTTCTTTCTATTCACTCTCATCTTCTCCCCTCCCTCCTTTCCATTCACTCTCACCTTCTCTCATCCCTCCTTTCCATTCGCTCTCACCTTCTTCCGTTAATGGTTTTTCGCTTCACATTTTAATCAAATCCAAACAGTAAACGCCACTTATAATAGTGGCTACTTATATTTTAAAAACGTAACTCAAATATGTCGTTTCATATTGCTAAAATATTCGGTAATATTGATTAAGATGAATATTGGATCCGATGTCACGAAGAAACTGCGCACGTCTTGTCTTGCAACTGCACATTGCGTCGACGAACCAGATTGAGATATGATAGTGACCCACGAGGTTGAAGAACCTAAATTTACAACCTTCCTAATTGTTGGTACAAGCATAGTTGTTCATGGCGTAACACACATTCCATACATAAAGAGCAAATGACAGTGGGACACGCACTCTCCTGGGCATTACGGAGTTACTGGGCAATGTAATAACTGGTTACTCGCTTAGTCGAAATGTAAAGCCCAGATTTTCATTGTACTGTGGCTTCTTACCGAAAATCGTTTCAAACATGTGATAAATTAAGCCACTTTCAATGCATCTTATAACAGACTGGGCCTTTCGTAGGCCTAACCAGACCAAGAAGCCTAACATGACCAAACGGGTAAAAGATGAAAATCAGATTACATACGAAAGATTTTTCTCCAAATTTATATAGCCCTAACTATCGAACCAAGTTGAATTAAGCCATACCAATCCTAATCCTAACCTAACTTTTCGTAGTTATTACTAGACTAATTAATCTAACCTAGCCAAATAAAGGCTATAATTAAACTAACCTAACTACAAATTTCTCCCCACATCTTTCGCACCAAGTGTCCCTCCGTTAACCAATGTGCCAAATTTTTTAACATCCCCAAATTATTTCACTAGGAACCTTTCATAAAATATCATTCAGGTAAATATTAAGGTATTTAACATATATAGGTGCATCATAATTTTTATATTTATTTCAGAGTTAAATTGAAGAAAAGTGATTATAGATGGAATGACGCGGAAGGCACTGTGCAATACAGACAGGAAAAGACCTATTTCTTCGACCATGAGAGGTCCAAAGGAAATCTTAGCGACCAGGTCATGACCCTGAATTCCGTCATGGTGGTAAGCCAAGCTCAGATAAGATATATAGCTGTAGGAGTAACTTTTGAAATAAGTTAACATTTTATTTTATTCGCGCTTTGAATAATATCGAAACGCTATCGTAAAATTAAATTTCTAAATATATCTTGAGATTTATATTGACGCGTACATACACCCATATGTACGCATCAAACGTACAGGAAGGAAAGCCGTGAGCCTCGTCCCCCTTCCCCGCCATAAGTGCGACAAGGAAAAGGAAGTGGGTATCTAGACAGACTCCTACCCGGTATGCCCTTTATACTCCCTAGACCTACTGGGAATTGCAAAAGTCCTGTTACACTCAGTACGACGTTCTCAACAAAGGACCCAATGGTAGTTTGGATGCAGTTAGACACATTTTTATTGTATTAACATATAAATATATTTTTCATTTGTAATATTAATCAATGTGGTCGCACTTGGTGGAGAGCACGCGCTCCAGGCGAGACCTGAAGGCCACACACACGTTGCGGACGAAGTCCTTCCTCATGCTGCCCATATGCGGATGATGAAGAACTTCAGCTCGTCGACGTTGCTGTGGCGGACTTTACAGGCTTTGCCCTCGCCATGCGTCCACACGCTGTAGTCAATGAGATTGAGGTCGGGCAACTACGGCGGCCAAAGGTCCTTTTACCATAAGTTCATGTTCGACCCCAGCCACTCTTGCACGGTCTTGGCCGTGTGAGCTGGAAAACCGTCCTGCTGAAAGACGGGATCTTTCTCACCCAGGGCAGGACTTTCGTGGCCAAGATATCCTTGTAATCGGCTGTGGTGAGTCTGTAACCGACCGCTAACTACACCGGCGGCATCTTCTCGCCATTCGAAATCATGACGCCGATCATCATCACGGAGACCGGGTGCTTGGTCGTGGACACGCAGCCGACCGCAGAGACGTCCTGACCAGTGCTTATCTAGCGGTCGTTCTACTTGTTAATGACCGGATTGACCGTGAAGGGTTTTTTCATCAGAAAAAATGAGAATTCGATTGCCATGACTCTTCAAGTCGTTGAGAAGGCCACGACAGCGCCCCTGACGTTGTTCTCGCATACGGTCGGCGAGCAGAGGCCGGTCCTTGCACCTCAAACTCTTGCCGTTCTCCACCTTGACGGCCCTAGACATGTGGTCATCAAGAGATTCTTCTTCTTCTTCGTGAGCGCAGTCATTTTGAGCTCCAGAGCACTTTTGAAGGACTTTCTCGCAGCCAAACGGTGGACAACTTGAGGTCTGCCTGAACGAGGTCGATCTTTGAGGTCTTCTCGTTTTTGAGGCTCTTCGGACGGTAACCCGGCTGAAGTCGAGACGCTTTGCGATGTCGGATTTGTTGTGGCCCGGGCGCAGGAGAGCAGAGATCTCGATTCTTTTCACCTCTATCTTGACACACCTGCACGAAATGAAATAGACGTTTTAATGACACATACTGAAAAAGTAGAACTTTAAGTTTGTATGACGAAAGTTTTTCTATCACACAGTTAAACTTAGATAAAAAAAGTGATTGTAACTGACTTTTGCGAAGCCCAGTAGTATTTATGTGATATCCCTCCCCCCCACCCACACCAAGTATTCTACTGGACCAGCTGTTGAAATTTCAATCTCGCTAATGCTCACTCCCAAACGCCACTTGAACTAGCTGCTAGTGAGCTTTTGCTCTCAAAAATGCCCGTGAACCTGCTGTTAATGCCCTATTCCCTCGGCCAAGGTTCTGGGCAGCCGCATTTATGGACACAACTCGTTATTGAAGGCGGCCGTTGAGCTCTTCTTCCTCCGCTTCAACCTGAATGAGAACCTCTTCATCAGAAGGAACGTCTCGCAGCTCCTTTTTGAGGGGTATTACGACCCTCTAGTGGAAATATTGGGCCGAGTCACTGACGACCCCGTCAAGAGAGAGGGCAAATTCGGGTTTTACTACGGAGTGAGTGATTCCATCATTCCGCATGGATCATCCACCAAAATGGTTATATACCGTTGGTAGGAGTTGCTTTTAGAGAGTATTTTGGCACCATTCATTGTTTATGAAGACACTTCTTTGTTTAGATGAGTGTTTTTAGGACGAAATTTGCCTCTGCGAAAAACATTTAGCCATGATTTTAGACTTGAGTTGAATATATTTGGGTAAAAATAATCAAAACATTCCACTCCATTTCGCTGGCTACATTTTTTTCTCTCCAACTCTCCAATTAGAAAAATGGAACGGATGACGGCTTGTATAAAGTAAAGACGGGCGTCTTGGGAATGGAGGACTATCTGTCTATTCAGGAGTGGGAACACAACGAAATCCTCGATTATTGGGGTGACCCGTATTGCAACATGATCAATGGTACAGATGGGACCCAATATCCGCCTGGGATCAAGAAAGAATTACCATTGTCGTTTTTCTCGACGGATTTGTGTCGGTGAGTTCTACTGAACAACCGGCACAATTTTCAATCTCATAGGTAAAACAAAACCAAGGTTGGATTGATTGTTTAAAGAATTAGGGATTCTCCTTAAGACATGCAAAGTTTAGCCCGATAAATAAAATTCAACCAACTAAGTAGGTAGAAAGTCTATATATGCAGTGCTAGCCTACTCGTAGCCTTGTCAACCTTATTTCCGTAGCCATGGAGAGCACATAGCCCACACATAGCGTTAAATAAATCAATTTAATTTTTGTAGCCATGGAAACCTCACAAGTACAATACCACCTGCGTTTATCTTCCGGAAAAAAACTTTGTATGCAATCCTCTACCAATTAGTTTGGCGTTAATTGACGTTACTTTGAAAAGTCGAGATCAACAAGGCACGACTTCTTTAATGGAATAAATGTAACTTTGGGGCGTCGGGGACTGAAGGTCACGCGGTCATTCAGATGTTAACTGCAGTATACAACACCTTTCACTCCTTTGCGGGGGGGGGGGATTCATAGGTCACGCAGTGAATTCTGCATACCTCTTTGGGATAAAAATAGTGGACACACGCCAAACACTACAGCACAATATCACGCCGCACCCTACAGCACTACATGGACACGTAAGCGATTTAAATGCAAAGAAATTGGTCGGGATTTAACCACTCATTTAAGATGCCTTTTATTTTTCCGTGGGGACCTACAGTTTAATTCGTGGGTCCGAACCGAGAGGGTCTACAGCGTATGTCAGCTGCTGTGAAGGTGATCCGAAACAGGAGTCCATCCGACAGACTCTCCCTCCCCCCCGTTGTCGCTTAGCTTCGCTGCGATCATCGCGAGCAGCGTTTCCCCTCGGCCAATGGATGTCGCTTAGATTTCTCAAGTATGAGTCGCTATTTGACGGGGATAAGCGAGCGGCCCCTAAAAATTAACACTAGGTTGGCACATCATTTTTTCCTCATCTAAAGGAATAGTAAATTGGGTTCCCTATTCTTGGCATGCTAAATTGGGTTCGCTATTCTTGGAATGCTATAATTGGGTTCGCTATTATTGGCATGGTATAATTGGGTTTGCTATTATTGGTGTGGTAAATTGGGTTCACTATTCTTAGCATGGTAAATTGGGTTTATTATTTTTGGAATGGTAAATTGGATTTGCTATTCTTGGCATGGTATAATTTGGCTCGCGATTCTTGACATGGTAAATTAGGTTCGCTATGCATTATATGATAAATTGGGGTTGCAAATATTGGCATGGTAAATTGGGTTCGTCATTTTTCGAATCTTAAATGAGGTTTGCTATTCCTGGCATGGTATATTTACGTTCACTATTCATGACATGGTATAATTTGGTTCGCTATTCTGACCTTAGTAAAATTGTGTTCATTATTCTTGGCTTAGTAAAAGTGTGTTCGAAAATCTTTACTTGGTAAAATTGGGTTACCTATACTTAGTATGGTAAATTGGGCTCGCTATTCCTGGCATGGTATAATTTGGTTTGCTATTCTTGCAGGGTATAATTGGGTTCGCTATTCTAGTCCTAGCAAAATTGTGTTCGTTATGCTTGGCTTAGTAAAATTGTGTTCTTTATTCTTTGCTTGGTAAAATTGGGTTCGCTATACCTAGCATGGTGGATTGGGATCGCTATTCTTTTCATGGTAAATTGCGTCTGTTATTTTTGGAATGGTAAATTGGGTTTGATATAGTTGTCATGGTATATTCGGGTCCGCTATACTTGGCATGGTATAATTTGATCGCTACTCTTGACGTGGTAAATTGGGTTCGCATTGCATGATAAAATGAGTTTGCAAATATCGGCATGGTAAAATGGGTTCGTTATTTTTCGAATCGTAAATTCAGTTTGCTATTCTTGGCATGGTATATTTGGGTTCACTATTCATCGCATGGTATAATTTGGTACGCTATTCAAGACTTATGTTCGTTATTATTGGCTTGGTAAAATTGTGTTCGTTATTCTATGCTTTGTAAAATTGTGTTCTTTATTCTTGGCTTGGTAAAATTAGGTTCGCTATTCTTTGCATGGTAAATTGGGTTCACTATTCATTGCATAATAAATTGGGTTTGCTAATCTTGGCATGGTAAATTGAGTTTGCTATACTTGGAATGGTATAATTAGGTTCGCTATTCTTGTCATGATATAATTGGGTTCCCTATTCTAGGCATAGTAATATTGGGTTCATTATTCTTGGCGTGTTAAAATTGGGCTCGCCATTCTGGGCATGGTATATTTGTGTTCACTATTCATGGCATGGTATAATTTGGTTCGCTATTCTAGACTTAGTGAAATTATGTTCGTTATTATTGGCTTGGTAAAATTGTGTTCGTTATTCTATGCTTTGTAAAATTGTGTTCTTTATTCTTGGCTTGGTAAAATTAGGTTCGCTATTCTTTGCATGGTAAATGGGGTTCGCTATTCATTGCATAATAAATTGGGTTTGCTAATCTTGGCATGATAAATTGGGTTTGCTATATTGGCATGGTATAATTCGGTTCGCTATTCTTGCCATGGTATAATTGGATTCCCTATTCTAGGCATAGTAAAATTGAGTTCGTTATTCTTGGCGTGTTAAAATTGGGCTCGCTATTGTCGGCATGGTAAATTGGGTTCGTTATTTTTTTTGAATGGTAAATTGGATTCGCTATTCCTGGCATGGTATAATTTAGTTCGCTGCATTTGACGTGATAAACTGGGTTCGCTATTCATTGCATGATAAATTCGGCTCGCTATTTTTAGCATGGTAAATTGGGTTCGCTAATCTTGACGTGGTAAATTGGGTTCGCTAATCTTGACGTGGTAAATTGGGTTCGCTATTTTTTGGCATGGTAAATTGGGTTCGTCATTTTTGGAATGGTAATTTTGGTTTGACATGGTATAATTGGGTTCGCTATTCTTGGAATGGTATAATTTGGTTCGCTATTCTTGGCATAGTATAATTTTGTTCGCTATTCTTGGCATGGTAAAATTGTGCTCTTTATTTTTGGGCTTGGTAAAATTGGGTTCGCTATTCTTTACATGGTAAATTGTGTTCGCTATTTTTAACATGGTATAATATGCTTCGCTATTCTTGGCATGCTAAAATTGGGTTCATTATTCTTGGCATGCTAAAATTAGGTTCATATTCCAAGCCTAGTAAAATTGTGTTCGTTATTCTTGCCTTGTGAAATTTGGTTCGTTATTCTTGACATGATCCTAAAAAAAATAGTTCTTGGATTAGCCTCAAGTGAATCTTAGGACTGATTGACCGTAATTCTGTAGTTGTGAATTTCTCTAACTCTTGTTATGAGTAAGGGATAATTTAACTCGGGTATTTACAGATCCTTAAATTCCAGCTTTTCACAGCGACCCACATCTGCGTGGAGGAAGGATATTTTTCATAGCTAAATACATCGTCCCGTTTGGATCGGAATTTCACCTTTAACCCTCTGTTTTATTAAGGTCATCTGCTTGCTGGTTAGAATTTCAATGAATCATTTATTCAAAATACCTAAAAGTTATGGACGAGAACATGTGTGCCCTCATGAACGTTAGTGTTGAAAGAGTGGCGTCTTTTTGCTATAATATACACTTCAACATACCTAAACTTTTCCTTAGATCATTATAGTGAAGTAGGAATCTTCTCAGGCCGAAAATTGATAGTAAGAACATAGCCAGCCGGATTATTTACAGTGACCAGCCCCATTAAAATTACAAAAGGGTTTATGTATTTAACCTAATCCAAAAAGAGTAATAAATGTGTCTCATTTACTTTAATTCTTACTTTTTAAACGTCCCTACTTGATGCAATTATATACCTCCATTGGTTCCTGCCTTAAAATTCTCTGATATCATATTAATGGATTAAGAGACACTGGGCAAAGCACTTCAGAAGCCATTAAATTAGATCTCACGTTTGACCTGGATGATATGATATAATCTTCATGTAATTTGTTCTTCATTGTTTCTTAGATCCGTTTCAATTGAGTATGAGAGAGATGTTGCACTCCACGACATCTCCCTGTATCGTTTTATTCTACCAGAATCATCAGTTGGGTCATCGGCTGAAACAAAATGTTTTTGTGACGATAAATTCGCCTGTAGAAGTGCATTGGTGAATATCCAATCTTGTAAAGCAGGTATTTCAAGGCTGAATTTCATAATAGGGCATTATTCGCACACACAAAGCAATTCGAAACAAATGTTGAGTGGAAAAATGAGTTAAAATACAAGGCAATAACTGTGATTTTGAATTGTTTTGAAGTAAGAATAAAAAGAGAAAATACTAGTCTTATCTATAAATTTTCAAAATGGCCTCTGCTTGATCTAATGAAGCATGAGAACTTTTATCAATCATTATTTTTAAAAGTGTCATATATATTTAGGGGACTGAGTTGAAATGCAAATGAGCTAAATAAACTTCAGAGCTCTCGGTAATGGTGTTTGTTCATCTGTTTCATTCAGAATTTAATCATTTAGAACTATTCAAATGGAGAGAATTTTAAGTGTTATCCGCATTATATCAGACTAACCAAGCTACAGCGTCACGGTAAAGTTACAGTTTGTAGTCATACTGGGATCGAGGGTTAAATATGATTATTTAAGAATAAGTAAAAATAGCCTCACTAAAGTGATTAGGGAGTAGTTTTCTAATGGCGTCTAATTCAAAATCAGACTACATATATCCATATCCAAATATTTGTGACCCTTTAAACTAAAAATTTAAACGGTTAAGAAAATTGCCTTCTTAAATTAGTGTAATGGATTAAAAGCCGGTTATCTATTTTAATAAATGCCACGTACTTTTGAAATTCAAGATTTTAGAACTCCAAGGACAATTTTATTAGTGACAAATGACAGGGCGTGTCAAAGGTCATCCTATCAATCAACCAGCCTCTGTACATAACATTCAACATTTCTTGGACAGTCCCCGCAAGAGAGAGCTGCTTGGGAGCTGCTTGAGATCGACTCGCCATAGATAGGTTGCAAAAGAAAGTCCTGTCACTAAACTAGAGGATGACAAACCTCGCAGATCCTACTCATTAAGGTAGAGTCCATCCCGCATAAACAATTCACCTCTTTCGTTAAAATGCTTCCAAAGTTGAAGAAATTTACCGTTTTTCGAGAAGAACCGACAAAATTTCACCCTTAATGCTCGCTCAGAGATATTCCTGTCGCCAACTTTCATATTAGCCAGAATGTTTAAGTGGCTGATGGGGAGGGTAGTGTATATGTGTTTTCACGGTTTAGATGAGAACGAGAAGGTTTTTTTAGTGTTAAATGTTTACTATACGAGTGCGGCAATAAGATCTCACCGATTTGGTATGGGCATTGCTCGTTGTGGGCAAGGTAGAGCAGTTGGGGTGGTTACTTTAGATCCGTAGGATTATGCAATTTTATTTACCAATATGGCGTGGATTGAAGGGCATCGTGTTAGTATTTTCGAAGATGATTTTCAAGGATGGTTAATCCGTGATAATGACGCAGCTTGCCTTCCGGATACGCTTTGCGCTTGGACGTCATGATCCCCTTCCAGATGGAAAAAAACAATTCGTCCTTGGTTTTCGAACTTAGACGAACAAGGTCAGCTTTAAAAGAAAAAAGTCCTGACCGACCTAGGACCGCAACAAGACCCGAAAATATGTCAGCTGTGAGAGGTTCGATACACTAGTCTCCCAGGCTTTTTGCACTGAAACACGAGGTTGCCCTACACGTATCTGATCGAACTGTCCCCAGAAATTTACACAGGGCAGACCACATGCATCCCTACAGAATGATAGCCATGCAGGAGTTGAGTAAGGGAGATTATGAAACCCGTACATCTTTGTGTGGGGACATTCTCCAAAGCGTTCCCTCACCAGCTATACTGATCTGCAGTGATGAAACTAATTTCCATTGATCAGGAATGATCAACAAACAGAACTTTAGGTACTGGTCTAACACTAGCCCTCGTGAACTTCATCTGATTTTTATCACGAATTTACATAATTTTTATTTAGGGGTGCATCTTCGCTGAATCGGGCCATTTACCTCCCGTTCAATTTCACTTCCATTAACTTCATTACGAAGTATTTTCAAACACTTTCTCGGGGTCAATCCACCATTGGTCAATCGATTTTAAAAATTTGTTTTTCTACAGGTGCTCCTATTATGTTTTCACCACCCCACTTCTACCAAGGGGATCCAGAAGAAATAAAAAAGCTGGATGGTCTGAATCCGCAGAAGGAGATCCACCAGGCCTATTTGGATGTGGAGCCGGTGAGTGGCTTAGTTAGTTACTCACATACTTTTATCGTGTGGATTAACCTCTTTTATATAACTATCGACCAGCAAATATCATAATAACCACTCTAGGCTAGTTCAGGAAGAAGGGAAATAGTAGAGGTCAGAGGTGAAGGGCACGTAAAAGGAAGAGAGGATTTTAGATAAAAAATATTTTCCAACTCTTATTTCTGAAAGATGATATTTAAAGTAATATTTATCGATTCTATTCTTAAACATATCTCCTGTAGTGCCCTTAACGACATTAGTAGGCAAAACATTCCAAGTCTTTGTTATTTTAAAAGAAAATAAATTTTTAGTAATCGCTGCATTAAAACCGAAACTTATATTGGCCCCTCGGATCACTAGCTCAAATATTGAGTGATAACTTATATTAGTTAACCCCTTTAGTATTTTAAAGGCTTAACTAAGTTGGCCAGGCAGATACCGATCTTTCAGTGAAAGTAAATTGAGGTGCCTCGGCCTTTCTTCCATTATCATAAACAATCAGCTAAGTCACTCCAAAGAGAGCTATCCAAATGTGTGAAATAGCCAGAACCGATTCAAGTAAGAAGGACTTCTTCCCATCTAGTATATCTACCATAAATAAGAGATAGCTAAGTCATGAAATTTGGGTAGAGCCCAAAGCTATCAAAGTGAATGGTCGATAATCGTGCATCTGGTAATAATAAATATTGTTAGGCTCGCGGTGTTTGGTTGTATGTGTGTGTGTTTGTTGACAGGGTATACAATATGTCATACAAAGTGATAGAAATGGAAAGCCCTTTATGATGGGAAATTATATTTGCATTTTAGCCTTGGATAATTGGGAAATATCTTTTTCCGCGGTAGGCCATGCCCTCCAAAAAGCTAAGGTAATCAATTCCCATTTTGCAGCTGTTCTAATGCACCGCATATTTTCTCCAAACTTACTTCTATCAGAAGCCTATTCGAGCATCTGATATTGGGTGGTAGAGCTTGTCACGTTTTCAGTTGGAGCTGACATTTCGAAGCGAAATTTTCGCCCTTGCAAACCATTGTAAGAAGTAGTTCTGATCTTCGTTGGCTCCTATGAGAATGTCGTTGAGATGGCCCAGAAAAGTAGCAGTGTTTTTTTAGGCTTTTCCTATTAAAATTAAAAGGAGCCCAGAATCTCCTCCAAGGATTTGAAAGTAGAAGAAACAAGGAAATTTCTAAATGCCTCCATCCAATCGAATAATTGGGATACGCCTTCTGTACTTGCCCAAAAATTGCAGTTTTACTACCTCAAATTTGCATTTGCTCACGATAACTTTAAGCCATATGAAACTGATTATCCTAAAACATGTGCAAGATGGAAAAGATGCTCCTGATGAGAATCTGAATAAATTAAAATACCATCTATAAAGTAGAAAAGACAAGTAAAACGTAAGAAAGCACTTCCTTTAAAATGCGTGCAAACCTTTGGGGATCTTAGGCCAAGTGATATCAAAATGGACTTAATAGTCATAACAGGTTAGCCACTGCAGTTTTAGGAACATTTGATTCTTCTACGGAAATCTAATAAAATCTCCGTCGAATATCTAACTTAGAAAAGAATTTTTGAGGCTGTAATGAGTGATGTAAAGTCAGAAATGAAAGAGAAAGGATAGTGGCCAAGTTTAGTAAGCCTGTTTAATTGATGACTGTTACAAACCGACCTGTAAGTTGTGCCGCAGCCAACAACCGCTGGCATCCCGTGATATCGAGACCAGGCATCTTCACCCTATTCGAGCCTACTTAATGAGACGCACACGGGAAAAGCAGATAATTCTCATACAACAACTCTCATCGCTCCACGCCAAGTGCCAGCCATTACATCAATTTACAAGAAGCTCTCCATCCACGCGAGCTGCAAGCCCCCCCCCCTGACTTGAGGCAACTAAGAATAATTCCATCCTCACGTTGTTAATAAATGATATTAATTGAGAGCGTGTTCGGATAACCAGCCGCTCCATTGGTGACCCTGCAATCTTTTCGATAGCATCTTTCTTAGTGGGTGAGCCACAGGGCGAAAACAACAGATTGATGATGCTTTCCTTTTGCATCTTTTCAATTTTTTCTTATGAGTCCTTGAATTTTGGAGCGGGAAAGCGTGGTGGCTGTAGGTGCATAGGACGATCAGTTGTTTGAATGTAATGTGTGATTGTGTTTCAATGGTTGACTGGACACTTGATGAGAAGTAAAAGAGGGAAAGAAAGCGGTACTATTATGTTACAATACTAGCCCATCCGAGTGCATCTCCCTCTCATTAAAGATAGGTCCAGAAAACTAATGAAAATTCATGGCCAAGTTGATTCTTCTTTAGTTTTAATAAATCAAATTAAACCCTAACCTAACTCAACCCAACCCACACCGTCCCTTCTTTCTTTACCTTCTGACATTGGTCGGCCACATTGAGGTTGGGTTAGTTTGTTAAGTTTGGTTTGGTTAGGTATGGATAGGTTAGTTTTATTTGAATTATGGAACAATTGCCTTGGCCGTGATTTTTCCACTACTTTGGAGTTCTCCTTTTCTTCTCTATTGGAGGGGTTACACCCCCTTCCCCCGTCAAAAATTTATAGTAAAAAATAATACCACTAAATGAGCAGTCAAGAAGATACAACTTTGCCTAAAAATAATTGGAGGTGCTGACATTGTAACATGTTCCCAAACAGGCAAATGTTTATGGTCTATTGTAGGTCAATTGTATGGTAGAAGCTGAGAGATTTTCTATGGCACCAAGTCAAGTCCAAGAGAAGGCGAGTCGCTGGACGTAAAAAGGAAGGGTGTCGTAAAGGATGCTTTCCAATACTAGGTCGTGAGAATGCATTTCCTTAAATCATGGATGAACAAAAGGTTCGCCAGAAAATGTTTCTTTAATAGGCGGTGACGTATGCTCCGAATAGAAAGAGACAAGAGAAAGTTCTACTGGGATAAAGTAAGAGAGAATATAGTTCAGGCTCAGACACAGGAATCGACTGACCTAAGACATTTTGCAATAGTAGAATTTTGAACGGAGAGGCAGGTGTATGCGTCCTGCACTGCCTCAACGGAGGGCGCAGATTGGAGAGGTGCGTGGGATAACACATCTTTGGGTCTGGTGTTGGAACGATGAGTGATACCAGCTTTATTGCTGGGAGAAGAGGCATTCAGGGTGGCGCGAACAGAGGGCACGCTGGATCAAGAATATGGGTAAGGTTGCGCTTCTTTATTTGATGAAAATTTCTCGTCCTTGAGTTTCGAGCTAGGTGTTCGACAGCTTAATGAGGTGGTCGAGTTTACGACTGAAACTCAGTTTCTCATCCTCGGGAGAGTTTTGCAAATTCTACTGGGAGTGGCGCCCCTCCCAACAGCGGAAGATTAAAATTTATGCGGATTTGATCCGACCGGGCTGGTGTGTTGCCCACGTCCATTTGCCCCGGTGTAAATGGTGAAGTTGGGATCGAGGAAGAATGACACCACCCTAGACATCTTTCTCTTATGAGACTATGGTCGCCCAAATGTAATTATCAGTCCCGTCACTGGTGTTAAAGGAGATTGCAGGAGATTGAATGGAAGACCATTATAGGAAGTGAGAAGATAACTTTTCATTTTTCTGTCACTAGGGTTGAAGTTGAACACCCATCTAGTCAATTGCGCCATTTCAATCGTAGAGGAGATTTAGCGATTGGATAATAAAATCTACATAAGTGTCAGAGTAACAATCGTTGGAAGTTACGACGGGATGGATTTATAAAAAAACCCCATTAATTTATATGGATCGCAACCGGGAAAATTTATCCTTTGCCTATCTAGGATGGAAATTTAAATTCAGGGTGTCCATTAAATAAGGGAACCAAACGAAAATTAAATAACTCGTAAACATTTAATCCAACGAAAAAAAGAAGATATATCAATCGAGAGAAACAAAATTTAAGCTTAATAGAATTTTTAGTATTTTTGAATTCACTACGTGTACTGATTTATCCAATCATGTCTTAAATTTTAAATTACCTCTATCAGTAGCACATCCAGGCAAAAAACTTAGGCGGGGGGGGGGGCTAACATGAATTCCTCCCTCTGAAGACTGTGAGAAAAGAGTATTAAACATTATTTTAATACTCGAAATTTACCTGTATTTTAGACACGTATCATATAAGATACATTCGATCGGAACGGTTTAAAACCTGAATTATATAAATTATATATTACTACATAACTCTTTTTGAATAGCAGAATACAAGTATGGCTTAAAAAAAAAGGAAATATAAACGGCTATGAAATTTTGGGGGCACTTCGGTCCCCCTCTGGATCCGAGCCTGACCCCTATCACGGCTAAAGAGCTTTGCCATGGCAACAGAAATGACGTCAGATCCAATCTTTCCTTGAACACGACTGACAATCCCTCTTCGTAGAAATTTGTGATATATCCTTCATTCATTCCCTAACCACCCTTAATTTGCAGGACATGACAGAAGCAACGCCTGTGAACACAACTAGATCTCAATGGGAGCTCCAGCAAAGAATATACTGCGTCAAACATTACTACAAGACAGGCTCGTTCAAGAAAGTGTACGACACTTTCGTGCATTAGTTCGAATGCGAAAAAAAAACCGCCAAGAGCAGAATTCAGGTCTTGGTGGACCACTTCGAGAACTATGGGACAGTGGAGAGCCTCAATGTAGCCAGTGACAAGCGTCCAGGCCATTCATGAGGCCATAGGAAGCGTTCAGCTGAGCTGTTCGAGAGCGTGAGAGAGTTAGTTCAGCAGAGCCCAAAACGCTCTGTGCGGAAGCGAAGTCAGTCCATCGGTATATCCCGTGAGACTTGCAGGGGAGTGCTAGTAATGGATGTAAAGGCCTACCCATAAAGAATACAGACGAAGCAGACCCTTACACTCTCAGACAAGGAGAAGAGAAAGGCTATGGCAGTCAAGATACTGGAAAAGATTCAGGAGACCCCAACTTTCCTTAACCTCCTTTGGACCTCAGATGAAGCTCACTTCCATCTTGAAGGAAAGGTAAATTCGAAGACAAATGTCTTCTGGGGGATCTCAAAACCAAATGAGGTAGCTACCAAGCCCTTACACTCCCCCTAAGTGCACGGTATGGACTGCAATCTCAGCTAGAGGCATCATCGGACCATTATTCTTCGAGGAATCTGGCGCGACAGTGACAGTCACCAAGGAGAAGTATGTTGAGGTCCTCAAAACCTACAAGAGGGAGCTGCAGACCCTGTTCCCATCGCTTATGGGGAAGTTCTGGTTCCAGCAAGATGGATCAAGCTCTCACACCTCAAACCTGTCCGGAGATTGGCTGAAATCGAACTTTGGTGGCCGTGTGATCAGACTCAAGACTGAATTTGAGTAGGCACCTCATAGCTCAGACCTTGCCCCCGAGATTTCTATCTCTGGAGCTACCTTAAATACAGAGTGTACGCGGGAAGATCCAGGACCATCACGGAACTCAAGGAACCCATCAAAGAGTAGATCAGAACCATTAGTCAGTCGGTTTGTAAGGACGTCATGGGTAACTTTGTTCTGCACCTCAAGAAATGCACAGATCTAAATGGAGATAATCTCGATTACGTGCTCTAGAATAAAGGAGAAAAGTCCACAGACTCTCATGTTTTGATATGACGTTTTTAAACACAATAAACTAGTTACCACTAAAGTTTCATTCAATCCTTGCATAAAATTAAGAAATGGGGCCTATCGAAAGTTGGGACCGTTTTTTTTGGGGGGGGGTCACCCTATATCTACCAGATTAGTTTCGTTTACTAATCATTTACTTTAATCGTATTTTCTAAAGGTAACTTTATTCTATGTAAATTTAAACTAAGGTAAGGATAAGACGTGGCTGCGAGTAATCATATAAAAAAATCCCGTCCTTCGTAACAACTCCTAAAATTGGACTATTTTAGCCAACTCCTGAAAAATAAGAATTGAGTCCTTCAAAATACATCGATTCAGGGGATACGAGGTTAAACCACATAGGGAGGGAATATTCGTAAGGGATTTTCCTTTTCACCTTGCATTAAAGGTTTTTCCTTTAAACCTTGTATTAAGGGATTTTCCTTTACACCTTTTATTTATGGATTTTCCTTTAAACCTTGTATGAAAGGTTTGTTCTGTAGATCTAGTAAGAAGGGTTTCTTCTTTAAACCTTGCATTAAGAGATTTTCCTTCAAATCTGGCATTAAAGGTTTGTCCTTTTAACCTTACATTAATGAATTTTCCTATACACCTTGCATTAATGGATCTTTCTTCAAACCTTGCATGAAGGGCTTGTCCTGTAGACCTCGCATGATGGGTTTATCTTTGAGACCTTGCATTAAGGGATTTTCTTCTAAACCTGGTATTAAATGATTTTCCTATAAACCTTGCGTGAAGGGCTTGTCCTGTAGACCTCATATCATGGGGTTGTCCTTTAAATATCGTATTAAGGGATTTTCCTTTAAAACGGGTATTAAGTGTTGTATTTGAAAGCTTGTACACAGAGCTTGTCCTTTAAGCCTTGTGTTTAGGGTTTTCCCTTTATACCTTGTATAATGGATCTGACCTTTAAACCTTGCACAAAGGGTTTAACCTTCTTAAAAATTTGCCCTTTAAACCTTATACTAGGGGTTTGACCTTTAAACTTTGTTTTAAGGGATTTTCCTTTAGACCTCGTATCAAGAGATTGTCCTTTAAACATTGTATTGAAGGATTTTCCATTAAACCTCGTATTAAGAGCTTGTCCTTTAAACCTTGTACTAACGGTTTGTCTTTTAAGCCTTGTATTAATGGTTTGTATTTTAAATCTTGTACTAAGGGCTTGTTTTTTATTTTTTTTGTGACCTAAGCTTAGTGTTCATCCCTTGAGCCGGAAAACTCGACGCCCCTCCCCCCGCCAGCCAAATTCTCTCAAAAATCCAACACACCAAGTGTTTGCAAGTTTTGTCATAGCATAGATGTGCAAATGTCTCGCATGTTGAGAATAATCGCATGTGTCGACCTAAGTCTGGTTCCAGGTGTTAGTGGGAGCAGATCTCTCTCTACCAGTAAGCCAGGTGCTTAGTTTGGGGTGGTGACCGCAGCGGAGCATTGCTAGGAAGACCTGGCGATGACCCGGGAGGGATGTATCTTCTGGGTCGATGTCCTCTGAAATGGACTGAGAAAGTGGATGAATTGTTGTGATAAATATGGAGTGTTTTAGGTGGAATGGGGCCTTTGGTTTGGGGGCGAGATTCTTTAGATTATATACGTAGGTGTAGAATGCTGTCCTCTTGGATTTTTAGGCATATATCGTCCAAGATTGTATGATCCTTTCGTGTAATTTTAATAGTCTTTCATATAGTCACATGGGTCTTTCATGTAGTCGCTTGGGTCTTTCATGTAGTCACATGAGTCTTTCATGTAGTCGCAAAGGTGTGTACAACCGCGGCAAAAAGTTTGGAGACACCTCGGAAACTTTAGGAAATTAGATAAATGCAGAGTTGTAGTTTTTATTCGCGTATCAAAAAAATATATGAATAGAACAGGTAAATAAGGAGGAATAAATAGCAATGTTATGTCTGACCAAACAATCAGCCAAAACTAGCAAATTGAAAAGTTGCCAAAACATGTAACATCAGCAAGAGATAAAAGATGAAGTGTGTGAAAATTACAGCTAACGGGACTCACCATCCGACCGACCCCTGCTTTGCCTCTTCTCTTTTTTCCTGTAGACCCTATCTCGTCTTTCTGTACCAACTCTCATCATCTCCTTCCCCATAGGGTGGTAGCCTTTTACACTTGGGAGCTGAAGGAGCACCACGTCCTCCTGGCCTGAGTGTAATTAGGCAAGCTCCGTCACTGGGTCGATTTGAACACTCTGACGGGGCTGTGGCAAGTTGTTGTGCTTCCACCTTGTTCCTTCTTAGTATTTCTTTTTCCCTACCACTACCTACTCAATCCTCTGTCTAGACTTAAGGACCTGACCAGCTACAGCATGCTGTGTTAGAAAAGAGGCTTTGAAACTTCTATAAAAACGCCCTTTAACGCCCGCTGGTCATAAGAGACCAGAATTTGAGCGATCCTGTAATTTGGAGCCCGATTAATGGGAAGTTTGGCTTTGCTCCACTAACCACTTTCATGCGTGTAATGGGGCTGACCACCTCCCTGCAGCAGTTTTATGTGCATAAGGATGTAGTACTGCTTATGGCGGGCGCGCTTTACTGCCTTGTTAGCTGTCAAGCCATCTAAAAGTTCCGGATCCCGTCTCTGGATCTGCCATATAACAGATCTTATGATCCTGGCCGTCTTTTTAAAGATTAATAGGTACTATTAATAAAATCTGACCTGAATCCTTGCCACCTTGTCGCCTTGTTGCCCTGCCTACTTGGCTGCTCCCTTGGGAGCTGCGCTTTTTTGGGGAGAAACCAATGCCCTTGTAAACTTTGTGCCGTTATGCGTTGCTCCACAGGTCGCAAATACCAACGTTAACGCACCAAGGGCGGGCCCCTGAAAAGTCCCAAAACCCGAGACGGGATAAGCAGGAGTAGATGGACGCGGAAGATAGCCCACCAAGGCCTTTTTTAATTTTCAATGGGGAAAAGCGTAGGAATCTTCGTGTTTTGGCAAGTTTACAAAGGTTTACAATATTTGGGATTACGTCCCTTTTCTAAATCCTCTCCAGTCAGGATATCTAATACGTTAGGGAGGGTTTCCAGATATTAGCTCCTCTATAGGTGGAGGACATGCGCCAGATGGCATGGTCTTTCATGAGAGCAAACTTAGGCTCGGTACCAGACACCGAACCTGAGTCCGCCCTTAAGCAAGATCCTCCTGAGGTGGCAGGGGCTCCGTGGACTCACAAGGAGAAGAGCGACCCCCTCCCTTACATTGTGCCCCTTTGACAGCTAAGGTCTTCTCTATTTCGGAGAAGGGTATTGCTGAGGCCGAACCATCATGCCTTGGTGCCTCTTCTGAGGGTGAAGAGAAGTGGGTTCGCTCCAGGCTCCCCTCTCCAAACAAGAAAAGTAAGAATAATCCAGAAGAGAATGGGTTTCTCTCCCTCCGTGAGGGTTCCGGGAACAGGCGGGTCCACTACCGTTTTGGCAAGCGACCATGTAAACGCTGGCACGTACAGCTCTGAGGCGCCCTCGGTTAGAGGGACCCAGACAAAGAATAAAGTTGCAAGGGTGGTGAGCAGAGCCTCGATTACAGGACTGTTCCTTACTGAGAGACTACCTGCCGTATTTGAAACCGCTGGCTTCAAACGCTTTTTAGTTATTCTCTCCACTGATGGCAGCAATTTTTCCATAGGCCACAAATCAGAGTATAGCATTAGATAAGTTGACTAGTAGAGAGCAGAAACTGACCCGTTTCTCGGGCGGGAGACTTTTGGCGAATGCGAGGAACCCTTCAGTGGCGGCCGTTATTAATACTCTTCGGACACTCAATGGCTGACAGGTGAATGTGACACCGCATTTGACCAAGGGTTGGTTTATGCGAGGGAACACACAAACTACTCCTTAAAGAACATCAACGCAGTTCTGACTGACCACGTGGCGGTCAAAATCGAACGTGTCATGAGAAAATAAGGAGGTGGGTAGGATCGAGACCCACCCATACACTCTTCAAAACGTTCGATCATCACAGACTACCTGGGTCGGTGTGTGTCGGTTCGTATCGCTACCGTGTAAGGACATTCGTGCCAGTGCAGCAAAAGTACTGATACTGCCACCGCTTCCAACATACGAATCGCTCTGAGAACGTGCACGATAGGTCCTTGTCGTGTATGGCAAAGTGTGTCAATTGCGGAGAGCAGTACCCTTCCTACTCAAAGGAATGCGGCGCGTATCTCCTGGAGAAAGAGATCCTAGTCGTTCAGGTTGCGGACCGACTCTCTTTTCGTGAAGTTAAGGACGTCTTATGCCTAAGTTCTCAAAAGGGCAACCTCTTCTCCTGCCTCATCCAGGCCTACGAGCACTGTCTTTTAAGTCCCTATTCGGAACCATTCTGCAGGATCTATCCCTTACCCCGGACGCTACCTTGGTATAGATGGCAGCACAAAGGGTTTACACCCAATCCATGATAAAACCAGAGCCCCCACCCCCTAGCCCGTGTGATAGTTCGCGTAAGGCGACATGGCCGCGCGCCTCCCCAGAGTCGTTAGAATCACAGTAGGCTGAGCCCCTCCTTCTGCAGCGTGCGTATCAGACCTCTTTCCTCCACGGTATAGTGCGTGTTTTCACTATTATCAGATTAATATCATATGCTGTCGACATAGAATATCATAACAATTAACAAATATGATGTTATATTAAGACATTTTGACTGTAAGATATGGCATACTGATACCAGGATACCATACCTTTCAATAACATCGTCATTTTATACATTTCAAAGAAAGTTATAAGGAAGCGTGTACTTTTATTTTGCTTTCCATATGTATTGGACACGTGTATGCAAACCAACACTAACATATTCATAGAAATACCCAAGGAATAAAAATATTCCTAGGTGTCCGAAAACTTTAGCCACGGCTGTACTATCGAACAATTCCACCTAGGTCAAGATAGTGTTTTATGTTCACGACCTTTGCTTAAAAGTGTAGGCTGTTCACTAGGCTGAAGGACATGTTTATCCCGTTTGCTAACGTCCTTTCCCACCTAACTCAGGTGGCATTGCACGCAAAGGATCCCTAAACCACTGGTTTAACGCCCATCGGCCATGGTATCAGCGTATTTAAGTAAATTTAATTCAAAACCCAAATCCTGTCAGTTCAAGACCAAGGTTTAAAATTAGTTTTCAATTACAATAAATGCAACCGTCTTAAGTATAGACATCTTGACATTCATGGCCATTTTTTAGAAATAAAAGTAGGCTTTGGTCTAATACCATAATTTCTTCTATCAGTCAGATACAATTTGATCACCAAACGACCTCTGAACCTACTCCCATACGGTGTGAACAGATTTTTATAGTTGTACATGATTGTGAAATGATAGTATTTCCATCCAACATTATTTTTTTCAGATCACTGGTGTAGTTTTAGAAGGGGCAAAGAGGATCCAACTAAATCTCCCTTTGAAAAGGTATGGAAGCTCGCCATCTTTCAAGAACGTTCCAGAGCTCCTCTTTCCGGTCCTGTGGGCCAGTGAAGTAAGTATCCCTCATTTGCTCATAGCAAAATGATTTACTTAATTTTGTTTGCCAACCTACATACACAAGATTCCTCGTTGGTTATCCCTACTTAGTTATAAATAATAAGGCAGTTGCTCAAGACTAATAGACGACACTAGCGTGGGCATCTCCGCTTAAATATCTTTGAGATGGTTTGACGAAACTGGTGAGGTTATAGAAGGGACAAACTTTTAGGGGACTACTTGATGCACTAATGATGGTGAGGAGACACAACTCTTCTGTAGTAGCCTACTTTGAACAAGATTGTGATTACACTATTTAACTCAATTGTTCCCTGGATATTGTTATTTACTAATTACTAATGTTTAAAAGTACTAAAATGGCTTCATTTTGGACTTTGCTTTTGCAATCTGAATAATGAGATTTTGAAATTTCGCGATTTCCAATCGATAAAACGAACGGATTTGCCCATTTTCATTCACATAAGGTCAGAAATTAAGAACATATTAATTAAAATTAATATGTATTTATACTAAAGTTATACAAAAGTGCACACGAAAGTTTAGATGTGAGTAGTCATTCTAGATTTGCGATTGTATTGTGTAAGTCACTTTTACGTATCAGAACGAAAAATATAGTCAGTCTCCGATCATATTTTTGTTATTCGCTCCTTATAGCAGAGTTCTAATTCTAGTAAACCCTCGTAAAAGCTCTCACTTTGCCCCTTTGAGTACGCTTTCATGCTCTTGAATTTATTATGATGAGCGTCAAGGATATGGACTTTCAGGGACATCTTCTGCCCATTTTGAACTATCTCCACAATGCTTTAGGCTTCGTTATTGCCCAGGGAGCCCAAAATCACCGTGAAAACATTCTTCCAAGCTGTTTTCTCCTTCTTACTGAGCTTCTTCCTGAATTTCGTGCACTTAAGGACTTTCCATAGCTGTGGTCCGCGAAGGCCTCCACTTTGACTCTTGCTTCAGAAGGTTAAGGGAACTCTTGCACATACTTAAACGCTGCAAACTCCTTATCAAGAGATGTGACAAATTGTTTGATAAAACCCAATCTTATATGTAGTTGGTTGTTCCACCAATGGCTCATACATGACGCTGTTCCTTTCCATAGAAAACTCGGTCCGTTGTGACTGGTTCTGTGTGTGGTAGTGCGCTACGGTATCCTAGCACTTCCAAGGCAAATATAGCAGGGAAACTTGGTAAAATCGCTTTGAACAAACATC
This sequence comes from Ceratothoa steindachneri, assembly GCA_963969495.1. Classification (NCBI taxonomy): domain Eukaryota; kingdom Metazoa; phylum Arthropoda; class Malacostraca; order Isopoda; family Cymothoidae; genus Ceratothoa; species Ceratothoa steindachneri. Next base: position 59,915,463 of record OZ018322.1, read on the forward strand.
AGAAATAATATCATTTCATAGGCTCCAATAATCTCCCATCCGTAGTAATCATACCAAAAGCGTCCAGCAAGGTCTTAACGATGTTGCATTCTCCTTTGAGGTCCACTGAGTGAGCCAGGGGAAGAGACAAATGTTTCCTCCGGTTAGGAAGCAGCCCAGCTTTGAGACTCCTAGATGAGCTGCCAATGAAGAGGCGCAACTCATTCGAGTTATAAGTGATTTCGATTGCCTCAACAATAATGGTCACATTAACCAGAAACAGAGCCCATCTTACCTGGTAAAGAAGCTAGGTGAAGCTTCCACTGACTTGCCACTTGCACATTTTCATCTATCAATTCCCACTCATTGAATTTAGACGTCAAAACCTTGGCATTAAACTTGTGGGGCTACTACTCGTATCTTCGATTTAGCCTTTTTGGTTGAGGTAGTATGGGATTCTCTCCTTAGCTTCAGCTCTGGAATCGTAATCTGAATTTACAAGTCATCCTCCTCCTCTGATTGCTGCTCTCTTCTAAGGACGGCTTCTCTCTCTCCCTGACAGAGTGGGTATAGGGAACTCAGGTCATTGTAACAACGGGGTGAAGGATGATGGAAGGTTCGGATACATGATAGCAGATGCATTCTTGCCAGCCGACATTTGAAAAGGTCCGCTATGAAGTTAAAAATGCTTAAATGGTCAGTGGGTTCCAACCAAACTCTTGGGATAGCGAACTTCATGGCTCTCTTTTCCCCTCCGAACCATCCTACAAACGAGCATAAAAATTGGGGTTTTTATGAAAAACTCATTTTTTTGCACATGACTAATGTGCAAGAGGCTCTCGCAAAATATTTGATTTTATTTATAATTTCTTTTAACATTGGAAAATTTTAAGATTTAAATTGAAAAATATTTAAAATTGAAAATATTAAAGTAATATAATACGTATAACTGAGTTCAAACAAGCAACAATTGTCTATCTTACTTTCTAGAGGTTTTGTAGTCTTCGCAAGTGAAATGAGGTAGCCAGAGTTAATTTTAACCCTTTCACTGGGTAAGTTGACTTTAGTTGTTATTATCATTACTGGGTAGACCTGCCTTACCCAGCGAAAGGGTTAATAACAGACAATCACGTCGAAAAATACCTTTACGACCTCATAATTTTTAGCAGATACTACCACAGTGTATAGTCTTTTGCTCTGGCCTTGATAAAGAAGCCACGGACATAGCAAAATGGGTACGCCGGATGCTTGAAGCCTCTTTTCTATGTATTCACTTAAACAGCTAGAACTAAACTGAAGTGCTGAATTTAAAAAGATGATAACACCTGTATTTCTATCACAACAACATTTGCCATATAAATCCAAGCTTTTTAAAATTGGTGTACAATAACCTATAGGTATAAACTACGCAGGTGAGGAAAATTTGGATAAATAAAACGAAAGTTATCAGCAGAGAATCAATTTACTAGAAATAATGGAGGGTCATAAATGATCTAAACGACAACGAAAACAATTTTTTTTTGTAATATAAGAATAAAATTATCAGTGTTAACAGTTTCACGGGTTATAATTAATTATTATTTAGTGTAGAGGCTTTATTCTCGATGATGCTTTAACATCTGATACGAGAACGAACCGACTGCTTATAGTTTAGCTTAGTACTCTTGTTCCATTCATCTTAAAGAATTTCCTAGAATTCCTGGACGGGTTTCGGCTTCCTCGCCTTAGACCTCTCTCCGAGCGTCTTCGAAACATTTTTAAAGGGATCAGGTCCGGGCTATTTGAAGGCCAGTTCATAACAGTGATGTGTTCGTTGTACGGGAAGGTTTTCACTTACTTGGAGTGAGGTACGGGGCGTTATCCTGCATGGAAATTGCAGGTTAGGGCTCGGAGGCTCACTGATAGGGCAAAGCATGCAGTCGCAGCAATTTCTTGTATTCTTGTGTGCAATCACCGTCCCCAATAAGCGCACAATTGGTCCAGTAGCTTCTATCAAAGTCACGTCATATACCATGACAACTCCTTCACCAAACTTCATACTTTTTGGTGCAAGTGAGGAACAATCTTTCGCTCTGAGACGAACAAACTTACTTCCATCGGATCTGAACAAATTGAACATTGAATCGTAATTGAAGTTGACTTGGCTCCATTGGTCATCAGTCCATGTAACTTGTTCAGTGGTGAATATTAGCCGAATCTTCTTGTTCTTCAAACTGATCAATGGTTGACTGCGTGTGGGTGATTGTAAACATTGTGCTCCTCCAGTCGGTATTGATGGCCAAAATCTCACTAATCTGTCGAGAAACTGCACGAAACTGTTGAAAAGGGCCTTCGTCTCAATTATGATAATGGCTCTGTCGACCCTTTGGAGATCTTCCTTAGCCTACTGGTTGATTTACGAGCCTTAGATCAACCTGCGTTCTCATAGGTTGACAGAATATTATATATTACACTTTCGGAGCGCTTGACTGTCTGTAATGGCGCCAATTGAGAGGCCATCTTGGGGGCGCAGCTTTACGATCAGCTCGCGGACAGAGACGTGACACATTCCTTAGGCGTTATTTGAACGACAGCTGGAAAGAGAATTTATTTATTTTATAATTATTTTTGAGGTGCTTATATGCAAAGAAAATGACTTAACGTACCAGAAATTGAGCTTAAGTTAGTTGTTATGCAAACAATGCAGCTTCTCTCTATAAGAAACCTAAGCGTTCGGATCAGTTTGGACACTTCTTTTTTTCCGTAAATTGCTCATTTGCTGATAACTATTGTTTTATTGCAACTTTGCATAATCTTTACCCTCACGTAGTTTATACCTACAGGTTATCTATTATACACCAATTTTGGAAACCTCGGATTTTCTCTATCAAAGGTTAAGAAAGATGTGATAGAAACACAGGCGTTCTGATCTTTGTGAACGGTATTATATATGAACCGTTCACCGTATTTATTTGCATACACAAAAATAACGAGGGAAACTACGCCTAAAAGGTTTCATAGAGGAGGTTCATAAAGCTCCTAAGAATGGTATAGTAAAAGTGTCTGGAACATATGTACGTAGTCTGAGTGACCAAAGGAGGTGACGTCTTGGGGCAGTATGGATTGGGAGGGCAATTCTCCTTAACCCGTCCCTTAATCAGTATTTTAATAGAGATGTAAAATTACTAGCGGCTAATCGACGATTATAAGAAAATCCGTTTTGCAGAACGCCCAGATGCCAGAGGACATAGCCCGGTCGTTGAAAAGGGTAATAACTCTCCCTTATTTACTCGTCTATTTCCTCACTGGAATCATTGCAATTATAGGACTTCTCTTTATCATTGCCGGATTTATCAGGCAATCGAGACTAAAGGTAAGTTTAATTACCTTAAGGCGTACTTGCATCATTGGCAAAACTAAGTAAATGTAAAAACAACTAAGCTTACATATCAATGTTGTTGGTCACTCTTAACAAGCATGTATAGAGACACAAGGATACTCGGGCCCTTATTTAGTTCAATATCAGACAGGTCTTTGCGGTGGATAACGGGTACGATCAAGAGAGAAAGGGAGAGAGAAAGAGAGAGAGAGAGAGAGAGAGAGAGAGAGAAAGAGAGAGAGAGAGAACTTCCTTAGCTGTGTTTCATGGCTACGAATGGTAGAAGTCTGATCGCTGTGCTCTTGAGCGTTGTTTAGCATAATGAACGTGGTGGAGCGATTGTTTAATGGTGAGCTGTCTTTGAGGTTGGTGCCGAGGTTGGCACTCGCAGCAGAGGCATGAATAGCAGTTAAGTGCAAATCCTGGCGTTTTGAAGCCGCCTTGCCTCAACCTTTTCCTCCTTTATCGAGTAAGTGATGTAGTTTTAGCGTAGTTTTCTAAGTGAATTCTTCTGCCTTCTACTACCTAGTCTTTATTTTTTTCATCATTTTGTTTATATAAAGGACAGAGAGGGATCGCTGTGTGTGATACAGTCGATCAGGTAGTCATAGAGGAAGGTTGCGGAAATCATTTAAGAAAAGATAGCAAGAGTTGATAGGTCGGTGGCAATACACCGATGCGTGAAGTTATTGTGGCTACGTTGGTCTGGTGGTTTGGACTGGACGACGGTTGGAGGCAGGTGAGGAGGGCGAGGCTGTCTGCTCAGTTGGAAACGCGTTATTCATGATGCTTTCTGGTTATGCGAAGAACGGTACGGGTGGCGGGTGTTCAGGGGCCGCGGGGTATCGCGGTGCCATTACGTACCTTCTTACGTGTAGTGCAGTGTATAATGGGTCTCTGGAGAGTTTCCTGAGTTGTTTTGTGAGTCTGGAGTGAGTGCATGTGTTGAGGAGTGCTAATTTGTTGTTGTTGTGTAGTGTGGCCATTCTCGAGTACATCAGAGAGCGGCAAGCGCGCTTCAGAGTTCTGAATGCGCTGAGCCTTCCGCTTCCACGTGTCGCTCGCGGCTAAGAGGGACAGTGGGGCGTACGTGAGAATAGGTCGTACGAGTGCTTTGTATAGATGTAGCTTTAGTCTTTTGCTCGCAGAGTAGAACCTACACAGCGATGCATTTGTTCGTGAGGCTCTTGCTTGTATTATGTTTTGGTGAATATTGAACCTGAGGGTCTTGTCGAAAGCTACCCAAAAGATTTTGGTACGCTGAGTGTATTCGAGCCTTGTTGGGTTTAGGTGGTTCATATCTGGTGTGTGTGAGAAGATTTGTAGGTTGTGCATGAAGTGATCTCTAGCGCCGTAGAGTGTCATCTGTGACTTCTGAGGATTCGTGGCAATCAGCCATTTATCCTCGTAATCTGTCTTATCGTCTAGTATTGTTTGTGCGTGGAGCGCGATTTATTCTGGGCCCCGGCCGCTAACGAGAATGGTCTCGTCATCGGCGTAGGCCACTGTGTATGTGTGGCAGCAGTTTTCGGGTGGGCGTAGGGTGTCGCTTGTGAACATAATGTATAATGTGGGTGCCAGTACACTTCCTTGGGGAACGCCTGAGCGTCGTGTAAAGAGTCGTGGGAGGGTATTATTGTATTTTATGTGGCAACTCCGTTCAGTGAGGTAGTGAGAGAGGAGCCTTCTGGTGCAGAGAGGTAACTCCGTATTGTTGGCGAGTTTCTTTGCTGATGGAGAGAGTCTTTTGATGTACCTGGCGTTTTTTTGTATTGTGTCGTTAACGATAGTCACGGCCGCCCTAGTAGACCGGCCTTTCCTAAACCCATATTGGTGAGGGGGAGAACCAGTTCCTCTCTTCCAAGTACTCCCATAGGCGGCAGTTGACCATTCGTTCGAGTATTTTGCTTAGGTGCTCTAATAGAGCAATAGGCCTGTAGTTGTTTGGGTGTTTTGGGTCTTTGTTCGGTTTGTGTAGGAGTATGTTGTGAGAGACTTTGAATATTTTAGGGAAGTGGCCTGAGGCTAGTGAGGCGTTGAATATGTGTGTAAGTGTGGGGTGTAGATAGAGGAGAGTAGGAAAAGGGGCAAAAAAAAAAATAATAGCGTAGGCCAGTTGCGAACAGCTTCCCGCGCACTGGACCACTGTTAGCCAGCGACGAAGCCACTCCGCCATCCTGAGTCTCAAAGAAAGACTCATTCAAACGAAGCTTTTAAGCCGCTTGCATGCACTTCTCGTACGCTATATAACCCCGTTATAGCAATGCCTCTGGGCATTTCTATAATAAAAATTTCCTGGGAAACTTAAATATGTATATACATCCATGATTATGTAAAATTCATTATGCATTACTTTAACTTGTCAACTTAATCATTTAATTATTTTACTTTAACTGTTAATTTAATCATTTTACTTAGCTTTGTCAATTTAAACTTTCAAATTTTGTAAATCAAATCAATTTTTTAAACTTAATAATTAATTAATTAATTTATTTTCTTGCCAATTCAATTAACGTAAAAAAAAAGACTCATTCAAACGAAGCTTTTAAGCCACTCGCCTGCACTTCTCGTACGCTATACAACCCCCCTCCTAGAAGCGGAGCGTATTTTGAAGAAACTAAAGAGAGCCCGTTTGTAAATGTTATCCAAGGGCTAACGCTCTCCCTCCCGGGTCTGGGCACCATTGTAGATAGAGGAGAGTAAAAAAGGGAGCAAAGAAAAAAAATAATAGCGTAGGCGAGTTGCGAACAGCTTCCCGCGTCGCTGGACCACTGTTAGCCAGCGGCGAATCAACTCCACCATCCTGAGTCTCAAAAAAGACTCATTCAAACGAAGCTTTTAAGCCACTCGCCTGCACTTCTCGTACGCCATATGGGGTATATTTTTGCGAGGAGGTTGTGTATAAGTGTGGCTGGTAGCCCGGAGGGGCCATGGGCGCGTTTTGATGTTGTTTTAATGTAGTATTTTGTTTCCTCGACGGTGATTGGAGTGGTTAATATGGATGTGTAGTCGAGCAGCTCCATTCGTATCAGGGGGGCAGACCTTAGCTCGTGAGCGTGGGCCCAACACAACTCCTGGACTTCCTGGAAGTGCTCCCGCGCGTGTGGTTTGGGTGGGTTGTGTGTGTGTACCGTGTCCCAGTGGGACCTAAATGCGACGAGGGTGACGTTAGTGTCTGTAAGTGTTTGGTTTTTTTACTTGTAGGGTGATGGGTTTGCATGGATCAGTGCCTAACATCCTTTTTACGTGCCACCAGAAGAAGGAAGGGTCCGTGCATCGGGTGTCGTCCGCGATGCAGACGACCTCTCGCCACTGCCGGTTCCTATCTAGCTGTACGCACTGTAGGATGCGGGCACGTAAATGATTTATGTTGTGTTGTCGTGGGCCTCTAGTGTAGTAATTATTGTACTGTGTGATGAGTCTCTGAGTGTGTATGGAGAATGTGATATGTTTTATGCAAATGTAATTTTTTTTGTGGTGAGTGTAGGTTGCGTGCAGTGGTTATGGTGTTTAAGATTGAGCACCAGTGGTCATCTATCAGGTCTGGATTGGTGTACTCCAGGTCGAGGTTTTGTGGCGTGTTTTCTGTTATGTGTCTCCTGAACTCTTCCCAGTTTGTGTTTTTGTAATCGTAGAGAGGTGGTGTAGGTTTGAGTATGGGAGATGTGGAAATGATGAGGCATATCGGTATGTAGTCAGATAGTACGTGGCCGGGTGATATGTGTGTGTAGAAGCGTGTGACGTGGTCGTTGCGGAAGACAACGTCCGGGAACGTGGTACCTCCACGAGGACCGAAGAATGTGGGGGAGTTAGGGCCGATGTGCTCGCAGCGATAGCGCCGCAGGGCACCGGCCAGGTACCTTCTTACGTCATTCGTGTTGTTCGAAAGGAGTGTCAGGTGAAAAGAGTTAAGGTCCCCCGCGAAGAAGATAGGGAGGTTATGGTTTGATAGGGCCCGGAGTGGGGCTTCTATGTTTAATTGTAGGCGTGGTGGTCTGTAGTGCGTGGCCACTAGAATGGAGCCGGAGCTTGTTTCTATCTTGCATGCTAGAAATGAGTCGTCTTGTGTTTTGATGAAGGAGTGGTGTATGCAGCGCTTTACTAGAATCGCTGATCCTAGGTGCCGCGCCTGTGGAGATAGGTAAGTGTGGTAGCCTGCGATGCGGAGTCTGTTGTTGGGAGGAAGTAGGCTGGTTGAGTTCAGGAGTACTATGTCGGGTCTTTGTGTGTTGAGCACCCAGTTGGCAACCGTATGGCGAATACGGTGCCAACTGCGTACGTTTAATTGTGTTACGTTGAGGCGACCTATTGTTGTGGGCGGAGTGCGCGGGAGGCTGATTTTCCCGGTACCGTTCCCCTCTCCTTGGTTATTGACCAGGAGGCGTAAGGAGCCAGTACCTTTAACCGTGTCGGCTGTTGTTTATGGAGGTTGTCAGCGGTGTTGTTGGGTGGGCAGGCCGTGGTGGAGGGAGGAGTGTGTTCTGTGAAAGGAGGTGTCGAGGTAGTAGGCTTCGAAAGGGTTGAGTCTTGGAGGGGGGAGTTAGTAGCAGAGGTGGATGGAGTAGAGCTAGGAGATGAGGGGCTAGAGATAGTAGGAGAGGTACAGATTATAAGAGGTGTGGTGTCGGGGGAGAGAGGAGGTTGGGTCGAAGGGGGAGTGGAAGGGGGAGGAGTAGGAACAGCAGGAGGGGGGGGGAATCCCGTGCTTGTGTGTGCGGGTGGGTTTTTGAGGTAGGATTTTTTGGTTTGGCACGGGGTGTTGTGGGCTGAGGGGAGGTGGAGGTTGTGGTGTCAGTGGGAGTGGGGTTGAAGGCTGTGGAAGGGGGGACGAGGACGGTTGGAGGCGGGTTGGTGGCAGTGGAGGGATGAGTGGAGTTTGCCGAGGGGCGAGTTCTGGAGGTAGGAGGGAGTTTTGATAGAGAGGTGGAAGGAGTGGGGGCAAGAGAGGGAGTTGGGAGAGAGGCGGGAGCATTAAGGCGGAGGGGTAGGTAAGGAAGGTGCAGGTATAGAAGTTCGGGAGGCGGTGGGAGCGTGGTAAAAGTAGGGGCCGGTGGGTCCAGGTGGAGAGGTGTGCGTGCCCACCGGAGTGGGGAGGAGTGCGGGTCTTCTGTTTATGTGCTCGTCTATTAGAGCGAACACCTTCTCAAAAAGGTGATTTGCTCTATTCCATGTGAGACGAATAGTGTGTTAAGTATGTTTGCGTATAGACAGGGGTCGCCCCTCGACATGTCCTTTGCCACCGCTGAGAGCAAGGTGGCCAGGTGCAACTTCGGGTTTGTTGTCTCGTTAGTTGTGTGATGTGGAGAGGGGGTAGGGGTGTGGTGGGGGTGGTTGTGTGGTGTGTGGGGGGAGGGTGTCGGTAGTAGTGGGGGTCCTGAGTGTAAGGTGCTAGGGTGGGGGGGAGACGGGATGTGTGGGTGAGGTGGAGGTGCTGCTGGGGTTGGGTTTGTCTGGGGTGGAGCAGGGGGAGCAGACAGCGTTGCACCGGCAGCTGCGGCGAATGTTCTAGTGAGGGGAGAGGGCGGGGGCGGAGTGTGTGGTTGTGTGGACTGGTTGTGGGCGCCGTATAGCCGCAACGGCGTCATGGCGGGCCTTACTTAAGTAAGGATATTTGGGGTTGACGGCGACGTGGTCGCCGCCATAGTTGGAGCAGAAGGATGTGGTGGCTGTGCATGTGGTGTAGTGGTGCCCCCACTACACTGCACTTCGAGCAGATTAGGTCTGCTTGACATGTGCGCGTTGTGTGTCCGGTTTTGTAGCACCGGTGGCATTGCGTTGTGCTGTGATTCCATGTTCTGTGGGTGCGTGAGTGTGCCGTAGACCTTGATGCCCTGGTCTAGCAACATTGTTTTATTGTTTTCGTTGGACAGTGTGACCACTGCCCAGTTTTTTGTACGATTGAAGTACAGATCTGTAATGACCTCCTCCCCATATTCCTCTCTGAGGTGCGTACGGAGGTCATCATTGGTGAAGGCCAACCATAAGGGGTTGGTCTTTGTAACTCGTATCTGGTGTCTTTTTAGGATGCCGTCTGCTAGTTTTGTATGGAGGTTATGAGTCGCGAGTGTGTTGGCTGCGTTTTGGTGGAATGTTAGAGCGTTCTCCTGTGAGCGGAAGACGAGCTCGTGGCCTATGTGAGTCTTTAAGATGTTTGTGATGGCGGTGTCGTGGGTAGCGGCTAGGTTGAGTAACGTGTGTTGGTCGATTGTGGTGGGGGTCTTCTCTGTGGTATGTAGTATCGTGAGATGGGACGTGCTGGATGCCATTTTCTTTACTTTTGCTAATTTCTTTGGGGCGTACCCCCACCCCGCCGATGAGAAACCCGTGAACATGACTCGGATGTGGTGATGGATGATAGGTGAGATGGACCTGGTTGGGCTTCTCAGAGGGTGTAAAAACTTGGCGGACTTAATGATGGCTTACGCTGCCGGTCAGTCTTTTTGCATTGATGATCAGCAAGATGAATATAAATATTAATTTTATTTTTTCAGAAAAGCAAAGGAGGAATTTTTGTTGGTTAAAGAATGATGAAGACGAAAGTGCTTAGCATTTTTTTTCTCCTTGTGTGTAATTTTCACGCCTTCAATGCATACAAACCATGTATTCAATTTTGTATTTTATATAGTCAAACTGTGGCATTTAATCTCATAATTATACAGGGTGGTGTAAACCTCTTCATACAAACATATGGATTAGTTTAAGTTTAGGTTAGGCTGTACTACATAAGCAACCAACATTTGCATGTATATGCATCACCCTAAATTTTCAATTGTTATTTTTTCATTTTTTACAAAATCAGTTAAAATTTTATTAAAATATACAAAGATTGGACGAGGGTTGTATCCATTTTCTAACAAAATTTTGTAAAATTATTCTAATCAATGAATTTTAAAGGAGCGAAAAAAATTCCACCAAATAAAAAGGTATTTAACGGAAAATCAGAACAGAGTTCTCCTTCCAGGGTTCTCTATAGCTTCGTTTAATACCCCTAATTAATAGCTCTGGTATTTATTTCAAAATTAGTATTTTTATATCGATGTATGATTTTTAAGGTTGTCTAGAATTCAATAGATAAGGGAATGCGTACAAGAGATTAGCAGGCTGTGAATTATATCAGTCCACTATTGGTAACATTTTCTTTTTCAATGATGATGCAAATTTTTAATTCGAATAATATACGCTTTTATTTGAAAAAGGTGAAATCTGATTTAAATCTATCATTTATTTTTATATATTGAGCCTAGAAGTGGTGCCCCATTTTTACTTTGAAAAAGTTAAAGATTACATTTAGCTGTTTTTATATTTTATCCTTTCTCCTTGTTTGTATACTGAATATACGTTAAGGCTACAACAGAGCATATAAAGTTTTATTATTTGTGTATTTATGCGTTCTGTAAAAGCCTTAGATTGTTTTAGATTTTAGAGAAATGTTTGAATTTTGAAAGTAGAAAGGTGTTTTAGAAAAGGCTACGAAAGTTGTTGCTATCTTAAATCATTATATTTTTTTAGTGACTAATGACGTACATTTCAATGTTCTGATCAACCTTAAAAAATATTATTGACTTGAATAATGAAATTTAATGGTTAAAGTGTTCAAGATTAAGGTCATTTTTGATTTATTAAAGAGAGCGAACACAGAAAAAAACAATTAAGAACACTGGAGTGTCTCCAGTAAATTTAAAACCCGAATCTAAACTCCGTCCCTATATTACTCCATAGGAAAACAATCACGGTCTCTCACCTTCAAACTTCTAACACCCAAAACAAGTAATAGCGCTCACAAGCAATCATTTTTCGCCATTCTATACAAGGAAGAAACGAGTAACAGGGTGACCTCTATAACCTTCCTCTTCCTTTCGAGTTATTACGCTCCAATTTTTGTTATTTTACATTTCATTTTTACCTATTTCTCTATCAATCGATATATTTTTAAAATGTCGACATTTTAATTTCTTGAAAAAAGGCTTATGGGTGACGCTCCTGAAGAGGGTTGAGGTATTCCAGGAAAGTTTTCTAGCAGATTAAGGAATTCTTACTATTACCGTCACCTAACCGCATTGACTTGAACGTTATTATTTAAGTATCCAAAATTAGATGGGTTAAGAACTGCGGAAACATTTGCATTCTCGTTTTCTGTTAAAGTAAATGCTATCTCCTACAAAAAGGTTTCTTGAAATTTCTATTTTAGAGAAATGAATGGTTGCCTAGTGTGAAGGGATGCCCTCGAAGGACCACAGTGAGAAGAAGCCCCCAAGGAAATACCCTTCTCTTCTTTCAAGACCACGTGCGCCTAGCGTGAGAATTTTAGAAAGTTCGAGAGAAAAAATAAGTCTCTCAATGCATCACCCTACACAGCTGTGTTTGCTTTCGGACGCCACTCGTACCTCCCCCCCCCCTTTCATCCCTGCGATAATACCGTGCGCAGCCACATTAACCCTAAACCTATATCCAAAGGCAAGCATCACCATCTGGACCGACTAGTTATCATGAAATGTGTTTGCATAGACTGGCGCCAAGAATCCTTCAGGGACCGCCAGGCCCCGAGGCGTCTATCGGACCAGCCAACCGGCTATATAACCCGAAGCCACCATTTCTTGAGGAGATTGATAGCCCGCCATTCACTCCGTTCAGACTTCCGTCTGTTTCCCGTGAAACCCTGTAACCCGTCGTCGAGTCGTTGTACTTCGTCGAAGATCTCGCCAGCATATCTACCTTCGTTAAGCTTTGGCCCCTGTTCAGAGAAAAGCTATCGATCACCCTTCTTCCCGGAGAGTTGTGCGGCCCTCTAATCTTCCACACCCCTTCAAGATTCCCATTCTTTCGAGACTGAGACTCCCTGCCGATCTGGAGAATCGTCTCGAGTTGAGATTACGTCTCTCTGGAGCAGAGAAAATCTCATTCTTCATCACGAAGTAATCAAACCCCATCTTCGAGTCCTCCTCGCCAGGACTCCCCGAAGCATCTTCTTGAAGAGCTCCGCCGTTGCCTCCCCCCCCCTCCCCCTCTAATTCGCTAGCGCTTGGAGATAAAGCGATCTTGTATGGTCATCTCCAGATTACCTCGTTAATCTTCACATAATTCATTTAACTACCTTTATTAAGTAATTTGTTCACCCCTTTTGTATATATATATATATATATATATATATATATATATATATATATATATATATATATATATATATATAAATTGCTACCTTTACTATATATATATTAAAATTATATTTGGGGGTAATGTTCTTTATATATCCTTTGAGCTGCAACTTGGCAAGCCATTAGTCAAAACCCGGTCAACCGTAAATCGCAGTCTTTATTAATTGACCCAGAACATATCTCACGCGGCCTTTGGTCAGCTGTCTGCCCGTGCTTATGTACGACTCTGTGCGCTGAGCTAGTCTACACAGGCATACCTCGACACCTAGTCGTATGGGTAGCGCTCAAGAAAAGGGTTGAGGAACTCTAGGAGACTTTTCTAGTGAATTTAAGGAATTATTACTATTACTCTTACCTAACGGAATATATATATATATATATATATATATATATATATATATATATATATATATATATATATATATATATATATATATATATATATATATATATATTCAAAATATCCAACAGGAAAATGAAAGGCTGATTCCAAGTACTTTCGAGCTGGTTCAGTTCATTATCAAGGAGTAACGAAAACTTTACAAAGGTGGTATATATATATATATATATATATATATATATATATATATATATATATATATATGTGTGTGTGTGTGTGTGTGTGAAACACAAGAGCAGTGCCCTGCCCTTGTACAACGAAAGGACCAAAAATAAAAAAATAATATCAAAGACGGATGTGAACTATAAAACCAAATAGATAAGGTCTACTTCCGTAAAATTCCAACCTGTACGCAAATAATGTAGACATTTATGTGACTAAACTAAGTAAATACATAACCGATTGTGAATACATAGAAATAGACAAGAGAGACTTAACTAAATTAATAAATCAAAGGGCTAAGATTTAAAATGGACAATTTCGTTATAGATAAACCTTTTAATAACAGGGTCTAGTTTAAAAAGACCATGGGATATATTAAAAATTAGGCGAGGAATTAATGAATGATCATTCAACAATATTTCTTTGAATAAAGTCACTAAGTTTGTAAATAAATTTAGCCAAACTTCCCCCTCCTAATATTGTATTTATGTTGCGTCAAGCGTACACTTAATGATTTACCAGTTTGCTCACAATATTGTTTAGGGCAAACTGAACAATCACTAGAATTACCCCCCCATCCCCTATACTATTGTTATTATTATGAATCAACTTTTTATACATGGTAGACTGATATTTGGATATAACAGAAATATTTAACTTATTCAAAGGTGGGAAACAAAGGAAAATGATTCAGAAAACGGTAAAACAAGGGAGTTCTTAAAATTGTATGCGGGAGGGATTTCCGTTCTATAAAAGGATTTTTTTGCCAAATCTAGGCATCCTGCAAGAAATTTATTAGGGTAGCAAAGATTGGTACCAATTTCAAAGATCTTAGAAATCTCATGATCCAAGAATTCCGGTCTAGTGACCTGCAACCCCAGGAGAAACATTCAAATAAATACAGACCGTTTGACTTTATCATTATGAGCTGAGTAAAAATTAATATAAAAACAGGCGTTGGTAGGCTTACGATAGACGGAAAATTTAAATCCAGATGGAGTCCTATGAATAAGTATGTCTAAGAACGGGAGGACACCATTTTGTTCGAGTTCAAGGGTAAATTTAATAGAAGAAACCAGAGAATTAAGTTCAGTAAGAAAACTATTATCATCCTTAGAAGAAGGCCACAAACAAATAATATCATCTATATATCGGAACCAAACAACGGGAAAATCGATAATGGTGGGGAGTAAGGTAGTTTCAAAAAATTCCATATATATGTTAGAAAGAACAGGGGATAAGCAATTTCCCATAGCCAAACCAAGCTTTTGAAGGTAATATTTACCATTAAAAGAAAACTTACAGTTTTTAGTACACATTTAGATGAGTTCAATGAAAAAATTAACTGGCAAGGGAATATCAAAGTTACGCAATTTATCACTAAGGAAGGGGAAAAGCTCGTTTAGAGGCACTTTAGTAAAAAAAAGAACAAACATCGAAACTAACAAGGAAAAAGTTATTTTGAGTAAGGGATGAAGGTGATTTTTTCAATAAGGTCGTAACTGTTTTTAATATGAGAATTAGAAATGGTACCAACAAGGGGAGTGAGGTCTGAAGTAAGCCATTTAGATAAAGAATATAAGACTGAGCCAACAGAACTAATAATAGGATGCATAGGGTTATAAGGCTTATGAGTTTTAACAAGACCTTTTAAATATGGCAGAGAGGCATTACTAGATTTAAATTTAGCAATTAAATCTGGAAAATGTTTAAGATGGGAACGCACTTTTTTGTGGAAATCACTATTAACATGAACAAAAGTGCGTTCCATCTTAAACATTTTTCCGATTTAATTGCTAAATTTACATCTAGTAATGCCTCTATGAGTTTCTCATATATATATATATATATATATATATATATATATATATATATATATATATATATATATATATATATATATATATATGAGAAACTCACAAAGTTGCACGTGAGTAGAGCAATAAATGCAAAAATTCCCACAGGAAAATGAAAGGCGGATTCCTATAAGTAATGTCCGAAAACTGATATCAATTTATTTAGCTGCACTCAATCAAAATTGTTTGTTACGATTGAAGAATTATCCACCAAATATGTAAATCTTACCATTTAACCGTTCACCGTTATCTGTCACACCATGGAATGTCGTCATGCCTTAGAAAAAGCGTTCCTCGTGATTTGTTGGATGCAACCACAAAGCAAGAGTAGACATCTGCATTTTCTTTAACGCCTCTCATCATTTCTGGAACCATTGATAGATAGCGAGGAAAAATGGAAATCTACGCGGAAGAAAAAGGAACGCATAAAAAGGTTTATGTGATGGCAACCTTCCTAAAGTACAACACATAAGGGACCTCAAATCAAGGAAAGTCTTGTTCTTTGGTAGCTCTCTGTTGATATAATCCGCTTGAAGTTGTTACCAGTTAAACGAACGACTACAACAGACATTTGCTGTTACCTGTTAGACCATTTAACCACTACTACAAAGAAAATAGTACTTCTCTGATCAGTCGAAAACGCATCCTGTTCCGTCTTGATAATGCCTGGCTCGATCCAGCAAAGATCACATCTGTGTTGATGGAAGACCTCGGCTAGGAAGAACTTACACATCTTTCCTCTTTCTCAGACTTTCCTTCATCTGATTACCCCCTTATTCCGGGGCTTCAGAGCACTCTGAATGGATTAAACTTTACAATACATGGAGATTGAAACTATCCTCTCTATATTCTTTTCCGTGCAACCTAAAGAATTTCTGTGCAAATGATATTGAAAAGCTCGGAAGGAAGTCATTGATAATAATGATGGATTATGTTAATGATTAAATTTGAATAAAACATGAAATTCAAATATATTTTTCTCATATCCGAATTTCGGACATTATCACAGTATATTATTTAAACTGTTCTCTTTTTCTTTCAAATAAACAAAGGGAATATAGGCTTATTAGTCGCGTGCGAGACTAGTCGCGGGCGACCATACATCTAACTATGTCGGTCTGTCGGTCCTCGTTTTGCTTTTTTTGTTTTTGTAATAACATTGTAACTATCCATCCGATTCTAACGAAATTTGAAAACTTTATGTTGTTTTACATTCTCTTTCGAATGATATAATTGGCAAAGTCCTTTCAAGGTTATCCAGGGAATGACATTGATTTGGCAATAACATCATAACTATTCGACACATTCTAACGAAAATGTAAATGCTTATGTTGTTTTACATTCTCTTTTGATTGATATAATTGCCAAAGTCGTCCCAAGGTTAGTCAGGGAATAATTTGTTATGGCAATATCATCATAACTATTCGGCCGATTCGAACGAAATTTGAAACCTTTATGTTGTTTTACATTTTCTTTCTAATGATATAATTTACAAAGTCCTCTCAAGGTTACCTCGGTAATTAATGAAAGTTCTGAAGGTCCTAAGGTCATAAATCAGAATAAGTGAGAGCACGCGACCTTGGTCAGCAGACCTTGTTTATATTATTTTTTTAAAGGGAAACCAATAAACCGCCCGGGTAGTCCTGTCAGGAAATTAGGCAAATGGGTTTCGTAAAAAAATTGGTGGAGTTAGTGGTAGTAAAAATATGTAGAAGGTACAACGTCCGATTGCCCATGAGTCCATTAGGGGTGGTTATTATGGCCGTGTTCCACACGGTATTTAGGTCACAGGGTGTCAAGGGGAATTTAAAAGAATGTGGGGAGGCAAAAGCAACCAACCAGACACGACTTCGAATCCGAGGGATGCATGTGATCATTTTCTTTTAATGCGTCCCATTGCCACTCGTCATCGGAACTTCGCTATAGCAATGCTCCTAAGTCGCACTTAGAGTTAACTCACTCTCTCTTCACCCTGGAGGGTGAAGAGATGCGACAAATATATTGGAATTCAAAGACAATTTTGATACAGTTGTGCTAAAATGTAATAGCGTGATCTCCAGGCATCTTGCATCACTTTGCCAATCTACCACTTTCTTTGCATTTTACCACTAAGAGTACTCACCATTTACTCTTTCTCTTATTCTAACCCTACACCTTACCCTGCCTCCATTCCTTAGGGCTACTGGACGAGTCTTCAAAACAACCCGAGACACGAGTCTCCCGCCCGGGCGGGTAAAGGAGGTAAGTTGCGCCATTCGTCCCTCGCCATTCGTCCTTTGCCATTCGTCCCCATAATGAAATACACATAAATATCGGAATGACAATCGTTGGTGAGTCTGGCTTCGCGTTGTCTTCAGGGGATTGGCAGCTCTGGGTGGTGTAATGTTTTTTTGTTTACAATAAAATGCGATCTAGAAACCCACCGTCACCCAGGGGGGAGAGGGACACTCGTTATGCGTTAGGTGTATGTGGATTTTAGTACTACTATATGGGAAATTAGTACTTTATGTTGTTAGTTCATTTCGCATGGAGGCGTGAATCAGAGCCAACGGACTGATTGGACAAGTCTCGAAGACGTTGCGTGCCACCAGATTCGATGGTAGGTTTAAATTAGTGGTTGTAAAGAGGTTTAGAAACTAGAAAGTATTTTAAAATTTGAAATGAAGCTTGACTTACCTCGAGTAAACACTCGCCAATACCAATTAAACGTAAGGGCAAAAATGTGAGGAGGTGAGTAAGTAGTTTTAAGGCAAAGGAGATGTAAACAGGTATAGAATGAGAAGAGGGCAAAGGAGAGGGGGAAAGAGAGGATTTTGACATTCTCGCCAGAGTGTCTGGTTCGTTCCAATTTTAAAAGTGATAACACCTACGTACCAACTTGAGAAAAGGCAGCCCTACGTCCCCGCACCACAAAGGGAGAGGGGAGTGGTAAAATGCACCTCAAAACGCCACGCTGGAACAGGCAACTGTCCTTAAAACCCCTGCCGTTGCCTCTGGGTAGGGTCTAGGAACGCTAGAAGAATAAACCTCTACTCAGGGTTGAACCCTAGCCCGGCTGGCAAGTTGGAAGAACGAGGCTTAAAAGGACCAGCACAGACCAAACAAGTATCCCTAACCAAGAAGGATCTTCAAGCTACGCGTTATAATAGACAGACAAAGACTGGTAGATAACTTTAGAGTGAAAATCTAATCGTTTCGATATATAAATTAAACAGGGCATAGGTATTTGGATAGGAGTAACCACATATTATCTACTAGTACTCAATTGAAGGCGCGCTCTGGAACGTCTGAGAGGGTACGCGTGCTGTGATGTGAAGAAAATATTGAAATGCTATTGATGTTGCAATTGGCTATGTACGTAATAAAGTGTATGAGCTACATATCCACTCAGGCGTAAGTTCATCGACTTTCTCGAGACATCTATGAGAGTTTTATGTGAGCCTAACCTGTGCCTTACCTAGTCATGCCTCATCCTATCCATCTACATTTTGCACACCAATCATCCCTCTCAAGTTATCCAATTGCACTGCTCTAACTCTAGATCTTTTTTCTTTTATATTCAAGTCTCGCTCCAGTACATTTAAGTTGCCACCAGCATAGTTTCATGCAAGTTTCTGGCCTATTATACACTCAATTCCTTACCACTCACTAATGTTCTAATCGACCCTGACACTTTCTTAGCAGTGCGGTCTCAATATGCCTTATTAGTACCTCTTCAGTTCCAATACCACACTAGATACTTAAAACTTCGCACTTGTTCGAGGGTAACAAGAATGACATTTTTATATTTTATTCTTTTCTGAAATTACTTTTAACCCCCTCTTCGCACATACCCTGTCATAGACATCGATCAGCATACAAGTATACCAATATAGAACAAGTTTAGTTCGGAAATTAATCTGATTCTTTGTAAAAGAACAACCTCTGACCTCCTCACGTTATTTGGAGACCACGTGCGATTGTATCCCGCCATGGAAAACGTCACTTCCTGTTCGGGAACATTCGAGAAGTTTCGACTCCTGAGCGCATTGGGGAAATATCCCCCAATCCCGCGAACTTGTCCCGAGCCCCCCTCCCCGAACGGCGACGAAGCGAGAAAGAGCCGCTGTGTTTCACGCCTTGCTGCTAAATGATAAATCGACTCCGCCTCCGGATTAAGATGTCTGGAACTTTTGACTCTTTTCTCCAAATTTTTGCTTCCCCTTCAGAATCGCCCATACAAACACTCGGTTTTGAGGAGTCCCGCACGCACCTCAAAGTCGTCCTCATCGTCTGGAGTCGAAGTCCCGTGAGCGTTCATCAGACAGCAAGACTTTCTTTTCCGTGATTCTACCCCAGTCAATTGGTAGCTTCTGTGAATGGCAATCCTTTGAAGTTGCCCGACAGCCTCCCTTCATTTCCTCTTCCAGTGGAATTACGAGTAATCCCACATTTCCCGTCGAACGTTATCTTTGAAGATTGGCTATCTTCATCGGAAGGTTGGTTCGGATCGTGCCTTGCTTGCCTCATTCGGTCCGTGCCCCACTTTCCTCATCGAATCGTTCCCCACTCGCCTCATCGCAAGAAGGACCTTCATCGAAGTCACTGGCCTGTAAGACTGAAACCCCCTCCATTATTAATATTGTCAAGTTCCCCCTTTGATCCGAGCCTAGTAACGCTACTCAATTAATTCTATTTGAGAACCCCTCCTCATAATAATTATCTAGAGACTATTCCAATTTAAATAATCCCCTTTTGCCATTTTTAATTCTTATTTTGATGTTTGTAAATAAAATTATATATTTGTTAATTCAACGTTTCACGTTGCAGTAAGTGATTAAGTCACCCGCGACATAATATAGGAGTAGTGTATGGTATAGAGTGGTGTACCACGACATTCTTACTTCCAAGTTTCATTTTAAGGAGTCAAGTTCTGAAATTCAGTTAACAAATACTATTAACTATTATGGAGTGAATAATAATAATAGAATTAATGCATTTGTATTGCGTATTCCGGGCTAAGGAAGGCAGAAACGCGCATATTGGTCAACAGTTCATTCTACCTCTTAGGGACGCAAATTAAGAAGGTGTGATGTCCATGAAGCACAAAAGAATATGAGGTACATCCAACAAATTGACCAGAACCGGAACCTAAGTATCTCTGAGGAAGGTAAAGGTACTGTAGTAAGGCGAATCTTAAAGATGTTATATAATCGAATGGGAAACTAGTGCAATTAATTATCAGAGCAACGGTGTTGTACGAGAAAAACGACCCTAGAGGAGACGAACTCGGGCTGCATAGTTTTTAACAAGTTGAAAGGGTCTAATAGGTCAAGCAGGGAATCCAGCGTGAAGGCAGTTGCAGTGCTCAAGGAGGGAGGTAACAAACGTGTGGGTGGTTGTCTTGAAACTGATCAAAGTGGGGTGGATATGGCTAAGATGACGGAGGAAGCTGAAAGAAAACTGGCAGACACGACAAATATGAAGCTTGGACGAAAGTTGTCCTTCGAAGGCCAGCTTCTTAACAGAACTGGGGAAACATGAAAGAGCAATAAAATTATAACGAACAACGTTGGACAAGATACCAATCACCAACCCCTTCAGTTTTATCTAGATTGGTGACCAAAAAGTAGTTACATTCCTGTCGCAGTCATTTGCCCTTCAGGAAATATACCAATATAACTAATTCTGAGTCCAAAAAACGTTGACCATTACCTTATGTGCTGACCTTTCTGATATTAATTTAACAGGTCAACAAGATCCACGGGGAAAACACTGTTTTGAACTACACTTTACTTACAGGATCATATGGGTAAAGCTAGGTCTCATCGCCAGTCACAACGCGTTCGGTACTCATCGCACGGACAGTTCGCTGAAACCATGCAAAATCAAGAATGTCGATCCATGCGCGATATTTATTGCAGTAGTTATCTGAACGATAGTTACTCTACGATTTTCTTAGTCAAAGTTTGGATCACTTTGCCGTTTTTATCTGCAAAAATGTTGAAGCCATTTCTAGAAAGTTTCAATTATTTTCGTCGCTTTCCAACTAATTTTCCTCAAAAATTTGATGTTTGTTCTAATCTGAAAGTTGCTGCTTTCCATATCTAAAAAAAAGGATGCCTTTTTATGCGTGTCTACGCAGTGCAACGGCAAGTGAACCAATGAACGCGCCTATCAGATATCGAAGTAAGATATCCACCACACGTTTGAACCTGCTTTGTTTTGTAAATAGCTCAACAGGTTAGAACAAGAACAGTCTTCCTCAAACTTTATGACTAACCATTGCACAGAAGAGGATGTTTATGTTTATATATTTTTGTTTGCTATAGGAGCCAATATTTCTGGAACAATCAAAATAAAATTCCATACAGATGTACAGCTATATAAAAAGAAAATTGGATCTAGAGGCCACGTGTCTGGGCCAATTAAACTGAAATTTGGCACAGATGTACATCTCTGTAAATATAAGGTTAGGTTAGCTTAGCTTTGGTCTGGTTAAGTAAGGTTAAATTAGGTTAGCCTAACCTGATGAGGGAGTGTGGCGATTGAATTGGCTCAATACATTGCCAAAGATACAAATATTAAATTAAGCTAGCCTTAACTTATTCTAACCCACCATAACCTAACTAATCCTAACCTAGCATTATGTATTAACGCAAATTCACTTCTGACGCACTCAGCATCACAAGAGCAACGCCGGGGAACTCAGCTAGTATACAACAAACGCCAATGTTGGTTGGTTGCTTTTTTATTTAGTCCTAGAGTCAAACTATTAGGTTGAGGAATAAGTTCCTGCGTTTTTTTTAATGTTGTGTTGATTTAAGTTTTGTTGACGTGATTTGTGCACATATTAAGAAATAATAATAAATAATGAGAGCAAAATTTACAAAGGTTAGGCTACGTCTCTTAACAGCGTAGACTATTAGGCTTTTGCTTAGTCTACGTCTTGAAGTTGAGTAATAAGTGATTGTGGTTTATTTAAAAGTTGTGTTAATTAAATTTTTGTTCTCTACCCTAAAAATGGAATGTCAAGTTGAAGGAAAGGCGCATTTTCGACACTTGTTATTCATTTTTAACCGAGACGGGAACAATGCAAACGCAGCCAAAGCCCGTCGCGATATTTGTGCTGTGTACGAAGAAAATGCTTTATCAGAAAGGACAGCTCAATGGTGGTTTTCACGTTTCAAAAACGGTCATTTCAATCTTAATGACGAAGAACGTTCTGGTCACCCCATTAAGTTGGATGAAGATCGATTGAACGACCTTCTTCATGAAAATCCTCGTTAATCGACTAGAGAATTTGCTGTACAATTGGCGTGTGATCAGAAAACTGTAGTTAATCACCTACATTCGATAGGGAAAGTTCAAAAACTCGGTGCATGAGTTCCGCACGATTTGAGCGAAAGCAACAAACTTCAACGCTCCACGATTGCCACATGTTTGCCTGCTCATCATAAGGCTACTCGTGAATATAAGGACAGATTTCTTCACCGCATCATCACTGGTGACGAAAAGTGATGTGTTTATGTCAACATGAACCATCGAAAACAATGGTTTAGCCCCAATAAAAAAACACTTCCGCGATTAAAGCAAAGACTTCATCCACGAAAGACGATGCTGTGTGTGTGGTGGGATTGTGAAGTCATCATTCTTTATGAGCTCCTTGCGAACAACGAGATTGTCAATGCAGAACTCTACGTTAAACAAATGTATAGAGTTGCCGAAGCTATTCGTGAAAAGCGACCTCATCGACGTTATGGAGTCCTTCTGCAATACGACAATGCTCGTCCTCACATTGCCAATATGACAAAAGACGCCATCCAAACGCTTAATTTGGAAATCCTGCCGCATCCTCCATATTTGCCAGACTTGGCTCCATCGGATTTCCATCTGTTCCGATCGCTCTCCAACAATTTGCGCGGCGTTCCGTTCAATACTGATGTGGAATTAAGGACCTGGTTAGACGAATTCTTCGAGTCAAAATCTAGAGATTTTTATTGTAGAGGCATCGAAAAACTAGTTGAACGTTGGAAAGAACTCATAAATAAGAACGGAGAATACATTATTGATTAAATTGCATATTGTTATCAATTAAAAATGAAGTTTTTCAAAAATTGTTGATGGTAATGAATAAATTTGATAAAACCGCAAGAACTTATTCCTCAACCCATTATCATATTCATTAATCCATAAATTGTGCAATTGCAAAATTGACAAATATATGGTTTTTTTTAGTTCTTTATATGAACAGAGTATTTAAAAAATTGCAGTCGAGAAAATGAAGCTAATTTCTTATTTTATCCAGTTTACGTTAGTCGTTTATCTGTGAAATATTCCATTTATAGTTGTCTCACCTTTATATGGAATTGTTGTCTCAATATTATTCAGAATATTTGTCTCATTATTATTTAGAATAGTTATCCTAATATTATTTAGAATAGTTGTTTAATAGTATTTTGAATAATTGCACCAATATTATTTGGAATATTTGTCTCAATATTATTTTGAAAAGTTGTCTCAATATTCCTCGGAATATTTGCTCCAATATCAAGTCTAATATTTGTCTCATCATTATTATTATTTTTTTTATTATACTCATCGCATATCCCCCGCGGACGGGATGGCTCATAGCCAGAGACACTTCCCCCCCACCATTCGCACACATTATGCGCTGCTTGACCATCCATCATCAGAGTCCAGCTATCCGGTTTCCCCTGAAAACTTCATTACCTGCGTTTGTGCGTCACCCTACACAGCTCGGCCTTCTCAAACCATTCGTCTCCATTCATCCCAATCCCTATCACGCCTTTCTGCTCCCTGGATGTTCAAGCCCCGCCCAGCAAGGACATCTCTCGTACACAGCATTCACCCCATTATCGGACGCCCACGCTGTCTACTCCCTATCACTTGAGATCTATACACTCTCTTTACCAGCCTTTCATCCTTCATTCTTTCTAGGTGATTATACCATCTCATCACACCTCTATCATTTCTTTCAAGCGA
The DNA here is from genome assembly GCA_963969495.1 of Ceratothoa steindachneri. NCBI lineage: Eukaryota > Metazoa > Arthropoda > Malacostraca > Isopoda > Cymothoidae > Ceratothoa > Ceratothoa steindachneri. The sequence continues at coordinate 59,939,355 of OZ018322.1, forward strand.
ATTCACTTTACTTGCAAATCTCTCTCGCACTCTTTTCTTTCTCACCTTGTCAATCAACCTCATACCACAAATACTTCTCATAAATTCAACCCTCCTTCTTTTGTTCGCACTCAACGCCCATGTTTCACATCCATAAAGAGCAGTGGAAACCACCACTCTCTAATACAATTCCATTTGCAGCTACCTGCTCATTCGCTTTCCTTTCGTAAGACTCCTTATCGCACCATATGCTTTCACTCCCTTTCCATTAACTGCAAAATTTCTTTTTCACCCCTTCTATCAGCTGCCAGATCCACACTCAGATACTTAAACAATGCACTTCTTCCAGCCTCCTCCCATTTAAACTCACTTACAGCCCACTCATTCCTTTCCTATTGCACCACATTACCTTGCTTTTGCCTTCATTCCCACTGAGCTTCCTTCTGTCACACACAATCCCAAATGCATCGACCAATGCCTGTAGTTACTCTTTTGAGTCAGCCACCAGCACTGAATCATCCACAAACAACAATTGTTCTAGCTCGTACAACTCTCCATTTTCACTCACTAATGGTGCACCCCTACCTCTCACTCTTGTTTTCACCTCCCTCACCATGCTATAAATATACAGATTGAACAGCCAGGATGACATCACGCATCCTTGTCTGAGTCCAGTTTTTACACTGAACCAGTCACCTTCCTTTCTCCCAACCATCACACAGGCTTTACAGTCATCATTCAAGATTTTGATAGGTCTTATTAGTGTGCATTCAATTCCAAACATTCTCAAAACCTTCCACATCCACTTTAAGTCCACTGACCTTCGCTTGCCCGCCCTAGAGGCGGGCAGAAGTCCCTTTTAAATATGGGCGATATTCGAGTGTGTTTATTCCATTGGCCGACTTAGAAAATAGATTAATGGCTATTTATGTAGTTCTGGGATTTAAACAAGAGAAACAAATATAATCTTTACTATTATACAAACAAATAACAGAAATTAGCCTTAATTTATACACTATGAGAACACTAATTGTTCAGCAAAGGAATTAATTTACAATGAAATACTTCGGCACGAGCTATGAGTAGCACAATATTTACTCGAGCGAAAACGGGAGGAGATTAAGGGGTGGAGCTTCGTAGTCGGAAAGCGTCACTCCTCTTCGACGGTGATCGAGAAAACGGTAATAGGCTTACCTTTTTCCAAGAAGGAGGAAGGGGGCCTCGAGCGGTGGTTCGAGGGAGTATCCTTGCAGGGCATGGAGGGAAGTGCGTATTCCAGAATGAGTCCTTACGTCCTTGACTGCAGTAGTTCTGAACAACTGTTTTTTTGCCTGCGAGTCCTTAGAATAACAGGAAGTCGCGTGTGAAGGAGCGCGTGTGTCCTTAGGCTGGTTCCGATGAATCCTCGCCGGAAGTGATTTTGTTTGCCGTCGGAAGTGGGTTCCAATCCGATTCAAGATAAGGTGAGTAAAGGTTTTGCGCCCTCTCACTGATTTGGGTTCCGGGCACCAGTTTGACTCGTCTTGCTTCATTATCGCTCTGGAAGTTTACCGAAAGATGCCAATTGAAGATCCGTTCGTCCGTGAGATACCCTCTTAGGCCTCTTAGTCTGCGTGAATATATATATATATATATATATATATATATATATATATATATATATATATATATATATATATATATATATATATATATGACACACACTTTTATTCTTTTCCAGGTACTTCTCACAAATATTCTTTAAGGTAAAAATATTATCAACACATCCTCTCGCCTTCTTACCCCCCCCCCCCTTATTCCTCTCCAATCAGACTTTCCGTGCACCGTCTAAATCTATCACTCAAGACTTGTCCATATACCTTTCCAGCAAACTCAACTGACTTATACCTCTATAACTACCACACTCAGTTATTTCACCCTTTCCATTGTAAATAGGAATAATACATGCATTCCTTCAATCTTCCTGCACACACCCCTTGTCCAGAGATACATTAAACAGCCTCACCAACCACTCTACTACACACTCTCCCAACGCTATCAGCATCTCACTTGTTTTCTCTTCCATACCCGCTGAATTTCCAATTTTTGCCCTTTTCACTGCCTCTTCCATTTCCTTTTTGGTAATTCTTTCACTCTCTCTAATTCTCTATGATGACATCCTACCTCTCCTAAGACATGACAGCTGTAGTTCTCTACTATCGTCCACATTTAGCAAATTCTCAAAATATTCTTCACATCTCTTCCTTACTTCTTCATCTGCATAGATTACTTCACCCCTTCTATCCTTCACTTTCATTTATATCGCCTCTTTCTTCTTCCTCACACAATTTATTTCCTTCCAAAATTGCTTTTTATTCTCTCTAAAGCATTCAGACACTCTTTCACCCAACTTATCATTCGCTTCTCTCTTCCGTTCAGCCACTCGATTTTTCACCTCATGTCGCTTCATCCTAAACTTTTCCTTGTTTTCTGCTCTTCTGTTCTCTCTATAAAATACCTGTTGAATCGTCCACGCTTCTCTTTCACTAGCTCTTCCACTTCAGCATTTCACCATTCGCTACCCTTCCGAACTCTCCCTTCTCCAAGCACCCTAATTCCGCATGCTTTCCTGGCAGCTTCTTCTATGCTCTCACGCATAAACTTTGTATTCTTTTTTGCACCTCACTTCTTTCAGCTTCTCCAGCCTTACCACCTCGTTCTCTGGCAAGCTCCTTCTTTTGCCAACCCATTCAATCTTTACTCTTACTTCTGCTCTCACCAGGTGATGGTCGGATAAGTCTCTCACCATCTCCCTCTTTACATCTACATCCAAAAGTCTCTTCCTATCAGAACATAGTCTAACATGCTTCTTTGACCCTCAATCACCCTTCCTCTACTTCTTGTGCTCTTTCTTTTCGAATCATGTGTTCCCTGCTACCATCTCTCTTTCAACACATATTTCCACGAGTCTTTCACCATTATAATTCACTCTCGGGACTCCATATCTCCCAAATACCGCCTTCAGTACTCGGTCACCTACCTTTGCATTCAGGTCACCCATTACAACTACTTTCTCATTTACATTAAAACCTTGCAGACATCCATTCATCTCTTCCCAAAACGCTTCTTTCACACTTTCAGGTTCGCCCACATGTAGACCATACACGCTCACTATTACCCACTTTTTCGGATCTGAACTTCATCCTTCACACCCAAAAAATTCTTGAAGTTACCTCCTTGTACTCTCTTACACACTTCTTCACTCATTAGTACCGCCATATCATGCTTTGCTCTTACTCTCTCATTTACTCCTGTTTTTATCGCTTTCACCCAACCAAACCATTCTACACCTTTTCCTTTCAACTTGGTTTCACTCAGGGCCAGAACATCCAGTTTTCCGTTTTAAAATAGACAACCAATTTCACTTCTCTTCACATTTTCTCCACATCCACGCACATTCCCCCCCCCCCCCCAACTGAGGCGCCGGAGTGGCTTTGACCTCTCAATGCGTCTCCTCCCAGGGCCATTTCAAGGAATAATTACAGAAGCCAGGAGGATTCCTACCTCCTACTCCCGATCGCTGTTGGGCATAAAACGGGGCAATGGGTTCGCGATACCCCCTACGCCTTTTTTTCTATCTAGTCATACATTTGACTAGATTTACTCTTTCTTTTTTATTTATTAAAAACATTATTATTCAAAATAAATAGTTGCCTCAATATTATTTGTAATATTTGTCTCGATATTCATCGTAATCGTTGTCTCAATATTATTTGGAGTAGTTGTCTCATAGTATTTGAAATATTTGTATCTACAATATTTAGAATGGTACCCTCGATTATTTGGAATGATTGTCTCAATATTAATTGGAACAATTGTTTCACTATTATTAGGAATATTTGTCTCAGTATCATTTGTAATAGTTTTGTCGATATTATTAGAAATAAATTTTCTCGATATTGTTTGGAATAGTTTCACTAATAAAATTATGGATAGTCGTCTCAATATAATTTAGAATTGTTGTCTGAATATTAGTTTGGATTCATTGTCTCTCGAGTTTCATTGAGGGAATTTACATCACAATTAGGAAATTCTAAGGCGATGGAATGCTGAATTAGTGTGTCGTTCTTTGTATGTACCTTGTTGTTTTTGACCTTAAATTCAATCTCAAGGACCTTTCAGCTGAAGAATAGGCAATAGGAGGTGGATTGTAGCGTGGGTTAGTGAGTAGGAGTGTGTGAAGCTTTTACTCGTAGCTTCCTGATGTGTGTCCGTATTTTCCCCTTTGACTTTTAGGGTGTATAAAGGTTTGTTTCTGTGTAACACTTTGTAGGGGCTGATGTAGGCTGTAAAGAAACTGGTGTGTACCTACATATGTACCTCAAACGAAGACATGTGTAGATACCTCTATATCCTTAGAGGTCGTTTCCTGGGGTCGGGTCAAGTTTTGTAATAGCAAAGGCGTAAACGAGTTGATTCTATCTTCTAGGTCTAGAAAAAACTAGTTCTGGAGAGGGTCGATCTTTCATGTAACTAGTAGGTTCCACGAGAGAAGCAGACTGCATTCATAAGTCATCTGAGATGTCTTATGAAGTTGAATGAGTAGCCTTTATTGTAATTGCAATGTGTCCTCAATTATCTGGGCTGGCACACAAAATCGTGGTAAGTCATTGTTGAAGAAGGCTTCGAATATGGACTCTGACATGATGTCCCTTAAGAGCAGAGCCTCTGTTCGCCTTATGAAGCGACAATCAAAACTTATTGTAGCTCTCATAAGTCGAGTGTGTATAAGAAGGGTTAGTGGGGTGTCAGAGGTATCCGTGCACGGTGTGAAAACGACTAACTAAAGCCGAAGATTTTGCATAAGCTGGCTTTGTATTCCTATACTTTCGTCTTCGGGCAAGCTGTGCAACTCTTAACCCATTATCGTGCTATAATTTTAATATCTTTCGATAGAAACATCTCTGAAATTAATTTTAAAGAAGTGCATGTCTTCAAATAGGTTAGATTGTGATAATAGTCGAATATAAGACTGCAAAAATTTGAAGTACCATAAGATAGAATGAGAGCTTTTGACTGGTTAAAAAATGAGTGGGACGATAGAAGAAGTTAGAGTGATCTTGTAAAATTTAAGAGAAGTTCTTTCCAAATTTACTTACTGAGCATTTGTTAACACTTCAAAGTCGATTATCAACTATGGAGGTATAGTGGAAGCAATTAAGTCACAAAAGGGATCACAGTTATTTTGGATCAAGGGGGATAAGAGCGGTTTGTGAGAGGAGAACTGTGCGTACATCGTGGTGATGGGAGGCTCATGAGAGATCATCATTAGGACGCCCTGTACCATAAATATGTTTATTGATGTCGCTCATATTTTAGGTGATGAGTTCGAAGAAACTCATCACCTACTTGTATTATCGAATTACTCCCAGTATCGTTTTACAAGGAAGCTATTTGTGAGGAACTACGGAGTAACAATTTGGGTTTCTGTTGAATTTACATTTTGTTGGATCTATGAACCACATTATACTTTAACAAAGGGGAAATGACCGCTGAATAATTTGATATTACAAGTAGATTACAAGAGATACACTTCTTTTGGCTATTGCATTTGTTGTCATCCTGGGTTCCCACTCAATTCGTCATATGCGCTTCAAGTCGATCATGAGATTGCATTGAGATAAATAAATGCACCTAAAATACCAGTTCTCACGCCTCAAATCCAATACCTCCATTTTAAAATCTTTAGCAAGCCTAATGATACAAATAGTTTTCTAGCCAAATGTTCTAATAGGCGAACCTGTTGCAGTCTAGAGAGTGAGTGGTGATTACCTTTGCTGCTGAATCATGTACGATGCTGGTATAGGATGATCGTCCATATCGACTGAATAAAAACTCTCACGCCCGTGAGGGGATTGTTTCTGTGCAGACATTGGTTTGTCGGGACAATAGAGGGATGTGATAGGGACGAGGAGGAAAGTGGGAGGGAGAGAAAAGAAAGAACGGTAGGAGGAGGTAGAGGGGGAAGGGGGGGGAAGAGAGCTTCTTTACGTCCTATCTGGCGACTATCTACTAGGATATAAGTCACGGGAATCATTGTTTAGCCTAATTCCAGGTTAGATTAAAAGCGAACGAGCAAAATACCAAAAGGAAAACACAAAAAACAAAATAAGAAGCAAAAAAGGAGGAGGAAGAAGAAAGAAAGTCACACATGAGACCACACAAAAGAGAGTCTAATAAAATAAACGAGGCCATCCTCCTCCAATAAGTCAAGTAGTGCACAATTCTGTGTCCACGAACCCATCCCGAGTAAGAGAGAAGCGGTAGCGACCATGCTCGTCTCGGTACCAGGACAGGTAACGTGCGCAAAGATCACCCAGAGTGAGATATTCAACAAGAATGTGCCTAACAGTCTGAGGCAAAACGGACTCGTCGAGGTAAGGTGTAAGGTGGCGCTCCATGAAATGGCGTTCCATCCCATGAGGGTGCACATTTTGAAGACGAAAGAAAGCGAGCTGTCGCGGTATTGGGGGATAGGTCCTTGGGACCATTCCCGGCGCGATGGCGCAAAACTTTAACTTCCCTTCCTCCGTCTCCCATTTTTTTGCAAGGTAGCTCAGATTCCTGTCATGTATTTGGTGTGTGAAAGAGCGAAATATCGCTCTGGTCGCTCAGTCCTCGCGGAGGCTTTGCCGCCCTCATCAACAAGAAGAAGATAATCTCGACATCAGCCCGGCTCGAGTAAACCGTGGCGTCAGGGATAACGCGGACTAATAGGGTGTGGAGATTTCAATGGCCATAGAACTCCTCTTGCGCTTTGTGAGTCACTAAAGATCGCAATCTAGTCCCGAAACAGGCACCACGCGGTATCTCCCGTATCCCCAGTTGTGGATTGCAAAAAGCTCGGGAGTGAAGACACGCAGTGACAGATAGAGATCTACTGGCTTCAAAAAAAGAAATACCGTGTGGAAGCCGTTGTTCTTCTGGAACATGGAGCCATAAGTGCACATTGACACATATCTAGCGTGACGCAAAGTGCGCTAGAAAAATTCAGAATGCAATATCCTTTAGGAGCAGAGGCATGACGAAAAATATTCAAAGTTGGTACAATTAAGGGTGGCGTCCTAGACAGAACATGAGGTGCTGCTGGTCTGAGAGCTGATCGAGCTCTCAAAGGAGTTGCCTAGCCCTAAACCCAAAAGGCTTAGGGTATGACTTGCGTCTCTCGGCGGCCAAGATTGACCGCGGATGCAGTGAGAGACGTTGGTGACTGAGGGAGGCGCCTGACTCGCTCTTACAAACGCCTAACATACTGTATCGATTCAGCGAAGAGCGAGTGGCATCAAACCGACATTGATAAGTAGAGTCTTGAAGGTGACGTGTTGAAGATCTGTCGCAAAACGGAGACGGTTTTTTAGATCGAGTCCACCTTCCTTAAATTGCGCTCGGCTGCGGTTGAGCAGAACTGGCATCCGTAGCAGAGCTTAAAACGAGTAATGGATTTGTAGAAAAGAGATTCAGTAGCAATATTAGAACATCATGTGCTGAACGTCATATAACGTAGAATCTCCATGGCGCAGGTACAAGAGACCCTAAGGCTGCGAATATGAGCTTCCCAGGTGATGTCGATCAAAAACAACTAAGGAAACGATGCAAGTCCAACACTTACTTGTGAGCCCCGTTTAGAAACCTGTCCAGGTCTGAGTGGAGCAGTGGATGGCGTCAAAAAATGCACCACCTTAGTCTTGATCAAATAAAACCGAAACCTGTGCGCTTTTGCATAGCAAAAATTGCGGTTCAATGCCAGTTGGAGTTGACACTCGAAAGTTATATTCTGAGCCGCACCAAAAGAGATCAAAAGATCGTCCACATACAGCGTAGTGAAAACATATTCTAGAAGAACCAAGGTGAATCCGTTGAAGCTCAGTGCAAAGAGTTTGACACTGGGAACACTTCCCTGTGGTTCACCTTTTTCCTGGTTCATTATTCCGGAGAGGGTTTCTCTCCAGCGTATGCGGAATTGACGATCTCGCAGAAATTCTGAAATAAAGATTGGTAGTAATCCCCTTGCCCCCATTGTATGGCGATTCTCTATGATACCGTATCGCTATGCGGTATCAGAGGCTTTCTCCAGAACGAGAAATAAAGTGGTGTAGTATTTTCTACGAAGGAAGGACTCGCCCCCTGCATTTTCCAGTCAGAGCAGACTATTCATCGAGAAATAGAACTTGCGGAAGCCACACTGTGCAGAAGACCGGTGGTCTCGGCTGTTCAGGAAAACGGCTAATCTAACTTTTACCAATTTCTCCAGCAACTTGCACACTAAGGCGGTTAGAGAGAATGGACTGAAACAGACCGGGTGGCGTGATCTCTCCCCGATTTGCGAAGTACGAACACAGTAGCCATTCGCCAGGGGTCTTGGAGATTACCCTCTGTCCAGTTCATGTTGAACCAATCTAACAGAAATATCATGCATTGTTCACCTAGGTTTCGAAGCATGGCATATGGGACATCGTCCGTACCAAGGGCAGCGTCCGCGCAGGAAGCGAGAGCAGAGTGAAACTCACTCAACATAGACATGTTGAAGGCTTTTCCACTTTTGGAGGTAAAGTTCAGTCGGCAGCCTTCATCGACATCATGATGTGTAGTGAATACTGGCGGAGTAGCATTCTGGCTAGAGAATGTGGAGAAGCGGTCGCCACAAATGACTCCACCATGGAGGCAGGGTCCGCGATTGAGGTCCCATTCTCCTGAAGAACGGGATGGGGATCCTGCAAGAGCTTGATCCGAATCCTTTTGACTCGCTTACACACCTCTATATGAGGCTTGTTCCATATAAATCAAGGCACAACACACATGTACCCAGGAAGAACACCGGGCGTGCTTCAAAACATACCGAAAGCTAGCCCTAGCTCAATGGAACTCACCGAAAGTGAAATCGTTCGAGCGGCTTATAGCGCATGTAGAAATAACGCTTCTCTTTGAGGGCCGTCTTACACTCAGCTGACGACCCAAGAAGCTAGATCTAGAGTCCCTAGACCTGGGATGGCCGATAATTTTAAGAGGGGGGCCACATTGAAGCTTATGTAAAGCTTTGCGGGCCGCACTTGAACAATTAGATGCAAATTTCGAATACTTATGTATAAGTTAATTGCAATTACCTTTGTGCATTTATTTGCATATACGAGGGGCGGTCAATAAGTTTTGCAATTCAGATATAAGGAAACGAGATATGAGGAAAAGTGTTTTATTATTTTTCAATATAACTACCCTCGAATTCAATGCACTTGCCCCACTTGTCCCTGAGGCTTCGAATTCCCGAAAACCAAAAATCTTCCGACTGCTGTTTATTCCACTCCTGGACGGTGAGCTGGACATCTTCATCGTCCCCAAACTGGCGTCCACGCAGTACAGCCTTGAGCTGGTGGAATAATAAGTAGTCGCTAGGAGCCAGATCTGGACTGTAGGGGGGATGGTTGAGCTCCTCGAATCCGCAATTGCACAGGACAGCTTGTGCAACTCTGGCCTTGTGGACTTTGACGACGTTGAAGTCGATCATGGGGCGTGACGTTTCTAGGGACCCGACGGGCAGAGACCTTGGTCATGGCCAAATTGTCGTTGATTATGTTGATAACACTTCCATATGATATTCCAAGTTCTCGCTCGATTTCTTCGACCTTCACCCATCGATTTTTGAGGCTCATACTCTCCACACGGGCCATATTGTCCTCGTTGGTCACGTCTGACGGGCGTCCTGGACGGGGGTCATCTTCAAGGGACTCACGACCATGACAGAACTCCCTATTTCAGCAAGCAATGGTTGCATAGGAAGGGGCGGTGTCGGTGAACACGGCAACCATGCGTTCATGGATCTCTTTTGCATTCTTGCCTTCCTTGGTCAAAAATTTGATCACTGCGTGGTGCTCAACCTTTTCCATTGTTGAAAAATTTGTGCCTGACGATCTGCGATCAGCTACTGCTTCTTAAATAGATGAGGCAGGAGCGTGCGGCTGCAGGTCCTGACTTGTCATAACTTGTCCTAACACCCCCACAAACAGCCATCCCCCCTTCCTCTTTTTTGCCCTACCGATTCGCAAAACTTATTGACCGCCCCTCGTACTACAGTCATAGATATAGGTACACATTATTAACTAAAGGTAGTATTTTTTCATAGTTTTGCCACCCCTTTTAAACTGTTTCTATACTTATATCAGAGTGGGGAATTACAGCTTCACATGAAATCCGAACCACAATTTGTAATTAATTATTAACGTGATCTGAAATATTTTCAAACTTACTATTGCCTGAAACTATAAAACTAGGCCTATCTGAAGTGAGTTTGTGGGGTAACGTAAACCATTAAAATTTCAAAGGCGTTCCAAAATTGCCCAGAAATGTTCAATAATTAATTTTTAATATTTTGTCGAATTCTAAAATGAAAAGGTGGCCTGCACGGGCCGCAGTTTTCCCGCCTCAGCCTTAGAAGATCGTTTGTAATGACTGACAATTAGTGGGAAGAATGCTACCGATAACAGCATCCTTAAATTCTCCAATTCGACGCAGTTATATCTTCGATTCTTGCAGAGGAACATAAAATAATTAAGAAACCCGGAGAGGGTTTTCAAGAGGTGGGTTTCTTGACAAGGAATAAGAGAGGATTGATCAATGGCTTGGGATATGCAGCATCGTATCTGTTTAGTTTAGCAACGGAAGAAGACATACGATGGACGAATGAGCAAGTCGGAGATATCTGTAGGTTAACTAACCAAATCACCTCACAATTAAATCAACATGAAACTATACTGCATCAGAATAGTGAGGAATTAAAAGCAACCGATGATTCCGTAAAAGAGTTAAGATTTTTCTAAGAGATATGATTTGATATGGCTTCAGGACATATTGAATTATCTTGTTACCAGATCAATTTTGTGGTAACAACAATAGATGCTGGGAAGCTTGACCGGGAAATTGTGTCCCTTAATGACTTGAGGATCTTATAACTCCCATTTGATGGAGCTGATACCCTTACCGAGGTTGGATGTTACGTTAGAATTATGCTCGATCTACGCACAAGATTTTGCCGTCTCAGAAGATTTAAAAGAATGCAACCTTAAATTCTTTATAAGAATGCAAGTCGGATAGGAAGAGACTTCTGTAGTCAGTGTGTCAACAAATATTTCTCCACCAGAGTGACAGCTATGAAATCCAGTTATAGATAGAAAGCACCTGACTCGTGAAATCTTGCTCTCGAAGCATTTACATATAAAGATGCAAGCACATTGTACACCTGAGTACCATCCTGATACGTATATTCCATATCCCTACCCGTCACTATCCCGGTGCATTTCAAGGTCGTCCACCCACGATGAAAGGCCATACTTTGAATATTACAAGCTAATATACCAAAAACAATCCTTCAGGTCCTAACCCTAATTTAATCCCCCCCCTCAGAAACTCCAACTATGGCACCCTTCACCCACCAGATAAAAATGTATGTAATTAATATATTTCTTGTTTTTAGTCATTTAAAAATAATTATACTATCCGTTCTATAATGTTTGATCTTGGACTATAACAGGAGAAAAATTTTATAGCAAAGAACATTATTAAGAAATTTTTCAAACTGAAAACATGACATCTCCACGAAATGATTGGACGAAAAAGAAATTGTTGAAATCTTCTTCAGATGCAACTGTTCAGAGGTTCAACACAACGATGGATGAAACGTGAAGGAGCTCAAGACGTACCATCGTGACGAGCTCTATGCAGACTAGTTAAAAATTTTCGAGACACCCGTAGTGTTGTACAAGAGGGACGAAAAGGGCGAGTTGCGTCAAAACGTCGAACGGTCACCGCAGAAATCATTGAAAAGAAGATCAGAACAAGTGGGATTGTCAAAAAGTACAACATACAATGTAATGAAGAAAAAACTCAAACTTTAGCCATACAAGAAATTAGAAGACAACGATTTCTCGAAAAGAAAATCGTATGCAGGAGAATTTAGACGAAAATTTGGGGACATTGATGTACCGCATGGGATAATGTCTGTTGAAGCGCACTTTCATTTCAGCGATACAATAATAAGTAGAACAACAGAATATGGTGGGATCACAACCCAGAAACTATACTCCAGAAAGAGCTGCATCCTACAAAAACCATTGTGTGGTGTGCGATAACACCTCAGAAGATCATAATGGCGAAAAATACCGACACATGCTTGAAGAATATTTTTTACCGAACTTTCAAAGGATTCGAAATAGACGACAACTGTTTTTTTTCCAGCGTGATGCTGCAACATCACATACATCGAATGAAACAATGCAGTTGTTAAGACGAAAGAAACTTCAGAGAAAAAATCATTTCTCGAAACAGTGAATTTAAGTGGCCTCCAAGATCCCCCGATCTAACACCTTTGGAGTTTTTTATGGGGATATTTAAAAGATCGTGTGTACCGTAATAATCCTAGAAATATCCAACAACTAAAAAATAATATTGCTGAAGAAATTAATATCATCGATAAAGAACTTTTGAAACAAGTAATGAGAGCAACTTCGTCACGAGTAAATGAATGTTATGAGAAGAATGGTTAGCATTTGAAAAGAAGAAACTTCAAATAAATTAAGTTATTGTGTTAATTATACAAACTAATTATATGTCTTAGTTTTTTGTTAATTTTAAGCTAATAAAATTAGTTAAAATAAAAGTGGTTTTAATAGTCAATAAATATCTGAAAGTTCAACGAAAATTTGTTAAAAATCAATTTTTCACTATAACTAGCATAACTTCCTGGAAAATTAATGAATCGATTAGTTATTTTAAGATCAAATAAGTACAACTATTATCAATAACCTCTGAAGGTTTCATTATGATCATGAAATTATTCTTGATTTTATTAAACTTCAAATGTAGGACACGAAAAAAAACATATATATATATATATATATATATATATATATATATATATATATATATATATATATATATATATATATATATATATATATATATATATATATATATATATATATATATATATATATATATATATATATATATATATTATTTAGAATTTTTCACATAAATTGGTAGATTTTGAGTTGAGGATTTGATCATAAACAAAGGACACCGAAACATCAGGAAATTCCTGGGGGGAGGGGGCAAAACTACTCTATTCAAAAGCCCAAGCGAGGGTCTGATTTGGTATTCTCCGTGGGGTTCAACCTAGTGATATTAACAGGACAAGTGTGGAAAATAATATATATATATATATATATATATATATATATATATATATATATATATATATATATATATATATATATATATATATATATATATTATAAAGAAGAAGGAGCAAATGCAAGTTCTGCGGGTGATAACAACCACCACAGTGCTTTCGCCATATTTATTTTCTGCCTTTCAAAACAATTTTGAAGACAGAAATAAAGGTGCAGAAACCTTGCATTGCAGACTATATTACAATATAGTACAGGAAAGAGAAATTTGACGGAATGAGCAATGAGACAAGAAACAGGAGTTTTTTAGAGGTAAGAGAAAGGGACATTAGAAGAAGACTAGAATCATAGAGAGCAGAGGGCGGCACAATGAAGGCAATCCTTTACCGGCAATCCTTTGTGAGCGGGTAAGAAGATGAGGTATAAAAATTCCTTGGAGGTTCCTAGCTTAGAGAGATACTGGGTTTGATGGGGTGACGCTTTGGGCGAAGTAGAGTTACTGTGCCTGGTAGCTCAGCGGTAGAGCATCTGACCGGCAATCAGCAGACCCGGGTTCGAGTCCCGGCCAGGAATTTCAAACTTTTTTTCCCTGGCGTTATCTCTGTCTTCTCGGTAAAGGATTGCCTTCATTGTGCCGCCCTCTGCTCTCTATGATTCTAGTCTTCTTCTAATGTCCCTTTCTCTTACCTCTAAAAAACTCCTGTTTCTTGTCTCATTGCTCATTCCGTCAAATTTCTCTTTCCTATATATATATATATATATATATATATATATATATATATATATATATATATATATATTACACTTGTTATACCTGATTGTAGTATTTGTTGTTTTTCCATTGCTCTCCAGAAAGAGATGGCATCTCTGCTCCCGCCCATTAACGTCTCCCCAATTGAGTATTGCCACGCCGTCTGTGAGGCTCTCCTGAGGGGACCAGGTTAAAGTGGAAGGAGGCTGTTGCATGCTGCGGGAATTTTATATCACCCCACTACGGTAGTGGTTCGTGCAAAAGTTAAAAAGAAGTGGGAGTTCCATTACAGTTGAACCTCACGTGAATTAGACCCCGGGAGGGGAAGGGGGTCGCCATACCCAGATTGCAACCAGGTTGGGCGGTCTGTCATACCCACTTAGAAATGACATAACCACTCTAGAACTCCTTTTTCTCTTGTCCTCAAGGGTGGCTAGAGTTTAAACAGAACCCCTCCCCCCCTTGCCTGCTGGCCATTTCATTCGCCGAATGATCGAAGATTGAAAAAATGACTTTGTTAAACTGGAAACGAGAGTAACTTTCATGTCATCATGATTTGTGTTAAGAGTCTATTATGATTTTTTTTTATTGCGCGATAGAGACAAGATATATCAGATGGTTGTACTTTTAGAGATTAGAGTGGGTGTGATAGAATTTTCCACTCTAGGTTTGGTAGTTTTATCGCCCAACGTGAACAATATAAGGTAAAATTACACCTCGTGACACCCAGGCATCTGATCCCTTCCGGCTGTCGCCCACAACCCATTTTAAGGTCAGTAATCGATTACAAATTACTCATTTGGCGCGATAGAAAGGAGCAAATGAGAATCCGTTCAATTAGGTCTACTAATCAGTAATAAAGATATCTTTCTGATGCGTTTCGAATTAGACCAATAATATGAAGATTTCAGCTTCTGTTTTACTCCCTTTCCCCCCTCTTTCTTTACTATCCTCCTCTCACCTATTTTTCTTAGCTGTTGGTTAATTTTGAAGGCAAGTAGCCGACCAGCTTTCGTCCACTCATCCCCCAATGGAGTGACCCGTGTAGGCTTTTACACCTGGTACCTGGAGGAGGGATACTCTCTCATGGCCTCTGGGACCCATAAGTCCCAAATTAGATTGAGAAAACCTTGGCTTTAATTATTATATTGATAACTAGCTTTCCATTTTACCTTTTTTTACAACACGTTTCACACCTATTTTATTTGCAGGAGGCTAATTCGCAGGCTAGTCGTTGGCCAGCCTTCATCTTGGTAGGGCTAGGAGGGGGGGGAGGGGGATCTTTTCCTCTTGGTTCCGGTTACAGCGGTGGTTTTTAACATTACTGCTTTTTTCCCACCCTTTTCTCTTTCTACCCCCCACCCCTACCCACACCATCTTTCTTTCACCTATTATTTGGGAACAGCGGTCGTTTGGGGGAACAGCAGTCGTTAACTCCCTTTTTACCAAAAGCTGTTCATATTCTGCTGTCCGCATCTTTACCGAAAACAGCTCTCAAAATCTTCTCTCTTTTTTTTACAGTATACTGTTGCCCTTCTTACTGTAAACATACTCTTCTTATAGCTTTGGGCAGCGAATGGTCACCAGCCGGGGACATTTTAAGGGTTTATAGCCAGGGCGATTAAACAACGGGACAACGAATGGACGAAAACTATCGAAATCCTCTTTTGTTCGGTGAAGAGTTTGTCTCTGTTTCTTTTTCTGTCCAATGCGCCTCAAATGATGAGTTTGAAACATGTTCTGATTTGTAATTTAGATAACTACAGTTTGCTTTTTTTATGTATTTCAAGGAAATTAAAACATTGAGGATTAGAATATTGCGTGAGCCCGATAAGTATGACATAAGAATACACATCCACAATGTTACGTCTCTCTCTTTCTCTCTCACTCTCCCTTTTATCTTTCATTTCCAACAATCATTCACTGAAGCAAGGCTAAAACACTAGTTGTAAATATACCTAGTGAAGGCTTTTTATTTTTTATTCTGAATTAACGACAAGTAATCACGCTTGCCTTGAGAAGTATAATAAAATATTTGTTGGTTGTTTTCTTAGTGATTTGTTGAATGCAATGTAACGCAGTATCTGGCATCCATCTCTACATCGCAGTGCGCATTCGCGACCATCGATGCCAGAGCCAGTGAACAGAAAGAACTGATTGTGTAAGTTTTGCCTGAAATGTCAGCTACAATCATCAACACACTGTGAAATTGTGCCGTTATTTTTCTCATGGGGAATTTATGTTATTAAACTTTTACGCATCGTGTTTACATTTATAGTGAGTTGTTAACATTTTTTTTATCTAGATTTTACGGTTGATAAAAAAAATCGAGATAAAGTTATACACCGTATGAAAAATACTAGAGCCAATGTCGAATTGGCTGTGCTTCCACCAAAACAATTAATTTTAACATTTCGGGGCAGGTGGGTGGTTAGCATTTACCGTAGAATCATAGGAGCGTCCAGTGGCCTATTTAATTTACACCTGTATCAGGAAGTGAAGGGGTGCAGCTGATACAGTTTAGGACTCAAATCCAATTTAAAGCAGCCGATTATTAATTGATTAAGAAAATTTTTTTCATAGCCAGTCACCATAAAGATTTAATCGTTAACTTAATCGAAAAAATAAGAGCAAATAGTTAAAACCATTTCTTTATTTATCTTTTTTTTAGGATGCCATGTAACATTTGACTGTGAAAAGGCTTAGTCATGGTGGAAGACGTTAGCTCTATTGTACCAATCATATTCCTTGTGTTGCAGACTTGCCGATTGTTATTCACTTTTTTGTCCCAGTTATGACCTGAACACAGTCGAGCAGAGGAGCAATAAATTAAATCAGTGTTACCTTTCATCAGTGGCGGATGTAGGATAAATATTTAACGGGGGATGGGGGGGCTAACCTGAATTCTTTTTTCTGAGGATTCAGAAAAGGGAATTGAACATTAATAATGGTTATCTTACACAGCATTCATTATCCGCCTGGTAGATATTGCCTATCTGTCAGTTGGCGTAATCGTCCGAAACAACCTCCATTCTGGTCGGTCTTCGTATCATCTTTGCTCCTCCCCTTCTGTCAGTGTTTTTAAGTTTATTCACTGATTCGGACTCGGGGATTCTTCGCACCCCCTGCCCACTTAAGGGCTTCCTGACACTGCGGCCATTTCGTTTGAGTACCTCATGCGTTTCTTGATCTACATCCCATCGTACTCCATTCACTCCATTCCACATAAACTCTTCATTCCCTTTCATGTTTGTCTCACATTGAACAAACATCTGCAATCTTCGTTTGAAATACATTGACTACCATTTCCCCCTCCCACATCACAGAGACTTCTTTCTCACACTTCACACACCCACTCCGTTCACACATTGACGTGGATTGACCAGAATAATTGGACAGGGTCCACGACTGCCCCTTCCTACCCCGACCGTTGCGTATTCCGCCGTTAAGAGCAAAACTTTCGAATGTGGCTTAATCGCCTTAGACGACACTCGCCGGAGGACGACATGGATATATTTCTTACCCGACATAAATCTGGGTTCTAAAACAACAACAACTAATAAGAATAGTAATAGTTAATCCAACGAAACAGCTTCCACGCTCTATTCAACTTTTCCTTTTATTACGATGATATCAGAAGAATAACAAAGCCTCTCTCACAGTCGAACTGAAAACGAACTTTTCAAAGACAAAATAATGAACCTCATTCACTCAGTAGACAGCTTCTGAATGTGAAAATGAGACTAGTTTCGGACATGAAAATGAGACTAGTTTCGGATGTGATAATGAGACTAGTTTCGGACATGAAAATGAGACTAATTTCGAATGCGACTGGAGTCCATCTTCAAATTAAGTTTTCCCGAAGAACTTCGTCTCCTTTTCTAAAATTAATGAACAAAAACCGGAGACGGAGATGGAGAGATCAGAATTGATGATCCTCCATCTTTTGTGGGGGAAGGAAAGTGACTCAAGACCACCTACCCCATGCCCCTTTCCCTTCCCCTCCAAGCATGTGGAAGGGATCCATGATGCAGTTGACATCTGGAGTGTAGCGTGCCCTTCCCTACCCTACAGTGTAGTAGTCTCTTTCTTCAGCTACACTTTGCGCATATCATCACTTCTCCTAATTTTACCATTCACTCCACGAAGCTTTCCCGCAAACTTATGGTGGAGATGCTCGCGTTGGTTTTCGGTTTTGTTTTTGTAAGTAAATAATAATAATTATAAGAATATAATTACTACTGTTTAAAAGTAACAATAATTCACTGGTTTACAAAAAAATATTTTGCTCTGAGACAAGAATATGAATAGGTGTTTTTTACCAATTTTGTTGTGGTGAATTCAAATTTCTGAACAATTTTGCTCTATCATTTCTAGTTTTTTTGCTTTCACATACCCAATTTTTATTATACTGCATATAAATTCAAAATATAATGTGTTTATTTAATCTGTTACAAAGGTATATTAGAGAAAAAACAGCATAGATACAGAACATTAATGGAACTAAATTACTTGAATAATAAAATACGCACAAATCATAGTACAACAGACAGTTAGAAGCGAGTTTTTTTGGACGATATTGTGTACTTTGCCTCCTGGATGTCACGCAAGAGCATCCAGCAGAAGTCTCCCATCATGCTGGGGTTCCACTTGCCTTGGTAGTTGCTCTCCATCTTAGAAATCTCTTGGTGGAACCTTTCTCCATGCCCATCGCTCACTGCCCTGAGGTTAGGGGGGAAGAAGTTGAGGTGAAAGTGGAGAACGTGAATTTTGAGTGACATTCGGCATCCCATATCCTCATAAGGCTGTAACAACTTCTCGATACACTCTTGGTAATATAATACTCTTGTGTCAGCAAGGAAGCCATGGCAGACTGACTTAAATGCTTCCCATGGTCTCAGTTCCTCTAAGCTAAGAAGCTCCTCTAATTCATTATCCTTCAGCAACTCTCCGATCTGAGGTCCGACCAAGATGCCCTCCTTGAGCTTAGTAGAACTCAGAGCTAGGAATAGAGTGCACAAGTGTTTGAAGGCAGCGCCATTTTTGTCCATGACTTTCACGAAATTCTTCCTTATCCCTAGCTTGATATGCAGAGGAAGAAGAAGCACCTTGTTCATGTCCACCAGAGGATATTCTTGGACACTGTGTTTACTAGGCACGAAGTGGAGAACGTGAATTTTGAGTGACATTTGGCATCCCATATCCTCATAAGGCTGTAACAACTTCTTGATACACTCTTGGTAATATAGTAGTCTTGTGTTACCAAGGAAGCCATGGCAGACTGACTTAAATGAATACCATGGTCTCAGTTCCTTTAAGCTAAGAAGCTCCTCAAATTTATTATCCTTCAGCAACTCTCCGATCTGAGGTCCGACCAAGATGCCCTCCTTGATCTTAGTAGAACTCAAAGCTAGGAATAGAGTACACAAGTGTTGGAAGGCAGCGCCATTTTTGTCCATGACTTTCACGAAATTCTTCATTACCCCAAGCTTGATATGAAGAGGAAGAAGAAGCACCTTGTTCATGTCCACCAGAGGATATTCTTGGACACTGTGTTCACCAGGCACGAAAGTGTTCCTAGACCCCCAGTCCTTCTGCTTATAGTTCTTGGACACAGTCCGACTATCCCAGAGGCAGAAAAAGCAGCAGTACTTTGTGTAGCCCGTTTGCAAACCAACAAGGAGCACAATGACCTTTAGGTCCCCGCAGAGACTACACGGATACTGGTTGTACTTGACAGCTTTCAAAAGGAGTTCCATATTGTCATACGACTATTTCAGATATACTGAGTGGACAATGGGAATGCTGGGGTATTTATTTCCATTGTGCAGGAGCCCAGCCTTCGGAATTCGCTTGGAAGAGTCTATGAAAAGACGCCAATCTGAAGGATTGTGTGGAAAACCAAGGAAAATGAACAAGCCAGAGACATTTATGCAGTAGCACAACCTGTTTTTCATGTCAAAGAATGAAATGAAGTCCTTGTTCTGTGTCCTGAAACTAGTGATCCTTACATCTGCCTTGACTAGGTTTCACTGCTTAAGCCGGGATGCCAGGAGCTCTGCCTGCTGCTTAGATAGATACAAATCACGGGCAAGGTTATTCAGGTCTTCCTGCGTGACCCAGTGGGGCTTATTGCTACTTGCTCCTGAATTAACAGAGGCATTGTCTTCAGAAGAGATCGAATTGGCAGAATATTTTGTTGACGGCATTTCTTCATTTGATGAAGGAAGATCTTTATTTGCTGGGAGTGTAGGGACAGGAACATCATATGTGTGGGGAACCGGTCTTATAGCTGAGGGAAGGTTGGGATATTTTTTTTTTTTAAGAAGAAGCATTGAAACCAGTTATATTTGTCAGACAAAAATAACAATCATCTGCATGGCTTTTTGTCTCTCTCCAGACCAACGGGACAGCAAAGATAAGGCTGTTTTCTTGCCATTAAACCATGCAGTTAGTCCATTGTAACAGGATTTAAAACAAATGTATGGGGCCCAGGATTTGTCCTGATCTCAAATTTTGCAGTCAAAATAATGAAAGTAAGCAGTTCTCAGGAGGAAAGTAATTATTCGGCGCTGTGCAACTGTCGTGAAATCCCCACACACGTAACAGAATGAATTTGTCTTGTTAATGCCTCCTCGGTATTTTGAAGTGCCCACAGCCATTGTAGATATATGTATCAACTCACAAAAATCTGGAAAAAAAATAAACATTAATCATATATATAGTTACAAAATACATATGGTTGCAAAATCATAATATAGACATGTGTCCAACATATAAAATGGTTGTGTAACACGATTGTCGAGCAGCCCTAACCTCACAATTTAAGAATGGGACATTTAATTTTTTTAACCCTTTCACCACCAGAATATTTTTTATTCCAAATAATGTTATAAAAGGTTTTAAAACATTAAAGTTTAGTTAGGGGGAGGTTGAAATTTGAAGCAGCCGGTTTGTTTGAATTTAGCCATGTATATATATATTATATTGAGTAGAAAGCATAAATATAGTTAGTGCGAGATATATATTTTCTAATATATATATTTTATAATATACTTGAGAACTAATTAAACAATTAGTTCTCAAAAAATTAATAAAACAAATGCTAACCTTTCAGCACGTCTTCACTTCACTGGTTATCAAAAACAACTGAGGAGTAATAAAGAGTTGCCAGGATATTCAATAATATGCTAATACATTAGAACTATCATTAGGATAAAAATCTACACTAATTTAAGCTGAATTCTGGCCACAGGTATTTTTAATATACTTATGTGATGTATGGTCGCATTGGTAGCGTAAAGGTTTTAAAGAACACAATTCCTAAAATTTCTAGTACATGTATACCTCAAAAACTAGAGGCGATGAGTAAAAACTTGTTTCGTATCTGAAATCAGAACCCCAAATTAGGCTAGAACAACTATATTTGTGATTGCCTCAATTTGTCTGTAAACCAGGAATAATTGTTGTAATAAATCTTTTAAGGACGATGTCGAAGCGTCTCCTCCAGAGTCTTCCTCGACGCCCGGGTGCGACCCTCTTCTCCACGAGGCTGTCCTCGACGAGGAGCGCGGGGGTTCGAGACCCGAGCGATGCCCGCCCCATCTCAGAAATGCCCGGGCCCCAGAACGTCCCTGTATTGGGCTCTCTTCCATCCATCTTATTGGCGGCAGGTAGGAAACGTGCAACCAACGAAGGCATTTCCCTCAATAAGTTTCCGAGGGTGTAGCACTTCCAAGAGCAAGTTCGTACGAACAAGGCACTCAAACGTACGAACAGATGGGGTTCAGGACTTGGTTTTGTGGCTCCCCTCTCCCATCTTCACCACTTTCAAGCGGGAATCCCCTCGTTGGATCTCGTATCATAGCTTAAAGATAAAAATAATATGTTTCATGTAACCAGGAAGTGGTGTGCTTAAGTGTGTAGGAATGAGTGTGTAGAATATGTTCCAGAGAGGCTGTAAACCCGAGCGTGTGGTTGGGTGGTGCAAACGAAGATGGAACATCCAGTACTCTGTATTGGTGAGGAGGGGGGGGATGTATTCAGGATTTTCTGACAAGTACCAGAATGAAGGATTTTTTGTTATTTCAATTGCTCATCGTGGCATCAACCAACGAGGGCATCGCAATACCTAACTACTAATCCCTTAAAAAATATCTAGAAAGTACACAAACATTTAACCATAATATAAATAAAATGCCCACTAAAAAAGTTGCACAAACAACCTAAAGGAAAACAACAACGAAAAAGAAACAATTTTTAAAAAAATCATGCCATAACAAAGTCACCTCAAGGAGTTCTACCTTCTCCAATGACTCGACTGTACTGTGTTCCTGTTTGGATGTCTGCGGCCAACTCCGATTTGACATTGCTGGATAAAGTTTTGAATTCTATTAAGTTCATCTCTCCTGAGCTTTCCCTTTATTTGTACCATCGGCGGCAAGTTGGAGCACTTAATGTTTTATTTCAAGTTTTTAATAACAATCGGCATCCGATACATAGTGTCTTGCCTGGACCTTTCAATCTTGTCTGTGTGTCAAGGTATACTCTTAGTGTTAATTTTGCTATGCATCCTATGAATGTTTGCACTGTGCAAGTTTCTTAGTGTTTTGTTCCTTCATTGGTCTAAATTTGGAATCAATAACCCAATGATATTGTCTCTTCTCCTAATATCTCTACATTTAAGTCTCGATTAAATGTTTATTTATTGCAGTAACTCCTCATTCATTATTTGGGCTTACTAGGGGCCTGTTTCCTTTTGTTTCCTCTGCCTTTCTCAAGTAACCCTGGTATTTTGTGCGAATAAAATTCTGTTGTATCTGCACATTGGGGGAAGACTTTGGTAGCTTGATGATAATAATAATAATAATAATAATAATAATAATAATAATAATAATTCAAGGGTAAACTCAGATCTCCTACTTGAGGGCCGCTTCCTCCAAGAAGTCTATGAAACTAGAGCCTAGCGCACCCTCAGACTAGGATACAACCATAAAGGAACGATAATTCTGGAATACTAAAAGGGAAAGCTCAATCATATAGCACTGCGTCTCGCGAGTGTATCCGATTTGGAGACGACAAAAATTACTTGATACAGTCGATGCATTGTGGGAAAAGTTCACGGGATTAGTCGGGGAACGATGGCACCCAACTTTAAATTCTTGGTTGCCTTCTGCCATCTTCTTTGCCTTGCAGTCCGATGCGGAGAATAGCGAAACGCCGGTCTGGTGGCTGTCTCCGCAGACGACGCCCTCGTTCCCAGCAATACAAGAAAATTAAAGAGTGGGTTAAATTTCGTACTTTTGGGGAGGAATTTGTTCCTGACTTTTTTCTGTGAACATTTGTTCATGGCCGATTTTTTTTTTTTTTACCTGCGGCAATTTCTCTTTGTCAAATTTCTTCTTGAACATTTGGGGGAGGGGGGGGGGGCAATATATCTTGAAAGATTTTTCTTCCTGGGTAATTTTGCTGCCGATCAAATTTTTCCTTGGGGAATATTTCCTGGATGATTTTGTTCCTGCATTTTTATTTTTTATTTTTTATTTTTTTTTTTGGGGGGGGGGGTGTTTGCCCGCGAGTTACTGACAAATGTATTACAGTGAGAATTTTTCCTGAATGAATTTGCTCGTGGGGTGGGGATTCCCCCCCCCCTTCCCAGGATTTAGGATTTGTGAGGTTTGCTGTAGTCTTTTCTTCCTCCGTCTGTGTTTACTCTCATTCTTTTTGCCACCTCTTTAGACCAAGCAATGGGTTGTTAAAGATAGTATCAAGCCTCTTCAGGAAGGAAAGTTCACATGTACCTCCTTATATTAATGAGCGCTACCTGTCTAAAGCTTCTGCATCCCTCCTCTAGCGTGCTTACGGCGGCTTATTTCCTAGTAGGCAGTCGCCAGATGGTCTCCTTAAAATAAACCTGCTTCCCCTGGTGCACCCTTCCCGGCTCCAGCCTACTTGATCATGGTTACTGTCGAGGTCCTGTCTGTTCTATTTTTCTTTAGATGTCCACACCCAATCTGTTCGTATACTCTTTGGTCTCTGCTGTGATTTTTGTTCTAAACTTCTTCTTGGAGCTTTATAAATGTTTGTTTGAGGAAAAAAGAACTGATGTAACCAATGAGGGAAGAGACAGACAGGAGGGAAAAGGTGGATGGAATAAAAGAGCGGGAATAGTAACAAGCCTTGACAGCCCGAAATACTTGAATGACGTACTAAAAACTCCCCACCCCAAAAGGAATTCAAACATGGAGAATTCTCTTTTAACAATAAAAAAAACCCAAACTCTCTAACCTGTTCGGGCCCTTTTCAGGTAAAATCAAGCAACCTCACGAAATATGGGAGATTATGGTCCAAAAGTATGGCCCAATATGCAAATTCAAGTTCTTAGGACTACCAGAAACCGTAATCCTAACTATTCCGGATGACATCGAGAAGATGTACCGATCCACGATGGAAAACCCGATCCGAGAGGGCTTCAAATCGCTCAAGAAGGTCCGCTACGAGGAGGAAGATAATTACTTCGAGCAGAAAGGAGGATTACTTATTGAGTGAGCTATCGAGACAGCTTAGAGTTTCTAGATTAGTTTTCATACAATGCTTGAGGTCTTTAAATTTACGCAAATGCAGAAGGAAAGAACGGTAGAGGGTTAATGAAGAAGTAAACAAGATAAAATAGTAAGTGCAGAATAAACAACGAAGGTCTAAATTCAGAAGTAAGAAACGTAAGAACATGAAAGCAGGAGCAAGCAAAGTAGGAGAGTAAATGCACAAGTAAATAGCGAAAGAACGCGAATGCTGAATTTAAAAACATCAAAAAGAGTAAATGCAGAAGGAAACAAAGTAAGAGCATAAATGCAGAAGCAAATTAGGAAAGTATATACAGATTACTAAAAACGTAAAAACGCAAATGTAGAAGGAAACAAAATAATAGCGTAAATGCAAAATTAAATAACATAAGAGAATAGAAGAAAAGTGAAAGTGTAAATACAGAATGAAGAAAGTAATAAAGGACCGAAAGCTTACGTCGATTACAATTTGTCTGTTTCTTGAAGGTATGCAAAGAAACGGGAGCGATCGACGCTGTTTTTAATTTGTCGTTTTGAATGATTCAAGCGAGTTTTTCCCCTTCATTCTGAATGATTCAAGCGGATAGGAGTGGGTGTTTTTTCTTCATTCTGGAGGATTATAGCAAATAGAAAGGTATTTTTCCTTAATTATAGATGATTATAGCAGATAGGAGTGGGTGTTTTTCCTTCATTCTGAACGAATCTAGCGGGTAGAAGTGGGTTTTTCCTTCAATCAGGATGATTCTAGCGCGTAGAAGCGGGTGGTTTTTCTTTCATTTTGAATGATTTTAACCGGTTAGAGCGTGTGCGTTTCCTTATTATGGGTGATTCTAGCGGATAGGATCTGGTGTTTTTCCATAATTATGGATTATTCTAGCTGGTAGTAGCGAGCTATTTATCCATTATTCTGGGTGGTTCTAGTGGGTAGGAGCCGGTGTTTTCCTTCATTCTGGATGATTCTAGCAGATAGGAGCGGATGTTTTTCCTTCATTCTGAATTCTTCTAACAGGTAGGAACGGATGTTTTCCGTAGATCTGAAGGATTCTAGATGGCGGAATAGAAGAAAACCTTTTTTTTAGTCAGATCTAGTGCATGGTTAGTCACAAGAAAAAATAGAGTTTTTATCTTTTAATGAACGGAGAATTAGAAATTCGAGGATCTTTCGAGTCTTGGGGCCTTTGAAAATGTTGACATTGTTGCAATTGAGTCATGGGTGAAATCCGACGCTAGAAACCTCATAGGCGAATTTAATTTAAATTGATACAAATTTTTTAATAAAAAAGATATACAAGTAGAGCGGGCGGCGTCCTCTTGTATGCAGGAGACAATTTAAATACACTAGTTTCTGATAACGTTACTATAAGTAATACGGATATTTTAGCAGTAGTAGTAGTTTGCCATCCTTCCTTTACCATGGCGGATCCCGACAGGATAATGAAATAGATATACAGGTCAGTATGACAATCGTTGATGCCCCCAAAGCCACTAGGGGCCGGTCCTTTTGGGGAAAGATGCAGGAATTATTATGTTTTCACACCAAACAGCTTCAGGTGGAACCTTCATCACTCCGGGACAGAGGGACCTGTTCCACGTCAGAGGTATGTGCATATAGATACCCATCGGCAGGATTCCTTGGAAGAGTGTGTGCTTGCGAAGACAGGAGATAAAAGAAAGCCGTGTTGTAATTGGCTATGTGTGCGATTAGAAGTGTAAGATCCCCCCACCCCCCACCCCAGTGCAAGGTTGAGCACAGCGCGTCCACCAATTAGTAGCCAGATCTCTACGTGCGCTGACGTTTGAGTCCGTTTTTGCCGGGATCGAACTCGGTACCGCGACGTTAGAAAACTAATGTCGTATCCTCTCGGCTAGCAAGAGCTGTACGAATATTTTAATCTACAGCTGTCAAAAGAGAAAAACAAAACAAAAAACTTTGCTGTAGTATATAGACCTCTAGCGCAACACGAAGTAAATGACTAGGAACTATTTGTTCTTAGAGACTGTTGCTAGGCAGCGATTGACAGTAATATGTGGAGACTTTAACAAACAAATGTAAATTATAATGCTGAAACAGCTGATAACGTGGAAAAGCGATTGATCGCTGCTTTTAAGAGAAAATTATTTCAACCAAATGGATAACGAGCAATTCAACGCGTGAGCAAAACTTTCTTGATTTAATATAACAAATGGAAACTTTGTTGAAGGCATCTCTGTCAGCTAACATATAGGCACCAGTGATCGTTATTCGTTTTACCCTTAAAGCTGCTTTTCAAATAAAGCACCAAAGAGGCAATATTCCGAATTTTAGAAAGGCAAATTTCGATGCGTTTCGTATTAAATCGAGGCAGCTTGACAGAATGAGAGTCCTCACTACTAACAGTATCGCTACAATGTACAAAAAGAAATTTTGAAAATATTTTTATGTACGATGAAAAATGCGTTCTAAAAATGAAGCACCCCCACTCGAAATAGAAGCTTGTCTTGGATCAATAATAATGAAATCTTGTATAAGAGAAGGAAACCGCTTCTATCACTTGCTAAAAGAAAACAGCCTCGTTGCAAACCACCAAAATTATGTTCATGACACTGGCCCACACCAACTTTATGGCCTAATTATTTTTAGTTGATTTACGACAATTTTGATCTGCTGAATCCAAAATTACCTTCGTTTTGCTCAATCAGGTCAACTTTTGTATTTATCGCCACATGATGTTTGTACATTTTTTTATATCTGTGGGTATTTACTATTTATATTATGCAAAAACATTTCTTTTTTTTAAAAAATAAGCGAATTCTGAAGAGTTTAACTGATATTTTTATTTTGTAGGTGAATGAAATGGATTCGACCAGAAGATCTTGCAAAAATATGCCCGATGTATTCTTCTACATCTGTTCCTAACAGGAATCCAGTCACCAGTTTCATATATTGTGCTTAACATTCTTATTTTGGTATGAAACTTGGTGATCAGGATAAAGCTTGGGTGCCACATATGGTATGCAAGACATGTACCAAATATCTGCGTCGTTGGATCAAGGGCAAGAAGATTGTCTGAAGTTGGAATTCCTATGGTTTGGAGGGACTCAACAAACCATAGCACTGACTGCTACTTCTGCGCTATTTATTTGACTAGGATCAACATAAAGAACTGGATCAGCCTTAAGTATCCTGAGCTTCAATCATCATGTCGTCCTGTAGCTCATTAGATAAAATTCAAGTACCTGTCTATCGAGAACTTCCTTATAGTGACACAGATTTCTCCAGTGTTGAATAAAATGAAGAAATTTTTTTGATCATGATGCTTCACATCCTTTAGCCCAAAAGGAGCTAAATGATTTAGTTCATGATTTCAGCTTGTCAAGGTCCTCTGACAAACTGTTAGCATCCAGATTGAAGGGAAAAAACTCATCTCTGACAGTGCTTGCATCACCTTCTAACGCAACAGAAATCAATAATACCTCCGATTTTTTCTGAAGAGAAGAACTTGGTGTACTGTACAGATATTACGCAGCTTCTGCACAAGCTTGGAGTGACACAGTACTAACCCGGAGATTAGAGAATGTTTATTGACAGCAGCAAGCGATAGCTGAAATGTGTTTTGCTGTATAACGCCTAACAGTTTGCCTCTGTACCGCCGCTCGCTTACTCACGAACACTGAAGAAGTAGTATGAAGTGGTGAAGTACGTGCTGGAGAGGTGTTATGATCAGCATGAGTGGTTGATTTGTGTTAACCTGAAGATGATGAACTTTTTGTTGGGACAACAGTCCGTGTTCACCAAGTGCCCGTGCTATCTGTGCATGCGGGATAGTAGAAGTCTAGCTCAGTCTTACACGAAGAAGGATTGGCCTGTACGGAAGGAATTGGTGCCTAGCAGAGCAAGGAACATCATAAACAACCCCCTGGTGAAATGAGACAGGATATTCTTTATACCGCTGCATATCAAGCTCGGCTTGATCAAACAGTTCACCAAAGCTGTGGACAAGCTCCAGGATTGACCATGGAGAAGTCGAAAGCTGGTATCTTTGGCGGTCCTGACTCCGTCAGCTCATCAGAGATCCCGAGTTTGAAAACTCAATGAAAGAAGTGGAAGGTTTTTATTCTGGTCCCAAATAACTTCCCTATCAACAAATAGGCCAGAAACTACAAAGAACTTGTCACCAACATGCTGACTGTTTTCAGAAACCTCGGATACAACATGAGCATAAAAATGCATTACCTATTCTCATATATGTGTCGCTTTTGTGAAAATATGAGATCACTGAGCAACGAGCAAGGGGAGACCAAGTATCAGGGACGCTAGAATGCAGTCATGATGGCTGATTACTGATGGACTCTGAAGAGAGACATCCCTACCACTGAGCATTCTAGGAGTTCAAAGAAATAGAAGTTCATGCTCTGAATTCTGAACAATGATAACCGAATATCCAATTTACATGTACCTACATTTATCATTGTCTACTATTCAATGTACACTAATCAATTTTTTTAACATTTAATTTAAAAAAAAATGTTTTAGAAAACGATGTTTTTAATCTTATAAACCTAGTTTAGATGAAAAATATTAACAAAACTCAACCGAAAATGTCATAAAAATGTAATCGATTTAGTTATAAGATCTGATGTTTTAAATATCGACTTAGCAAAAAACCTGATCTGATTGGAGGAAACGAATGTCATGTAAGAATTCAGCGATACAAACTTGTCCTAAATCATATGAAAAACTTAGACGACTTACAAAGATTTTTTTATAACCCAGTGTTCTCGCGTCGAATAGAAAGCGAAGTAAAAAAAACAAACAAATAGATCAAGTAAATGACCTTTCTAAAACGTGTAAAGAAATCCCAAATCAGTTCTATGCGTATGTATTTA
The DNA here is from genome assembly GCA_963969495.1 of Ceratothoa steindachneri. Lineage (NCBI taxonomy): Eukaryota > Metazoa > Arthropoda > Malacostraca > Isopoda > Cymothoidae > Ceratothoa > Ceratothoa steindachneri. The sequence continues at coordinate 59,968,727 of OZ018322.1, forward strand.
ATAGTAAATTGATTCAAGCAGAGGTAGGTCCAATTAAAAATGACGAGGGAATGATAATTACTGTCAGAAGAGGTATTGTTCAAATCATCAATCAGAAATTTTCTAAGGCGTTTACAATATAAGTCGTCTTCCAATGTAATTGACTTTAATGAAGAAAACACACTTGCCAATCTTAGGTGCACACAAATCGAACTCTCAATTTATATAAACAATATTAAAATTAAAAAATCTCCGGGTCCAGATAAAATCCGTCCAAGGCATATTAAGGATTTAAAGAAAGAGATCATAGTGCCACTCACAAGATTTTTTAAGAGATCTCTAAAAGACAGTATTGTTCCTCCAGATATCTTCTTACATTCTCAATTTATCACAATAAAATCGAGTGTTGTATTTGCTTTTTCAGTTTTTGAACACATTGTTTTGAAAACTTGAAATCCCTCAAAATTAATAAACCGAGATTACATTCTTCTGACATATTTTCTAATCGATGACCGACTAACGTATAATCAAAGTTTCTATTTCGAGAGCGGATTTGCATGACTTTGCACTTATTGGCCAATCAAATATCTCATTTAGATCGTGCTGTATTTCCTCTCGATTGCCTCATCTGCACACCAAAACCAGTGGAACAATAACAGATCTTCCCTCAAAGCACTGGACCGCATCACCAACGCAATCACCCAAGCAATAAAAAAAAAAATTCCCAGAGGCCACAGAAGATATTAAAGCATAAACTTTAATCAAGAAATAGCAGACTTTATAAAACAATGAAAAACTTTAAAACAAACATAACACCAACACAACAAGAGATACAACACATCAAACAACTCAATACTTACATCACTGACCTAATCTAAAAGAATAATCTGAAAATCAAATAAACTTCAAGGCAAACTAGACACGAATCTGGAGAACCCTAAAGAAAATGCACACACCACACACAACCCCAGCCTCCCAAACAGACAAATATAGAGGGTAAAAAACATAAAAAAGAACAACCAGCCCCATTCACCGGATATACTGTACTCCAAGCCATCAAATTTCTCAAAAAGTCTAAACTCGCAACCTACGGGCAACATCTCAAACACCTTGGCCATCACGCAAATATTCAATCACTCATGGCTAAACAAGACAATCCCTTCGAACTGGAAAACCCCCACATCGTATCTATACTCAATCCTGGAAAACCCCTACCCAACGCAATTCATGCTACTCCATCTCACTACTGTGCACACTATCCAAAATACTTTAAAAATAATACACAACGGAATAGGTTAAATATCCCAATATCTCAAACACAACACGGTTTCCGAAAGAACTATTCGACCACGAGCCTCTTCACTGAACTCACACAACATACATTCGACGGTTTCAACAAGCAACATACCCCCATCACGCACAATACGCGCTGACATAGACATAAATAAAGTCTTCGAAACAGTACAAAAAAAACATATTCCGACAAAAATCCTGAACACCACCTTCGCGAACAACGACAAAAAATGACTAAGAAACTTCATCTTCGACAGCCAAGACAAATTGACGCATAAATCATGCACCCAGCCACTTCACAATGGCATCCTCCAAGGAGCCATACTCTCACCCCTACTTTTAAATTTATTCTTACATGACATCCCACAACCACAATCCCCAATCATTAAAACCAACATCTACCAGGATGACAACACTCATCATTCCGTACAGAAAGCAAAGCACTCCAACAATACATAAACCCACTGGAACACTGGCTCACACAAAACCGCCTGACAGCCTCAGCTCTCAAATTAACCATCACACTCTTCACAGCAAACAAACTACAAATAAAACAAACACCTCAAAATCAGACTAAATGGAAAGCACCTTCCCCCAAACAAAACTCCCACTCTCGTGGGAATCACACTAAACATCCACATGATATTTAATACTCGCATCACTAATATCACAAACAAAACCATAAAGAAAACCAAGACAATTAAAGCTCTATCAAACATCACTTTGGAACAAAAAAAAGTATAAATTCAACACATTATGCACCACTTTCACCTATGCGTGCCGGCATGGCATACAACTCTCGCTAAACCGCACTCAAACAATCTCCAAACCGCTTAGAATAACGCACTCAGAGCCTTTACGGGATGCAATCGAGTCACATCTTCCCCACATTTACACACTAAAACAAAAATAATGTCACTCAACGTTCACTTGGATATAATCGGAACCCAACACCTCAGAAGAGCACTGAACTCATTTCATCCTAACCACCACCTCATAAAGAAACCCCTACTGTCTACACAAACAATAAACCCCAGCACATACTTCCAGCACCTGTTCCGCAGCCTATTATACCACCACTAAACCATAACCAAATAAAACGCATTCACACCACCATCACTCAAAGACACTTGAATTACCACCAAACAATATTCTAAATAACCCCCCCCCCCTCCTGGAAATAAACCTGAAAAATCACCTACACTGAACACAGGTTCAGCCTGTCCTTTATACGGTTAGGCCACTTTATATTACTCCAAAAATACAAACAGAATAAATCTCACCCCATCACCAATATGTCCCAGGGGCAAAAAAAACACATTGACAGCACCTAACACCTCCTTGACTTCCCGGACCTCAGGCATGCACGCAAGGCCCGCATCATATCTGACCTCAAACACCTGTGAATCCTTACGAGAGACATCGTATCCTTCTTAGTTCTTAGGCTCCGCCAACTTCGCAGAAGAGAGGTGTGGAAGAGAGAAGTAAAGTATTTCTAGAGGGTAGGAAGGGAGGCTTTTGATTCGTTTTGGATGATTTTAGAAGGCAGGAATGTACGTTTCCGGTCATTCTGGATGATTCTAGCGGGCAGGAATGAATATTTCCAGTCATTCTAGATGATTCTAACGGGCAGGAATATATGTTTTTTCCGTCATTCTGGATGATTCTAGCGGGCAGGAATGAATGTTTTCCCGTCATACTAGATTATTCAAGTGGATAGCAATGGGATTTTATCGTCATTTTGGATGATGCTAATGGGTATGATTGATTCTTTTCCTTTCTGGATGATTTTAGCTGATTGGAATAGATGTTTTCCGTCATTCGGGATGATTTTACCGCATATAAATAGATGTTATCCACCGTTTTGGATGATTCTAGCGGGTATGAATCGACGTTTTTAGATGATTACAGCGAGTAGATTTTTTTATTTTGTCGATCAGGATACTTCTAGAGCATAGGGTATGATGTTTTCCGGTCGTCCTTGGCTATTAATAGATATTTACAGGTAAGAATGGGTGTTTCGCCGTCAATCTGGATGATACAAGCAGTTTGGAATATATGTTTTTTCGTTGTTGTGGATGATTTTAGGGAGAATGAATGGATTTTCCCCGTTATTTTGTATGATTCTAGCTGGTAGGAATGATTGCTTTACCGTCATTGTGTATGATTATAACGGATAGAAATGGATGTTTTCCTTCGTTCTGGATGATTCTAGCGGGGAGAAATGGATGTTTTGTCGTTCTGGTTTATTCTAGTAACTAGGAATGGATGTATTTCCTTCGTTCGGGATGATTTTATCGGGTAAGAGCTGGAATGTCTGCCATAGGCTTGTATGTGTGATTGTATTATTAGTTCCTGAACTATTAGTGCCTGCTTACGGTTTGCTGCTAGCTACGCGTTTGTGAGTAATCCCTTTGTTTAGTTTTTTTCTTGCTTCTCCTTGTGGCCATTTTCATTACTTTCCTTACTATTTACTCATTTTTTTCTGCCTGCCTCCGTGTTTTAGTTTCAGTCTATAACTCCATTATTTTCTAATGTGCCTTATCACGTGCTTTGTATTTTGCTATTCTCGGTAGTGTTTTTATTACTTTGTATTTTTCTTTTGCCCCGTGTTTTTCTTCGTATTATTTTCTCTCGTGCTCTTTTTACTTCTTTATCCCTATTATTGACTCCTCTCCGCTCTTATCTACCTTTTCTTTTCCTTGCTCTTCTAGCCTCCCCCCTCCCCCTCCAGCCTAAACTCTAGATTATTCTGTTTCTGACCCACGTGGTCACTTGTTTCATTCTGGCTAATTCCTAATTTCCTCCCTCCCCCAATTTTTCGCAGTGCTTTATATTTGCCTTGACACGTACTTTGTACTTCGTCATTCTCGTATATGTTTTTTGTTAGTAGATGTTTTTATTGAATTTTTTTTCTTTTCTGTGACCCTTTTTTTCTTTTCTTTTTTCCCATCATATTCTTGTTCATTTTTATTTTCGCTGTTGCTTCCCAAATTTTATTTTGTTATTGTCTCCACATCAAATTTTTATCCATTTCATCCTACTTATAATCCTCCTCCCTCAATGATGGACAAAGCCACACTTCTTTCTCTTAAAAGAGGGTTTAAGGTATCTCCCTCGGTTGGCTCTAGAATTAAAGCACTAGGAATCGCTTGAAATCAATCTCGCCCTATAAAAAGGGGATTCCGTTTATCTTCGGTCTTAAAAAAGTTATTTTTCATTGAACCGTTTACCCCGACCTCCCCCTACCCCCGTCTCCCTTACTCCCCCCTTCAACCTCCCCACTCTCAGTTTATAATGCGGCTCTGCTCAATGTTAGAAGCGTCGCTAATAATGTGGAGTTCATTCACGATCTCCTGACTAATTCGCGTATCTCTCTCCTTGGTCTTGCTAGCGACCCCTGATGGCTACGTCTACTCCCATAACCCCCGGAACAAACGTGGCGGAGGGGTTGCTCTCATTCATAGTGCCTCTCTCTCTCTCTCTCTCTCTCTCTCTCTCTCTCTCTCTCTTTCTCTCTCTCTCTGAATATCCTTCCATCCCCACCTCTTCTTTCTTTTGAGGTGCTTATCTCTGTCTCTAATTCTGTTCCCTCTCCAACAACTATTGTGATCTACCAATCCCCAGCAACTCCCTTGATCTTTTTCTCGACGAATTTAGTGACCTTTTTGCTAGTCTCTCCCCATCGGGTCATCTTCTCATCATGGGGGACTTCACCCTTCCAGTCACTAACCTTGATCTATCTGCCTTCCTTGAGGTCCATGACCTCTTCTCCCTTACTCAACACGTTTCTTCCCCAACACACTGCCATGGTAACATTTTAGACTTTGTAATTTCCGACTGTCAAATTTATAACTTGACCACTTCTATCCTGTCTAATGCTATTTCTGACCATTACCTTATTAACTTGAACGTCTCAACCCCCACTTCTTTGCCCTCTCGGCCTCCTCTCATCCCAAAACCTTATCGACGGCTAGCCTCCTTTGATATCACATCCCTCCTTAATGATGTTGCCTCTAATTTACCCCCTCCCGACGCTCTCGCCTCCCCTGACCAAATCCTCTCATCCTTGGATCAATCCCTCCTAACTTGCCTTAATGCCCACTCCCCCATTATTACTCCTTATTCCTTTCGCCGTCACCGCGCCCCATGGTACTCGCTGGAACTCCTACACTCGAGATAGTCTTTATGTGCCCATGAAAGAGCTCTTCGTAAAGCTCGCTCCCGTGGGCAAGATACAACTGCTCTTTCGCTCACTTACCGTCTTGCGACATCTCTCTACTTTGCTAAACTGAAATCTGCTCGTGAAGCCCATTCGCGTAAATTGCTAGCCGACAATAAGAATGACCCCCGTGCCGTTTTCCGCCTGCTCTCTTCTCTTACCTCCTCACACCAAGTCCCCACCCCCATCCGCCCCTCTATCCTCTCGAAATTCTTCGCTGATAAGGTCATTAACCTTCGTGCCTCCCTCCCACGACTGCCTGACCAAGCCTTTCACATTCTCCCTGATCCCCCCCCCTTCCCCAGCCGCTCAACGTATTTCCTGTAGTTAACGTTTCCGAGTTGTCTGCCTTACTCTCGCGCTCCAAAAAAATCTGGCTTTCCTTGTGACTCGTTCGCCCCCAAGCTATTAATCAAAATATCATACTCCCAATGATCCTCCACCTGTTCAATACCTCCCTTGCTACTGGCGTTGTGCAGAATCTTCCTTCAAATATGCCTAAATCCGTCTGATCCTTAAAAAGCCTAATCTTAACCATTCCGACCCAGATAGCTATCGCCCGATCTTGCAACTTCCCTTCCTCTCTAAGGTCCTTGAGAGAGTAGTTGTTTCGCGCATTAATTCCCACACCGTTGTCTGTAATATTGATGAGACTTACCAATCAGGTTTTAAAACTGGGTACTTCACCGAAACCGCTCTGCTCAATGCTACTGATTGCTTACGTAGAGCTGCTGACCGGGGTTTTTCCTCCATCCTCATTCTACTTGGCTTCTCCTCGGCCTTTAAACCTATTGACCATTTCGTCTTGCTTGATCGCCTCCACTCTTGCCTTGGCATTTCTGGCGTTGCTCTCGACTGGCTCCGTTCTTACCTTTCGTCTAGCACCCAATCTGTAGTTATTAACGATGTCTCCTCTGACCCCACTCCCATTCGCTTTGGTTACCCTCAAGGCTCTGTCCTCGGCCCTCTCTTCTTTCGTATCTAATTATTCCCTCTTAACTCCCTCCTAAGTAATCTCGGTCTATCCTTCCACCTCTATGAGTCGCCAGATGAGCTCTTAAAAAAAACAAACAAAAAAAACACCACCTCTATGCCGATGACACTCTCTTTCCCCTCGACCATTGCCCACTCAATCTGTGACCTCCTATCTGCCTATTCTTCTATCTCGGACTGGCTATCAGCTAACTTCCTTAAACTTAACCACTCCAAAACTGAAGTTCTTCTGGTTGGTACCCCCGCTCTAGTATACAAAGTTAAATCCCTCTTTCCCTCCTTCCCTCTGGAGGGAAACTCTGTCGCTTTCTCTGACTCTGTTAAAAATCTGGGCGTTGTGTTTGATGAGCATCTCTCCTTCAAACCCCACATCCACAATATTAGTAAATCTTCCCTTTGTTTCCTCCGTAACTTCTCCTGCATTTGCCCTCACTTCGATTGTCAAAGTCTTTAGACTGTTGTCCACGCCTTCATTACCTCCCGCCTTGATTACTGTAACTCTCTTCCTGTAAATCTTCTATCTTCCTCTTTACGTCCCTTTCAGCTAGTCCAGAACTACGCTGCCCGACCACTCCTCCGTCGCACTCGCTTCTTTCCCTCTAAGCCCCTGCTTCAGGAACTGCACTGGTTACCTGTCAGATATCGTTCTCATTTCAAGATTCTTCTCTTCGCTTTCAATGTCCTTCACCAAAAGGCCCCAACCTACCTTTCCGCTGCTCTTTTCCAACGTCTCGCCCCTCGTGCCCTTCGGTCATCTCATGCTCCTCTCCTGAATACTCCTCGCTCGTCCCTCTGCTCAATGGGCGACCGCTCCTTCTCAGTCTGTGCCTCCAAGCTTTGGAATGCTCTTCCAGCCGTAATTAGATCTGCTGCATCACTTACCACTTTCAAGCGACTCCTGAAAATGCATCTGTTCAGGATTGCCTAATCACCCACCTGATCTTAGCCCACAGCCGAACGTGCGCTCTGTGAAGGCATCAGGCCTTGAAGAGCGCATTATAAGAAATTTATTATTATTATATTATTATCGTTACGCAATAAATTCAGGAGGTATGTAGCGTTAACGAGTTTGTAGATTACACGACGACAAAATACTCCCCCGCAACCTCAGAACAGAGTCCCATTCATCAATTAACCATACCCCGTGTGGTTTAACTTCACTTATGGTTCAAAGTTGTGTATCGACTGAATCTCAGGCAAGAGAAAAGAAGAAAAAAATGAACCGAAAAGAATCAAAGGTGAAGACATTTTTCACTTAAACCATCAGCCCTAATAACTGAATGTGGGGCAAGAAGATGACACCTGTATGTATGGCCGAAAGAATACCACTATATGTGTGAAAGAAATAATAACCTCGTACGTGGTGTATGAAGCATACCCTTCTATGTGGGGCAAGAAGAAGACCCCTGTATGTGCGACCAGATGAATACTCCATTATTTAGGAAAGAAAGAATACCCTTGCATGCGGGACAGGATAAATGCCCATACCTTCCCCGGCCAGCGCGGCTCCTAAAAAGCGACTAAGTCGTGATAGTGTCCACTGACCTACGAAGTCGGTGACTTAGTCTCTTCGAGCGCATTTTCCCCTCGACAATTAAGGCCAAAACTAACGAGGGAATTCTCCTGTACGTGAACCTGTAAACAAATTGAAAGTGCGTGGAGGATCTTTAGCCGCAGGCAGTGGGGCCGGGAGGGTACGCATTTACGGGCTTTGGGGCCTGAAAGGCTTGCATACCTGCCGGTAAGGGGCGTTGATGCGTACGAACCCTAACTTGTGGTGAACCGGTTGATCATAAGAATGTTTTTCTTAATAGAGGCGAAATTGTGTTTCCCCGTGCTGTTTCTTTTTATTTCGTTCTTTTACACTTCACTTGAGGTTTTTTCAGACATTCTTTTCTTTTTATTATTATATACTGACCTCTTCGTGCGGGCACCAGTTTCTCTTTATCCTTTCGTCTAGCCACGTGATGTCAGCTGCACGTCGTTAAGTTCTAGTAAATGTGGCGGCACTCATGGGTTCTCGAGATGGGTGAAAACTGTGCAATAATCCCGGAAATGCCAAAAGGACATTGGATAGTGAAGGTGATGATGGATGATGGTTTCCATCCCTAAATGAGATGTTAATCCTAATGCTCGATCTCGCTGAAGGGGCTAGAAGGGATTTAAGTCCTCTAGACGCCCCTATATAGAGATTTAAGCGTTTAATTTTGCTAGACGTTTTTATCTATGGCATTATCGGTTACCTTCTTCTATCGAAGCCTAAGCTAGAGATTTAGGATATCTACAGCTTTGAACTTCTTCTAGACGCCCCTATTTACAGCTTCAACTTCCTCTGGACGCTCCTATCTGCAGCTTCCAACCTCCTTTAGACTCGCTATTAACAGATTTTAACGTCATTTGACATCCCTATTTGCAGCTTTCATCACACTATAGCCGTCCATATCTACAACTTTCAAATTCCTCTAATCGCTCCAAACTAGGGCTTTCAAATTCTTCTAAACGCCCCTACCTACACTTTTTAACTTCATCTAGACGGCCCTATCTAAAGATTAAACTTCCTTTAAACATCCCTATCTTCAGCTTTCAAATTCCTCTAAACGCCCCTATTAACAACTTTGAAATTCCTCTAGATGTCCCTATCTACAGCTTTCAAATTCCTCTAAACCTCTCTATCTACAGCTTTCCCCTTTCTTTAGACGCCCCTACCTACATCTTTCAACTTCATCTAGACGTCCCTATCTAAAGATTTAACTTCCTCTTAACATCCCTATCTGCAGCTTTCCAATTCCTCTAAAAGCCCCTATTAACAACTTTGAAATTCCTATAGATGCCCCTATTTACAGCTTTCAAATTCTTCTAAACGCCTCTATCTACACCTTTCCACTTCCTAACTAGAGCTTTCAAATTTATATAGATGCCCCTATATACAGCTCTCAACTTCCTCTAAATCCCTTCAACTAAAGTTTCAAACTTCCTATAGACGACAAAATAACTGATTTCAAACTCATTTGATGCCCCTATCTACAGCTTTCAACTTGCTCTAGCCGCCCCTATCTACAGCTTTCAAAATCCTCTAAATGCCCTTATCTACAGCTTGCAACTTCCTCTAAACATCCCTATATACAGCTTTCAACTTCAACCACTTCCCCTCACTGGACGGCGGGAATCAACGCCCCCTCCTCACATATACCTTGTCAAAACTCTTCGATCAATCTTTCCAAATCCCTCTCACTCTCAGCCACTGACACCAGCTCATCAGAATATACGAACATGGATAGAACCCATTTTTTGCCATCCTTACTGACCCATTTCTCCCATTCCCATTCGCACTTCTCTCAGCTCTCCATCCACAAATATATTAAAATGCCAAGGGAAGATCGCATAACCTTAACGTCCCCCTTCTACCTACTTCTGTCAAACCACTCACTGCGGCTAGGTTTCACCCCAATGTACGCCTTACTTCCAACACAAATTCTCTTTGCACCACTCTATAGTTTACCACTCAACTCTTAGAAATACCATAATGCTTCCCTTGTTACACGATCATAAGCTTTCTTCAGATCCATGCAACCAGCATACACCTAACATCTATTATCAACTAATTTTTCAGCTCTCAGTGCAAATATTTGATCCACACACACCCTACCTTGTTCTCCCCCTAACAACCTCACGGTTATCCTTTTATGCACCCATCCAATTCTTACATATACATTGCCTACAACACAGCAGACTTAAACCCATGTAATTCTTACATTCATCTATCTCCTTTTAACCTTAATACAACGCTATCTCAGCATTCTTTCAGTTCTCAGGCACTCTTTCACTTTGAAATGCCCCATAACATCACCATCTGACTCAGTGCATAACACAATCCTCGTCACTTTTTAGCATCATAGCGACTATATCATCAACCTTATCAACCTTTTGATTTTATCGTATCTCTCACAGCAATAAAAACCTCTATCATGGTTACAGCATCCATAACCCGATACAAACCCGATTTACACCAACGAAACCAATCATATTCATATGCTGTCTTCTTCCATACCAACATATTACAACTCGTCAAAGTACTCCTGGCAACTGAAATTATTTTTACCGCATTGCTTTACAACGACCCAATTATCTTCTTAGTTTCTCACATTTGTTACCTCTTTCAAATAACTTCCTGATCCCATCAGAATCTTCATTCATTTACTGTCAAAATGCTCCATTTGCATCTTTTTTAGGCTGAAGCTTTTGTGGTTTATTTGCTCAAGGTGACCCTACATAAATATTTGTGTGTTTGTTTCCCTAGGTATACCTATATATATATACCTTAAGAAGCATTTTTTTATGTTTAGGGTTATAATTCCTCTAGTCACCCTTATCCAGAGCTTTGGTGGTTCAATTCTAATACGCTTCTATCTAGGTCTTATGGTTTTAGGTCCTTTATATGTCATTATCTAAACTCTTAGGGGATTCAATTCCCCTATATGAGCTTATCCACAGCTTTATGGGTTCAATTCCACGACTTTCTCTAAACGACTTTTGGCCGTTACAGAAACAACGATGAATGGTGGCGTGTGAGAAGCAGAGTCCAAGTTCCGATGTTGAGACCCAAAAGCCTCTCCAAATATATCAACCAAATGGATGAAGTCACGTTAGATTTTATGGAAAGGTATTTATCCATTAATTAATGCAATATTTAATTTTTAAAATGTGAAAAGTGACAGAGACACTTGTAGGCAATGTATTTTTATTTATTAAAACAAAGTTAATCCATCACCAAAAATCGTAAAAAAAGTAGTGAAGTTATGAATTAGGCAAAAGGAAAATAAAATCATTTTTAATATACAAAAGAAATGCATTTAGTCAGCAACGGAATTTCCATCATTATTGACAATGTTCTCCCATCGTTTATCTACGCAGTGGAGGGATGCCTTGAAGAAGGCATTTGTTTTGGATGAAATATATGATTTTATATTATTTTCCTCCTCCACATTAGAGTAAACATTGCCATTTAATTCACGTTGCAATAACTTAAATAAATCGTAATCAGATGGTGCAAAGTCGGTGAATAAGGGGAGAATGAGGAAGAACTGCCCAACTTAATGCAATAATTCTTTGGTCAAACGTGGCACATTTGGGCGTTCGTTGTGGTGAAGAGGGAGTACACCCTTTTGGTTGACCAAAGAAGGTCGTTTTTGTTCAATAGCTTCATTTAAACGCTTCACATATTGATCATTTAGGTCTGCAGTAACTGTATGCGTATTATTTATGGGGTCAATGAATAACTGGCGCGAGGAGTAAGAATGAGAGGTTTTGTGCGGGATCAAGCCATTGATTTTTTTCGCTTACTATTGCACTAAAGACCCCACTTTTCATCTCCCGTAATAATTTAGTACCTAAAGCGCTCTCGGACATTTCAAGCCACTACAGATGAAGCAATATTCACATTTCGTGTTTCACACAAACACCATTTAGGCGGATTTTTCTTAGGCATTTCTACAGTTATCTTTAAACAGCTTGCACCAAATTCGGAACAATTAAACAATTCTAGGAAGCCTTTTCTTATACATCTTATTAAATTTATTGACAACCTAATATGTGAAAGATATAGAATAAAGAAATATTGAAGGAAAGAAAGAATTACCGAATTACGAACCAGAAAAGAACCTGAGTACGTCGAAGTCAGGTCAAAAGAAGGGGGCAAAGGAAGGAAGTCAGAGGTTTAAGAGACGTAAAGGAATGGACTAAGAATTAGCTTCCACAACTCTTATTTCTACAAGACCATATTTTAAAGTAATATTTACCGATTATATTATTAAACATATTCATTGCAGTGCCTTCGATGATTTTTCTAGGCAAGTTATTCCAAATTTGTTGTATTTTATAAGAAAAGAAATGTTGTGCTATTTTAGTATTAAATCATTTGTATATTTGTTTGAACCCGTTATTTCTAGTTATCTAATTCATATATAAAGTCACTATTAGTAAACCTGTTTAGTATTTTAAATCCTTCAATAAGTAGGCCCCGTAGTTGCCGATCTTTTAGTGAAAGTAAATGATGTGCCTCAGCCTTTCTTTGTGCGATCTATTTCTAAGTTCAGGAATTAATTACGTTGCTCGACACTGGACGCGTTCCGTTATTACAATGTTCTTTTGCATGTATGAAGAATACAGTTGCAATGCATTCTCCAAATTAGATCTTAGAAGGGTTCTATATAAAGGAATAATAATATTTTTCGATTTTAATTTAAAATGTCTAGCTATGTATCCTAGAAACCTATTAGCTGTTGTTAAGCTACAGTGCAGTATTTAGATAATTTTAGATCATCCAAAATTCAGGTACCTAAATTATTTTCCGTGTTGACTGTATTTAAAGTTGCCCTCTCATATTGTAATCTCTTCCGGAATTACCAATGACCTATGAGCATTACCTTACACTTGTCAGCGATGAATTGCATTTGCTATCTTTTCGACCATTCGACTACACTATCCGTCTTTTTGCAATTCGAACCTCGAAATCATCCCCAACCTGATCAGAACTTAAGAGTAAAGCTTATTCGTCATTATTACTAATAATCTCTGCTTTTGGGCTCGCGGTGGAGCTCGCCGGCAAACCCGAGTGAAGACATCATCCTCGGCTACAGCATGCCTGATTAGCAGGCTCTCCATAGGGGTCGGATCAGCCGCAGTTGAAGTTCCTCGGTCATCCTCACGGTCAACTCCTGGTGCACACAACCACCTGGGTGACGAACCGCCTCCTCAAAAACAAAGAAAATTAAACTCTAATAGAAGGAGTTAGAAATCAGACTCTGAAAACAAATATATGTATACTAAACTATTTCACCTTAAAAAGAGAAAACATAAGGTGCACGGCCCGGCCACAGTCACTTAGAATTGCATCATATATATATATATATTCTCAAAAATGATTACCATGACTACAAATAAGGCTACATTCATGATCATTAAACTTTACTACTAACGTTTTGGACTCCATGTCCATCTTTGGGCCTGGCAAAATAAACTAAACTTTAAAACAAGGAATATTATAGTATAAGTTATTAAAGGGATAAAATTTAAAAATAATGAATCAAAGTGGTTACAAGTTCTAAAGTTTGTTTACGGGTTACTGGTTTACCGGTTCTATTGTTAATGCCAAGATTAGAACGTTCTTATTTTAAGGGATCTGACGCTGCTACCTATCTCCATAGGCGCCTCGAGCGCAGCGAGGATACATTATATGGCAATTTTTAACAGTTCTTTACAGAACGGACTGTCGAGGGAGCTTAGATACGTTAATATTAGAAAGAGTAGGTCTTTTTAGCAGTGTAGTAGATAGGAATTTCATCATCCTCGCCCATTTTAAAAATGAAAGATCCCTCCGTATTCTGGAATCAATATATATAGAAATGCTAAGGCCTATTCTCAATAATATTTCAACGGTTGTTCCCTTCTTTCTAGTTTAAATCCTTCCCCATCCTCAGCTTACTTCTCTTATTTCCTTCACATATTCTCCTTATCCATTTGCTTTTCACCTGTTACTCTAAACGGTATGTTACCTGTGTTATTATTCTCATATCTGTCCACTATTCGCATTTGTTCTCTCTTTCTTTTTTTATTCATGTTTCAATTTGTATGAAAAAAATATTAACCACTCTAATTCATTATTAAATGGGAACCATTGGCTTTATTTTGTCCTTGGTTTCGTCCTTAATCTATAAATAAGACTAAAAAGCCAAGAGTTCCCATATATATATATATATATATATATATATATATATATATATATATATATATATATATATATATATATATATATATTATATATATAAAATATATATATATATATATTTATATATATATATATATATATATATATATATATATATATATATATATATATATATATATATATATATATATATATATATATATATATATAACGGGTGTTTCAATAACTTTGACCGATTTTAAATGCGAGTTAAGTTTAAGCGTCTAATATTTTTTTCTTTTTCTTTCAGATTTCACAATTTCAGTCTTTGGCAATTTCAACCATAGAAAGATTTACAATTGAACAACGTGTTAAAGTTATTGAAGCCTATTACGAAAATGGACGTTCAAACAGAAACGCATTTCGGACACTTCGCGATTTTTTTGGTCAACTTAATCGACCAACCGAGAATGCAATTGGGAAAATTGTTCGTAAATTCAAACAAACGGGGTCGGTGGCAGATATGAAAACGCCATTGCGTGCTCGTTTACGCCGTTCAGCTGAAAACATCGCTGCAGTGCGCGAGAATGTGGTCGAAGATCCAGACACTTCTATTCGTCATCGTGCACAGGAATTGAACCTCTCCACAACAACGTTACATCGAATTTTGACCAAAGATTTGTCTCTACACGCTTACAAAATTCAATTGACACAAGAACTGCAGACTGCTGACCATTTGAAGCGCCGTACATTTGTTAATTGGGTGCACGGCAAAGACCATCCGATGATGATTTTTCGCAAATATCATCTTTAGTGATGAAGCCCATTTTCATCTTGGTAGATTTTTTAATAAGCAGAATTGTCGCATTTGGGCTAATGAAAATCCCAGGACGATTGTTGAAAAGCCACTGCATCCACAAAAGGTCACTGTTTGGTGTGCATTTTTCGCTAGCGGAATCATTGGGCAGTATTTCTTCGAAAATGATGCCGGGAATTCTGTTACGGTGACAGGCGAGCGATACCGTGCCATGATAACCAACTTTTTATGGCCTGAATTGGATTCTATGGATGTCGAAGATTTTTGGTTTCAACAGGACGGCGCCACATGTCACACAGCCAATGCAACAACGGCTTTATTGAATGAGAAGTTCCCAGGTCGCATCATCTCTCGAAACAGCGAGGTCAATTGACCACCACGATCGTGTGACTTCACTGACGCCTTTAGATTTCTTCCTTTGGGGTCATCTCAAAAGTAAGGTCTATGCCAACAAGACAACCACAATTCAACAGCTGAAGAGCTGAAGAATGAGATAATAAAGCATATTGGTGAGATCGAGGAGCAACTATGCAGAGACGTCATCAAAAATTTGGACCATCGAGTGGACGTGTGTGCCGCCGAAGCCTTGGCGGACATTTAGGCGATATTATTTTTAACACATAATTGCCATGACTCAAAGAACATGATGCAATATGGAAATCAATAAATTTTCAACAATAACACTGTTTTATTTACTGCTAATTTCGATCCGTCTTAATGGAACACCCTTTATATATATATATATATATATATATATATATATATATATATATATATATATATATATATATATATATATATATATATATATATATATATATATATATATATATATATATATATATGAGAGAGAGGGGGGATATGAAGGAGGGGAGGGGAGATGGAGAGAGAGAGACACACACAAAATATATTTGCTAAGCTCATGCTCTCACGGTATAATTACTAATCTTATTTAGAAAAAAACTAAGGAAACAATTTAAAAAAAAAAATTAAGTGACAGATATCACGATGGCGTGCAACTTAATAACAAAATTGTTCACTAAAACCTAATTCATAGCTACAAACTGTTAAACGGCACCATACAATATGAACAAAGACAATCGCATAATGCGCTTAACTTTCTTCCGTCCGTCCAATCTCGCTGACTCAAAACTTTTTGTCATAGAATGCTTAATTTGAGCACTAAACACAAAGAAAATATCAAGCTTGTTAAATACACTTCATAAAATAAAAGTGTGTTCTGAAGAGCGCTTGGGAATACAACCTCTCACCAAAGCCGTCAGGTGAGGTAATGAGCGAAGCAAGAAGGAACAGAGAATGATAGAAAGGAAAGCTGCGAAAGAAAGACAAGAGAGCACTTTTCATTTTTAGAAAATCGCTATCCTTTCCGAATGAATGCCAGTGGGAAGCAAGCCACTCTATAGAGTGCTTCTAAAGTCCCAGTGTAATTCATACATTTGCACATTTCCTTGTGCAATTTAAATATAAATTTGTTTGAATTGACAACGGACTTTTATGCCACCCTATACAATTCATCTTCTAAATTATCTTCTACAGAATTGCTGTATTTCAAAAGACATTCGGAGAAATGCCGGCCAACTTTCTGCAGGAACTTTACAAATGGTCTCTAGAATGTAGGTAAACTTAGAAACAGCACCCTCTGTCTCACACTAGATGAACTAAAAAATATATCTTGCTTTAATTTGTGCTAACTCAAATGTATATCAGAGTCTATCTAGGCTGTAAGTTTCTTTGGGCCCAAACACTGACCAAACTCCAGTTCACAGAATCAAGAAAGCCACATATCCGATCAAGGAATAATATGCAACTTATTAAATTACATGTGCAATATGCTTAAACACGGTGTATTTTAATTGAAACCTCTACTTCGGTTTTATCATAGATTGACGAGTTTTTTTACAGTCTGTAACAGCCATAAAGTTTATTTGTTTAAGTACCTATAATCTCACAAAATTTGTCCAAGAGGTAAATATTTAAAAAAATATTAAAATACTCATTTTAAAAAATATTTCCTACTGAAAATATATCCAAAATGCTTTCGTCTTATTTATCGATGCCTCATTCTTGAACTAGAGGGAAAAGCGCCTGGAAATGCATTTTTATTATTCCTGCGATTCATTTTCATCGTTGATCGCATTCATTTTCCTGCGATCCTTTCATTTGAGTTGAATAATTTGCAAACATATTTACCATGGCTGTGAAGACGGGAAGGTAAATTATAGCAGTGTTGTAATTGGCTCGGTGCGTGATGATGTGTGCAGGAGCTACCTACCCTCAGGAGCGTGGCTCAGCGTATTCACCCAATTGGCGGCCAGTCACTTCTATACGCTGAAGTTTTATATCCGCACTCGCTAGGAAATCCAAGGCAGTATTGAAAAGACAAACGAGAACTACCCCCCTCCTCCAATTTTCTTATAATAATATTGTAATTACGAAATAATAAGATTACACACATAGTAATTATTTATATCCTAAAAATATCAATTAAATTTAGTGTGTGAATAATCGAAAGCAATACTTCTAAGTATCACAAAGAAACCTCTGGTTTCGCTGTGATTTTTCATAGAATCAATTTATCATGTAAAAATGTCACATCTGTGCGCTTATATACATAGAGAATTAATAGTATTCTGAACTAATGGAATAGTACTCATAATACTCGTAAGTGGATTCAATTTAAATGTCTTGTATTGAGATTCCAATAATGCCTCTATCGATATCTAGGGTCCTGAGGACTAGACTAAAAAGTTGTGATGATGAATAGATGAATGGTTGAGAACTGGCCTGACCGTGGTATTTACTAAAATAAGGATTTTCCTCCCTCCCTCGTTTGGTTGTTAGCTTGATAACTGATTTCACTGGTTTACAAAATAATAAAAGTCTGAGGCAAGTATGTTAATAAGTGTTAGTTACTCATTTTGATATTCTTAAGTCAAATTTATAAACAGTTTTGCTCTATCGCCTCTAGTTTTTATGCTTTCACATATCTCGTTTTTTATTACAATGCGTAGAAAATGTGTTTATTATAATATGTATTTATTTATAATATGTGTTTATTTCATATATTAAAATGGCATATAATAGAACGAAACAAAGTATAGACACAGTACACTAAAAAAACTAGATATTACTAATACTTGGATATAAGCATATGCATAGTACTGCAGAAAGTCAGAAGTGTGTTTTTGAAAATCTGATGTATTTTCCTTCCTGGATGTCGAGCGGGAGCATCCAGTAAAAGTCCCTTGATTATGTAGAAGTACTAATTTCATTGGTATTTGCTCTCCATCTTGATGGGAATTTCCCCCACGTTCATCACTTACTTCTCCGAATTTCTTCTGGGTGAAGAATTTGAGGGTGTGAGTGGAAAAGGTAAATCTTGAGAGACATTCGGCACACTATATCTTGATAAATCGCCAACAACTTTCCCTGAAATCTTTATTCGGGAGACTAATTTCAGTCAATTGTGAAATTAATAGTCTCCCGAATATAGATTCCCTAAGAAACTGTATCGCATTGATTGCAAGCATTGCACTTTGCAGGATTGAGTCTGACGTGCATTTTGTCATTCCAGCTGTGGGTTTAGTGGCATTGAACAAGCGGTTGGGCTGCTTGAGATCGGATCTCCCAGACGACTCACCCCAGATCCAACTTATAAACACCGTGAACAAAATTTTTGAACATCTGAACGCAACAGAAATGTTCACTCATTGGTGGCGTTTCTTCCCAACGCCGTCATTCAAAAGACTAAAAGAAGGGCACAAAATATTCTTACGGTGAGATTTACTTAAGCGCGAGAATGAGCAATAACAGTGTGCGGGGGTGAAGGGGAAAAAAATAAAATCAAGAGAGATATTTTAAGGGATGATGGGAACGTTTAGTTAAAGAGAATGGGTGTCGCGATGAGAATTGGCTAATCTAAAGCATTCTGATTCGGGCCGTCAGAAGATCCAAGCCTTGCCAGCAGTCGCTGGCAAAAGCAATCAAATAGTTGCAAAAATGTGTAGTGTTGTAACAAGTTCAAGTGCTACAACACAATTAGGTCCAAAAGCGTGCACTTTCTAATGTGTTCAAAGCTTCGTAGTAGTGAAAACGATTAGCCATCCCCCTTCCCCACTCGGTGGTATTTAAATGACAATACAGAGACCATTATCCTGAGAAAGTTTGTAGGGAGAAATTTGTAAAGAAAGGGATCAAGTTAGAGAAAGTTAAAATGTGTGGTAGATATATAGCTCCAGATCCTCCTGCAGACATTGGGGCTGATAGGGCAAACTGCAGGTGATGGTGCTTGTAGCTTTCCCTCCCCCCCCACCGCCTTTTTATGTTATTCCTTTGCGAGTGATTAGGCTTAAAGAGAACTGCTATAGCAGAAAAATGGCACATCTGAAGCCTACAAAAATTAACTGGTACAAAGTACTAGTTGTAAAAAGTACCAAATTGTACCACTTTAAGCTTCCTTGTTGGTTTAATTTTAGAAGCAAACAAAGTGCTTGTGGAAAACAGTTATTTCATGAATGAGTGATAATATAATAGGCCCTTTCCCTTCCCCTGTGGTGCGTGATATTTCGCTATTATCATTGCAGAATAGCCGATGCCCACGTAAGGGAGGCTGAGCTCCAACTGATGGCAAAAGAAGGATCTCGCGGAGGAGATCCTTACGACGTCACACTCCTACAAAGGCTACTTCGAGAAGAGCAATTGTCTCGAAAAGATGTATTGACCATCATCCTGGACATGCTTTTCGCCGGAATTGACACTGTAAGTCAACCGAGTCCTCAGAGTTCTGGAGACACTGCCTAAATAGATCCATCACCATTAGCCGCTTCCTCCACGGGGATGATGTGGGTGGGCATAGACACCACCAAAATACTATCCACCCAACCTTCACCCCTAGGACAGGAAAAAAGTCATTCCATCATTTTATCCACACTAAACTGGAGTTCATAGCAGTGGGGTGCTATAATCCCAGGGCAGGGATTATCACTCGAGTGAGGGTCCAGCACCTACCCTCATTAACCCCATCAATGAACACCTATCCTACATGACTCAATATTATACCAGGTTAATAAAAATAAGGTTTTTATGTCTATAGGCGGGCCACATAGCATGCTTTGGAAAGACTCACGCGCTTAATTTTCTAGGTATATGCGCTCTTCCTACTATAAAATTTAAGTTCGCAATTAATTGTTCGAAAACTTTTTTTAAATATATTGTATTTATATTAATTTTAAATAGTCTCTGGCAACCAGGGCTAAGCCTCATCCTTCACGAGGTGGAACTGTTTCAACTGACAGGAGAAGTTAGGAAGGCGGATGACTAGCACCTTAAACCCACTTGTTTGGGGCACATGAGGCTCATCAGCATGGGAAGGCTGCTCACATAGGAGATGAAAACTCCAAACCTATGAGAAAATCCTGAGGAGGAGTTTCTAAGGGGTTCCACCGATGTCGTCAGCGCTGTTTCGGCAACTCCCACGACGACGCTGGGGACTGGTTGTACTGGGTCTTGCTTCTCCCTTACCGGTGGCGTGGACAGTAAAGCCCTGCTACTTGGCATAAAGCTTGCCTTTCATACATCCCTGCCCAGACTTGGGCAAAAGAGAGGCTGCCCTGAATCGGATGGCTGTGGAGAGGGGAGCTCATCGCAAGGCAACACAGACAACTACCCTTGGCAATGGTACCTTCAAGTACAACCGCTGTCAGAGAGAATGTGTTTTCCGCGTGGGGATGTATAGCCATACCAAGCGCTGTTCGGTCACTGCTCTATGAGCTTCCTCTCATATGCGCATGTGTCATAGTA
Organism: Ceratothoa steindachneri; assembly: GCA_963969495.1. Taxonomy (NCBI): domain Eukaryota; kingdom Metazoa; phylum Arthropoda; class Malacostraca; order Isopoda; family Cymothoidae; genus Ceratothoa; species Ceratothoa steindachneri. The sequence goes on from OZ018322.1 coordinate 59,989,553, forward strand.
TCCCGACTCACGCGTCAACCTTGGCCCGCGACCTATAGTTTGTCCATCAATGCTATAGACGTAAAATTACTTTTTATATGCTCACGTAACTTATTGCTTGTTGTTCTCCATTCAGACCTCTCATACACTAGGGTTCACACTATATTTACTGGCCAAGAACCCAAGAGCTCAAAAACGGCTTCAGGAAGAGGTTGATTCTGTTCTGGGAGATGGCAAAGAGGCAATCACTGAGAGTCAACTGGTTCGATTGTCCTTCCTCAAAGCTTGCATCAAAGAGTCACTCAGGTAAATTCGTACAAGCGATTTTAAATCACTGTGAACATATATAAAGATTAATTTCGTAGGATTCCTTGTGGTCGTGATATACTTATTTCTTGAAGTATGCTTTAATCTAAGAGTGCGAATTTTGTTGTGTTAAGGAAGAGCCGCTTCAACACGTAAGCATATAAAGAAACCCACAGGAATTATCCCTAAATAAACATATATTTTAAATTTAACTATTAACTATGAGAAAAAAATAGTACACACATTTATATCCTCTTCCTACGCTAACTGAGACTACCCCGGTGGGCAACTGAGCCTATTACAATATCTTCAATGACAAAAATAAACAAATGGGCTACACGTAAACACACCAATTGCCGATTAGTATTTTTATCGCGACCCTCTTAGATTAGCATTAAACATTAAATTAAAGTGCTTTCTTCTACTAGCAAATATGACAGGGGTTTACACACAATTGTTTCTACTTCCATTAAATCGTGTGACGTCCTAAACTCATACTATCGCAATATGAATATAAATGTTCTTTCTAACTTACATGACAGGAGGGATCAGGGATTGTCGGATGTCGCAGGACGGCTTATTCTCGAGCTTTGGAGGGTTGCCGTGGCCGATGATAAAATTTAGTAGAGATGGAATGGCGGAAGAGAGGTAGTGCGAAGTTCACTTATTATTGCAAATTTGCCTCTGGTTAAGTTAAGAAGACGGAGAGAGTTACAGTGCTCTTCGCTCCAAGAGTCTTCTTCTGAATAATCTTGAAGCCCATTGGTGTCTTATTCTTTAACGCCAAGTGCCCAACTAGATTTTCGGTATACAGGGGGATTTTTACCGTAATTAACAAACGGAACTTCGTTGGGGCTTGGTTCTTCTCCTCTCACTCCTACGGAGCTTGAGCTGTGAGAGTCTCTCGAGTGTGAGTGGGTTTCCTTTTTTTCCAGTCAGACTTCTTCTAAGTCTGTAAAGGATTCTTCGGTATGGCACCGATACAAAACTTGACGATTTATGTTAATTCGGCCCGGGGGGGGGGAGGATCGATCTCCACGAAATGATCATATGTCTTTCTCACCGAATAATCTTGACTGGCTGAAGGATCGATCTCCACGAACTGATCCTATGTCTTTCTCACCGAATAATCTTGACTGGCTGAAGGTTCGATCTTCACGAACTGATCCTACGTCCTTCTCACCGAATAATCTTGACTGGCTGAAGGATCGATCTTCACGAACTGATCCTCCGTCGCTCTCACCGAATAATAATCCTTTCTCTTTCCTTCAGGGCTTATTTATAGGCGGACCACCGCCCCATCTAAGGAGGAAGGGGCGAGGCCGCAGAGGGGAGCGCGAATGGTGAGTTAGCATCTGGGAGCGCGAGAAGTGCATAGGTTGGCACTAAGCGTGCCCAAGTCGGCTTGTTAATTAGAGAAACCCTCAACCACCACACTCCTTGGCGTGCCTTTTGACTGGCACCGCTTTTTGGTGACATAACCACGGGTCTACGAATCTCGTAGGTAATTGGATCTTTAGAGCGTCGTTTAAGGGCCTTTGGTGTTTGCCTTAACACAGATGGTCGCTCCAACTACCTAGGCCGCGGGGAGATCAAACAGGGTAAGCAGTTACTGTTATCCGCTGGCTACCGTTCCCACGAGTCTCTTCATGGGGCTCGTTTCTCCGGCTTTCTCCACAAGAGGGGTGGGGGACTTTGAGGTATATGTCCGCCTGGACCTCCGGGAGGCTTTATATTACCATTCTTCTACAATTAATAACACACTGATTAATGATTAATCAATCGTTTCTAAAGTTCCCGCCCCCCAAAGTTCAAAGTTTCCATACATAGGGGAAATTCACACATATTTTAGCAATGTGGGACTATATTTACAAAACATCCTTTACACGATTGACATTTCTTTGTAAAATACTTATGTTTCTTACTCATGATGAAGACGTGTTTATGTGGTGTATGTAATTACTGCTTATGGCTCCCTTTCTTTTTATATTAAGATGAGTTACGTTTTGTTTTCTTCCTGTCAAAACCATTTCTTATGGCAAAATAGGACAAAAAATAAATAGAAAAACTTCGTGAAGACATTTTCCTAAGAAGCGATAACCTCCCTCACACCTATTTAGAGGATTATATACATAGTTTTGTCCAGTGAATAAGCGCAGATAGTCTTGTAATTATGAGGAGTTATGCAGAAATTAGATTAATTTACTTAACGCTATGCGTAGACTATGTGTTCTCAATGCCTACGGAAATAAGATTGACCTATATAAAGCTATGCGTAAGCTACGAGATCTCTATGACTACAGAAATAAGGTTAACTATATAATGCTATGCGTAGACTGAGGTCTTTATGGCTATGGATATTCGGTTAATTGTTGTACTGCATATATAGCTTTTCTTCTAATATCCTCGTAGATTAATTATGTTGGGTTTTATTGAATAACTATTATTTAACGAACAAAACTGTGTATACAATCTTGTATTTTATACACCACTAGTATCAGGTTGTCAAGAAATGAATGTCATTTTTTAGAAGACTTAGAAAAAATGCTTAAGAGTTGTTCCGAATTTACTGTGGGCTGTTTAAAGGTAACTTGCATTTTGAAGTGACATTTTGTTAGAACTTATGGATTCACACACATTAAACAGAAAAAGGTTTTGTGAGAACGCTTCACTAATGATGCCTACAAGTGAAACACACTGAGGCATAATGAATACAATGAAACGAATAGTGTCACATTAGGAGTAAAAAAAATTACAGGTGTTTGGAAATGTGTTGAATTTTCTTACATTTCTGCGTTGGTTAAAAAATATTACATTCAGGCCATAGGGGCGGGGGGGAGCTAATCAAGAACTGAAGACCTATTTGTGGGTATCGATAAAACAATACTTATTTGTATTTCTGAACTCAACAGAAACCTGATGTGTCAACATTTTGTTCAGAAACATTTATTTCGGATTATTTTCACGTCCAAAAAGACTTTGTTATTGTTTTTTTTCATGTGATAATTTCTGCTTTCAGGATATTCCCATTAGCCATTGGTAATGCTCGAGTACTGACGCAAGACCTAGTATTATCCGGATACAGGGTACCAAAGGGGGTAAGTATAATTGGTTCCTCCATTGGCGACATTAATTTTAATGGGTATTTGTCTGTCTGATTGTCAGAAAGATTTAAAATAAATGTACATAAATGTAAACTCTGCACATTGAATCTCGAATTCGAAAATTTAATTTTATTACGTTCGGATCAGTTTTACAAAAGTGCTCTTGGGATTATGGTAAGCAAAGACCTGAAATTCAGCAGTGGGAAAAAGTACTCCAAAGAGAAAGAGAACTAGCCAGAGATTTATAGAAGCTATAATTATGTCTGATTTATAAATAAAGTAATCCCGTGCCGTCAGCAATGAGAGCAGCATTTGAAGAATAATTTTTCTTTAGTCGTATTCATTTGGTAAGGATTAATTGAATTTAACAATTTTACTCCTTAAAATGAACTTTACTATTACCTTGGAAGTCCATTTTGCAAAATTTAACAAACCAAATGACGCTGCTCATTATTATATTAGATTTAATGTTAATATATCGAAGCTCTTTGTTAATCTCATTTTGAGGCTTCGATACTCTCCTCTGCTTGTTTAAGTTTATGGTTACCATGACCTCAAGACATTTCTCTTTCTCTATATACAAATATACTTGAATTCTTGGTTTTGGTTTTGGCGATCCATTGTCCTGAGCTACATATGTATTTTTCTCTATTGAATTTCATTTAATTAGGAACTCAACAAGTTTATTTGGAGCTTTTGAAGAAAAGTGGTCTTAAATGACCCAAGGAGCGTATCCGTTCTTCATAAATTAGAATATGGCTATTTCATTATTATTGTGTTTGGTTGGTATATTTCTTGTTTACGTTAGGTTAATGTTTGTATCTATGGCAATGTATAGATCTGATCCCTTCACTATGTTCGTTCATCAAACCAAACCTAAACTAAACATAGTTGATTTTATTTTATCGAATTTTTCTATCGTATTTCGTGTTTTTAAAACTCTTTTCCTCAAATGTGGATAAATTGGGACCGCTATTCCTCAAAAGCTCCGTTTGTTTATGACTTTTGGAGTTTCGTTCAGTCTTCATCTTGAATTACTTTTCACACAAGTTTTCACCGTTCGTAAATGTACAACAAATCCAACAAAACAATATTTACATCATCGTTTTCAATGGTATTTTTTTATAAATGTTTATTGTAGGATTTGTGATCTTCCACGATTTTTTTTTTAATAACGTTGAGTTGAGTGAATATTCGATTATTATGTCATCTCGTCCTATTTATCTACTCTTATATTGTTTTTACTTAACTTAACTAACTTTAATGGTAGTTTTTGTTTCGATACGGCTGTTTGCCAACGTTCAGGTGTAAAATGGTTTCTGACATATTTGTGTTTGCATTTTCTAATGAAGTTTGTACTAATTGATAATAGGTTTATTGAATTTGTTTCTTGCGTTATTTGTAAGGCATTTAAGTATGAATGGAAATATACTTTCAAAGAGAATCTACGATAGAGTAAGTCAGGGTGTGCAAAAGGTCGGAAGACCGCGTTAAAGGTGGGCCGATTATGTGAATGAGTCTAGGGGAGAGAAAGTGAAGACCGAGGAAGTGGATGATATTGTGTATGGTAGAAGTGCATGAAAGGGATTATGAGGTGGCGAGCTTGGGGCCTTCTTTCCATGAATGAACCATTCGCTAAGACGGGCCATGGTAGCTTTGCGCTAGATAGGGCATATTGTGGGATAGTAGTTTTTGTTCGTCTTAAGTATTTGATTTTATTTTATATGCTTCTGTATATAAGGTCAACAGATCCAAGTCGCGTGTTCTTAATTATTCTAACTTATGACCATACGACCTATAAAACATTCAATAATTCCTGGACTAACGTTGGGAGGACTTGAAAATTATATCGTTCGTATTTTGTTTTTGAAGAAGTGGTCCCTGATTGTATATCAAGTTACTCCTCGCCTCGACATATAATTTTAATTGTTAAGTTTCTTTAGGTTATTGTACTCTATGTTTCCTTGATTCTTACTGTTTCCTTTTTACGTTTAACATCATTATTTTAGTTTGAGTGATGATTTTCAAAGCAATTGCTTGATTCTATCTTCGCCTCTGTCCCCTCTTATGTTTCTTCTCTCGCCCACCGGCCACTGTTTATTGGCTTGACACCGTTTCATTTTCTTGTTCTCTAATCATTTTTTCTCTTAGTACTCTGTTGCCTTGCTTCTTTCTTAATTCATTATCTTTTCCTCTCCTCGTGAGTTCTTTACTCTATGGTCCGCATCTATTGGTGAATCAACTTCGTCCTCTTGCATGTATCCTACCCCCATGGGATGATTAAATCTGTACGCCTTTGATATCATAATTCATCTGTGACACCAACTCCGGCTCTCTTCTGCAGGAATTATAGGGGATTCTCTCTCACAGCTACAGTACGTAATCCTTTTCTGATAGTCCCATCACACACACGGCTTCATCCCCACTTACCAACCCCAATCCCTTCTTCCCTCTATCTGCTGGTTTTCTAAACAACTTTTTCCTATCAACTTTGAATTCCTTCATGCATCTTGGTTCTGGCGCCATCTCGCCAAATTGCTGTTATTTATCTACCTCCTGGTCACACATTAGAAGGCTTTTTTGGGAGTTGGATTAATTTCGAAACCAGGCCTCTTATTTCTTCTCTATTTTAACTGTATCCTTAGTGACTTCAACATCCCTCACTATAATCCCTTACGTGTTCAAATTCTGGGCAAATTCGAACGTTACTCGCTCTCTCAACGTCTTCTCTCAACGTCCCCATCTGGGATCCTAAAATTGAAAAAAAAACGTCATCACGTCTCGTCATCGTCAAGATTTTCCTCCATCGGCCACTAACAAAGGTCCTTGGATCTTTTCTCCCCTCCTCTGTTTCACTGGGCCATACCACTCTTACACTTGACCTTTAAGGCTCCCATTGCTTTCTTCCATGGGTAAAACTCGCACCCAGCTTTATCCGTGATGAAAACAAACACAATCCGCATCAACTGTTTAAGTATCTTACGCGTCTCGCTTCCGTTTTTGACGCCCCTGTCTCTTTCCCCATCAACTCTTTCAATTTTTCTGCGTTGTCTCTAACAAAATAGTTCACATTCGATCTAGAATACCTCCATCCATAAATCTCACCATAAGGTACTTCCCCCCACACCTCTCCAGCTTCCCTCTCGCATTCGTGTCCTCTGAGGATACAGCAGCCCTCTTTTCTGAAAAAAAAAGAACTGCACTACTCTCGTCTCCTTTATCGTTATATTTTCTCTCTCATATTTTTCGTATCTTTTATACTTTCTTCTTATTTGGCTTCGTATCAACTGATTTCAAATACGTTTATGTTCACCCAAGTCCTTAAGGAACCTATCCTGATCCCAAATGACCCGGTAACCTACCACCTAATTTCTCACCTCTCGTTTCTTTTTAAAGTCCTTGATAATATCTTCCAGTCTAGCTTTACGGCTGGACACAGCAATGAATCCTCTTTGTCTGAATGTAACTGTTTCGAAAATGCGAAGAGTGCTTGGAAAAGAGCAATAAGGAAGTGTCTGGTATCTCCAAAGGGTATCCAAAGTCCAGATAAGAAATATATGTTGGTCAGTTAATCGAATCTGTTCTAATGTGGCAAACTTCTTTAGAAGGCAGTTTCCTTTCGGTTTACAAGCTGATTCCATTATGCGATTTTTCTTTCTTGTCGTAGCCCATCTGGCGACTGCCTCCATTATGCGAAATAAGTCTAGCCTCAAAGCGTGAAAATATTTTGTACACGAGGCATCTGCGTAACGTCCGAGGTCTTTGATCTTTAGCTGGGTAGTAACTGACAATAGTCTTTTTTTGTGCAAGTAATTTGGAATTGAGTGTGAAAGTAGAAATGAGCATAATTTTTTTTCAGCTTATCATCTAAATTAATGGTGCATAAGGGGTGATCTTAACAACTCCGTATTGAATTAAAACTTCCTTTAGTACCAGGCTTTTGCATTGAATATGCTGACGTCCCATGATGAATCTCTGTTCCCTCGCGCCAAGGAGTTTCTTCCAGAACGCTGGGGTAGGGATCAGCCCTTAGGACCAATCCACCCGTACGCCTCTCTGCCCTTTTCTCACGGTCCGCGAATGTGCATTGGAAGAAGAATCGCGGAACAGGAAATGTACCTCTTTTTGGCGAGGGTAAGGCATTCTAACTACCCATCTCTCCTTTGGTGGCTCCTTCTGAACTGCCTTGGCGCTCTTATGAACATTGCGCTTCATAATTTCTCTTGCACTTCCATATTTTCAAAATTTTAAACACATCCTCGTGTATTAGAATTAAGGAAGAAAAGTCCATCAAATCGTTGAACCAACTTTACATTTTCTGCACCTTTAACAAACTCCGGTTCGTTCATGGCTCGGTCAGGTCATGTATCAAGCCATACATTTCCAAGTAGGGCCAATCACGCATAGTCTCCAAGCACGCGATTCTTATACACGATTATTCCTTACTTACTCTAGTGGTATCTTTTGCAGTTTAAAAACACACAGTTATTACAACAAAACATTATCATTAAACTTATTTGATTGGCCATTTTAGACACATAAATCGGCCGACATCACACTTTTACGCTCAAAGGTCTTTTCCAGCAACTATCGGAAAGTAAATGGTTACACAACCTGTTTCAGATCAAAACACTCCCTGATCTTCATCTTCCCCAATCACCATAGCACCCATTCTACGGTGTCACTATCCATCCATAGATTTTTCTATTCACACTCACCACAATAAGTGATGATAATTTTTAAATTAGACTAACCTGTCGCGTTTATACGAGTCATTCACAAACGCCCGTTCCATCTGGAGCCATTTTCCTGAGCCTCGTGACTGATGAGTACAGGAAAGGCATCATGGCGGTCACGGAGTTATAATTGAACCGTCATAAGGGATTTTACTGGTGAATTCTGAATTGGCAGGTATGTGATGTTCCACAAGGACCGGTAGTGGATGCTGGAGTGTTGGGTTACATACGTGACACTAACCCCCACTTAATGTTGGGACGTTCCTTGAGACAAGACTATTGGGGTTGATCTAAGGGTCAGCGCCAGGAAATAAAGGCCAGGGTAGTTATGCCGACCGCCACCTGGGACAACGGAGATAGAGGAAGACCTGTTCACCAAGCTGTCAGATTTAGTGGGCGGTCATTTGAGTATCCTCTTGGATGAATTCAATCGTCGCGTAAACTGAGATGACTGGACTGGTTATTAAGAAGCGTCGCTGCTCGTGGACTTAGCCAACGAGAACTTCTTGCCCCATTGGTTTCACCAGTCAATAGTGGAGAGAGTATTTTAGATTTATTCTTCCTTAATGATGACAACCTTGCCATGAGTTTGTCTTTGGATGTGTACTTTGTCGATATAGTGCCAAAAATATTGTTTATCCTGCCATAGAGAATCAATTCTTGGAAGATTAATGTAAGCGGTAGAAAACTAGATTTAGGTGGGCAAATTTGATCTGACTTAGAACATCACTCAGAAAGTTGACCCGTACGAATGGTTACGGCCCCGTTGCCAGTCGGCTCCGTTCAAAGAATACTACACGACACTACAGCCCAAGTTGTTTGGTCATTCGATCGCGACTCCCATCTTAAATTGAGATAGGCTTATAATTAGTCGAAAGTGAGTCACACGGGCAAACACCTAAACCCATCGGTTAGGGATGACGCCAGGTAAAAGGTCTGATAAAGAAAGACAGTCATGGCGAAGAGGTTTGTGTGGTGTCTCTCTGCAAATAAAGATCCCAGAAGTTCTTCACCCTTGTAAACAGCCGAAAGCCAGTTCGTCAGCATAAAGCCCGTATAAGGACTAGCGGTAGTGGCATAGTAGGTAAGTCGGATCTTGGCATTGTCAATCTCCTTAATGATTACTTTTATTCGTTTTTTTACGAGAAAATTTAACAATGAGATACCGAGAGCCAAGGTGACACCCCCACACAAATCACCTATTCCATATCGATTTCTTGCCACGAGTCGTGCAAGCCGTCAAGGAACAGGTGGCACCCATCTATCTGCACTCTTTAATGCGTCTCTGGGCAGCGGCATGATTCCGATTGACTGGCGGATGGCTGACTCAGAATCTTTAAGACTCCGATCTATAAGAAAGAGAATTTTATAGGTGCGGGCAACTACCGACCGAGAGTCTTGATTTCAGTAGTAGCATAGGGGAGCAAGCGGACACGTGGAAGACACTTTTCAACTTAGAAAAATGTAAGGTAATGCACATCTGTATGCGAACTCCGTTTGGAATAATCTTTACAACGACATGGTCTAAAGGTCACAGGCGTGAAGAAAGATACGTGCACTGATTAGCAACGAACTTAGAGTTCTAAGAACAGGGTGTTGATACATAGAAAAGGGTGCGGCAACTGTTAGATAACATTAAAGAGGAAGTTCAATTTTCGAGACAAAGAAATTGCGCTGCCCCGTCATAACATGTTGGTGGGACCTCACCTTAAGTATAATGTTCACTTTTGGTTCCCTAGCCTTCGAAAAGAGATCGAATGGCTGGAAAGGGTACAAAACTAATCCCTTTGATTAAAAGAGCTCTCTCTCTCTCTCACATGGTGCCAGAGACTTCGAAGCTTTGAGAATATTGTTATGCCCAAGCTGTTTACTCTTTGCCACATTATGACTACGAACCAAGCTTGAAAACTTCTGTGGTTCCTGACTAAATTTGGTGGGCAACTACTTCACAGAGGAATATACGAGATATGGACCGAGCTACTTGTAGGGTAGTTATTATTTTTAGTGGGCTATAAATTGTATATAAATAGGTAATTATTTTTTTATTTAAAAGTATAGTTTTACTATCAAAATCCTTTGTTGTCTTCCGTTCCTCAGAATATTTAGATATCTTTTCTACTTTTTGGTGCCACACAGGCGAGTGGGTGTGGAGAGCCTTCATCTGTACTAAGCTTTTTTTTTGCGTCCGCCAACTCTGTTTGTTTGGGTGCAATTTATCTCAAAAGGTCATCCATGGATTTTGATTAAAGTTGTGGAGGATGTGACTTTGACCAAGAAAGAGTTGATTAGATTTGAAGGCGGATCCAGATCCAGATACTGGATTACTTATTCACTTTAATATTTCGAGATATGGAATTTTCTCACATTGTTGCTGTCTTAGATTGGTCTGTAAATTATTTCATGATTATTTTAGTGTTAATGATAATGGCGTTGTCGGAGATATGCGCCCTCTGGTTGTTATATTAGTTCTTAAACTCCTTTGACAGCCCTTACAACCCATACATCAGAATCATATATACTGATCGATAGTCTTTGGGCAGATCGGAGCAGGCAGGTCTCGCTATCCGAATTTAGGCCATTTTACAGGCTCTTGGGCTTATTATACAAAATAACGAATTCCGAGCTTAGTGGATGGTTGCAATTACCTTTAATTAGCTTGTACGATGGGCTTCAGACAATATTGTAGTCTCCACTGTGAGTTTTCACAGTCGTAAATTTATTTCATAGTAAAGAAATAACATAACTTCACTTCAGCAAAGGGCGTTATATATCTTTCACACATTCTTTACAGATCTCTCCTTCCCTTCAACGAGGACTTTTGCCTGGTACCTTCGGGATTGTCAGGATCGTCATTGTATTAATTTCATTATCTGGTCATAGATCTCCACGAAGATTAAAGGCACGGGTTGCGAAATTAATCGATAATACTGGAAATAGATAAAGTCCCCATCCTGGAGGGATGAAAGAGCGGCGCCTTCTCACTGGTAACAAGGAGTAACAAAGAAAGGAAGTACCCTAGGAGACCTTACGGTCCATTCAAAGAGAGTACCTTTGGATTAGCAATCGAGCGGGCACATGGCTGCTAAATTGTTTTGCGTCCCTAGACGGCCACTTTTCAAGACTTTGTCTAGTCTTGACTTGAACTGGTCAACAGATTCACTGTTGACAACTTCCACTGGAAGTGCGTTCCACATACCGCAGATACTGTAAGGGAAAAATTTTCCACACAAATTGCGGTTGTAACGCTTCAGTTCAAGTTTGATGCCGTGATTGCGCGTTCTGTTCTCACTCAGTGTGAAAATATCCCGGTAGTCAACATTGTCGAACCCTCGAAGTATTTTGAAAACCTCGATGAGCTGACCACGCTGTCTACGGGTTTCCAGCGAGAACAGATTTAATTCCCTTAGTCTATCCTCATAACTTTTATGTCGGATAGAGGGAATCAGCTTGGTTGCCCTGGCTTGTACGCGTTCCAACCTTACGATATCCTTTCGAAACGAAGGACTCCAAAATTGTACGACATACTCCAGGTGCGGCCGAACGAGGGAGTTTTACAGACAAAGTACTATCTCCTTGTTACGGTATCCAAACTGGCGCTTTATGTAGCCTAACATCCGTTGGGCTTTCTTCTCTGCATCGATGCACTGTTTCGAGAACTTGAGGTCGCTAGTGATAGTTACACCCAAGTCCTTCTCAGTGCCACTTGATTCAAGAGCAGTGCCCTTAAGGATGTACTGAGATTTTGGGTTTCTGTGGCTGATATGCATTACTTTGCATTTCCACACGTTGAAAGGCATTTGCCACGTGGCCGACCACTCCCCAATCCTTTGAAGGTCCTCTTGTGGGCGGGCAGTGTTCCCCTCCTTTGCCACATTGATACCCAGCTTGGTGTCGTCGGCAAATTTGGAGATTTTGGCAACCATGTCACCGTCCATGTCGCTGACATAGATAATAAACAGTAGTGGTCCCAGGACGGATCCTTGAGGGACACCGCTAGATACGGGCGCCCATTCAGAGGCCCGTCCATTCACCACTATTCTTTGCCGTCTGTCACTTAGCCAGCTCTCTATCCAACCTGCTACCTTGCCGTCTATGCCCTGCGCACGCACTTTCCGGAGAAGGCGGCGTTGTGGTACCTTGTCAAAGGCCTTTTGGAAGTCAAGGTGCACAACATCCACCGCTTTATCTCGATCATGCTCACTGAACACGAAGTGGAAAAATTCCAGAAGGTTCGTCAGGCATGACCGTTGCCTTCACAAGCCGTGCTGGGAACTCTTCAGTAGCAGGTTTGACTCTAAATAATACGTTATCTTGTCCACTATCATGCTTTCCATGAGTTTACCGACTATCGAAGTCAAACTGATGGGTCGGTAGTTTGACGGATGGCTGGGGTCTCCTTTCTTGAAGATCGGAGTCACCTTCGCCTCACGCCAGTCTCTACGAACGCATTCGGTCGGGATTGACATGTTAAAGATAGCGCACCTTGGATAGAAACCCGTCCGGTCCAGGGGACTTATTCGTCTCTAGGTCAGCGATCTTTTTCTTTTTTTCTCCTTCGGTGAAGTCCATTGCCTCCAGCTTTTCCCCCGAGTAGGAATCCGTGGGCTGGGGGATGGGACCACATTTTTTTAGTAAACACTGAAGAGAAGTAGTCATTGAGCAGGTTAGCATTTTCTGCATCTGACTGAGTTAATGCACCCTCCTCGTCCACTAAGGACCCAATCCTACGATGGATTGGTTTACGGCTATTTACATAGCCGAAGAACTCCTTGGGATTCTCCTTGCAGAGTCTCGCCACTCGTAGTTCACCAGTACGCTTAACCACCCTTATGCTGGACTTCACTCTTCTGGCTAGCCTCCGGTACTCGTCAAAGGCACCTGAGATCTTTGATTGCCGGTACGCATTTCTCTTCTCCCTAAGCAGTTGGCCGATTTCTCGATTAAACCACATTGGTTGAACAGAAGACCGACAGAGGCATTTCAGAGGGATGCAACTTGATTGAAGACTCATGAACTTATTTTTGAAATTTTTCCACGAATCCTTAACATCTTCGCATACCGCTAGCTTTACATCAGTCAGCCCAGCACGAAGGCTTTTAAAGTCTGCTCTTCTCAAGTCAAATTTCCTTGATTGACTGGCAACAGACCTTACCTTCGGGATCTTGACGGTAAAACTATCTAGCTGGTGATCACTGCCACCGAGCTCTTCGCATACAGAGAGATCCTCAACGATATCATCCTCAGAGGTGAAGACCAAGTCGAGGATATTGTCTCCTCTCGTCGGTTCTCTGGCCCATTGAGTGAGGAATCGTTGTTGGCGAACTCCAGGAGTAGCGCGCTCTCGCCACAGGCTGCTCTGGTTTCCCAGTCAACTTGGCTGTTGAAGTCGCCCATAACGATGCACACTCTGCCTTGAACAAGCTCACCCACCAGCCGGTACAGTTCCCTGTCCTTCTCAACGGGTTGGGAAGGGGGTCTGTAAAGCAGCAGGGTCCTGTATCTGACAGTACCTATCTCTAGGTCAACGGCTAGGAGCTCGTGATCGTATTTAATGTTGGAGTTCGTAGATTCGATTGTATCCTTGACATACAACATTACACCGCCACCCTCTCTGTCTGGCCTATCTTTGTGGCAAAGTTGGTAGCCAGGAACCGTGAATTCGCCTCCAAAGTCTAGGTTTGAGGTTTTTATCCACGATTCTGTTATGGCTACCCTTTCGGGTTCTTCCGTCGCTACGAGGCTACGGAGCTCAGGAAACTTGTTCCTGATTGACCTCGCATTGAACATGAGAACTTTCAGGGAGTCACCTACTGTATGACCCCCTATACTCTTCCGTTTTCCGGCTTCTTGGTTGTCGCGGTGGCACCATTTTTGACAACCTCCGAGAAGGTTGTTTGGGGAGTGGCTCGGGCGTACTGGCGTACGTCCGCCTATCCAATGAGCCGGACACTCCTTTGGGTTCGCTCCACGACATCCTAGATGAGGTTAGCTAAGAAAGCCTTATCCTTAAAGTATAGGTGCACCCCATCCCTTTGGTAGAGGTCTTTTCTACCATACAATACGGCGTACGGGTCGACAAAAAAGACACCCTCCGCCGTACAGAGGTCTGCAAGGCGCCGGTTCAGCGACATGTTCCTCAAGTGGGCAGTCCGGTTTGAAACCCTCCTCGGGAGCATCCCCACCACGGTGCGTCTGTGGGTTTTCAATCCACAGTCGTCGACAGCGCCCATAACTGTCTTCATAATCTCGCCTGTAGGGCCTACCCTACCTCCTCTGAGATAGAGGTTGTTGCCACTTACCATAAGGGCAACGACTGAAGTCTGAGAAATCTGAGACTTCTCGGCCTCAGCTCTTACCTGCTTATTCCCACAGCCTGGGAGGCAGCTCACCTTAATGCTTGTGCGAAGGCGGGCCGCTAGCAGGGGCTGCAGGTCCCATGCCTGGGAATCACCCACAAGGCTGACCCTGGCACATTTGCCTGCTGAGCTCGGAGTCTTTGTTTTCTGAGGCAAGCTCTCCGATTCCTCTCTCTTCCCCGTCACGGTCTTGTCAGTCTTTTTCTTCTTCTTCTTCTCTATCATCTTTTCCCCATTGTCATCCTTTTCAATAACTTCTTCTACCTTTTCTTCTTTTATTTCTCTCTCTTCCTCTTTCTTCTTTCCCTTTTTCATCTTTTTTTCTTTTTCTTTTTTCCTTTTGGCATTTCTGCCACATTCGGGCCCGGCCTCTCTGCAGAGGTAGTGTTTGCCACAGGACTCGAGAGCTCGTTTAACTTCTCTTCAAGCCTGCGGATCTGGTGGGCGTGCTTACCTTGAGCCTCTCGATTTTCTTTTCGAGGTCTGCAGTCCTTTCCTTGTAGTAGGCCACTTTTTTAAGTTTCAAGTGGTGCATACATTGCCTGGGTGGCATTTCGCATAGCAGCCCTCCGGGAAGTCAACGCACAGCTTGTCCTTCTTACATGTGGCACACGTAAATTTTAGCGCTGCTGGACCTTTCTTGCCTGCCATTTTGAACACTCTATATTTCTTAAGCTTGTGACCAATCAATATATCAAAAGGGGGGTTTGGTGAGTTCTCCCTGCGTGAATCGCTCCCGCCTATTGATCAGAGTCGTTTGGGAGTCTTCCAGAAGGCACGCTCCATGTGCTGCTGTTCGTCTGACCGAGTCGTCAAGTCTCGGAGTGCTGTTGCTCCCAACCAAGCAGCACAGACGATCCCCGAGGGGGCTATCGATTTGTTACCAAGTGAACAACAACGAAGCACGCCCCTTACTAAACTCCTACTAGTTCCCTTCACAACGGCCAGGATCTCGGAGTAGCGTTCAATGGATATCCCGCCACACCAAGAAACTCGAACCAAAGCTTTATGTTGACTTGGCAACCAACATGGGAATAAAGGGCCGTCACCTCGGACCAATGCTACCAAAAGCACCCGTCAACGGTCACTGGAAATGGTCAGTAATTAAGCGCCAGGAAAGGGGTTAAAGGGGCAGTACTCTCATCCCATTTATCGTGCCTCAACGCCTAAGACCCGTCAAGTCCTATAAACAACGTCAATTAGCGTTGTTTATAGAGGTTCCAAAGCCTCTCTCTGACACATGAGGTAGCTGCCAGGTCCTTATATGTAGATAGATGAAAAAAGGGTAATAGTGACATGATAGGAATAGGGGTTGTTTTTTTGTTGCTTTTTTCTTTTTGTATAAGTAGAAGAAATAAAATTAATGTAAAAAAAAGGGGAAAGATAGAGTAGGATAAAGAAAGGCGCACTTAGTCTGGAACCTAATTTCCGACCAAATCGACAAGGGAAACCCTGCCAGGGGTAACAGAAGATAGGTACCCCCGCCGACATAGCTCGAAAAGTCAAGGGAACGCGCAAGCTCTCTTCCCGCGACAAGGGGGCGTCACCTCTCCTTCTACGTTCTGAGAGAGAGAGAGATAAATCAGCTCCCTTTGTTTGTAAAGGCATGAGCTTCGAATCCGCTCGAAACGCTGATCTCGCGAGAATGAGGTCGCTACAAAATGTTAATATTAGCTATAATAACTTCACTACTAACAATTAATGTGGTTATTTATTTCTACTTTCAGGTTTTTCATCGGTTCAACATCGACTATAAATATGAGGACATAACTATTGTCACCAGACTGGTTTCTCTTCCGTCCGAACCTCTCAAATTCCAATTTACCGAGAGACAGAAAAACTTATGAACCCGTTTGGATCCATGTAATTGCTGATGGTTGTTGAGGTTTTCTCATATATAACTTATAAATGACAGAATACAAAGACCACTACCAACAAAGAGTCTTTCTTTATGTTGGAAAATTAGAAATAAAAACTGGAATTCGTCTTCGATTAGGTACAATAAGAGGCGCAGACTTTAAACTATTCTTTGGATTTACAAAAAGAAAAGAACATTTATAAAATGACGGCAAATACAGAAACAAATGAAAAATGCAGCTAGAAAACGATAAACAAAATCACGTCACAATCGGAAAATTGTAGGAAAATAAAGA
Source organism: Ceratothoa steindachneri (assembly GCA_963969495.1). Classification (NCBI taxonomy): domain Eukaryota; kingdom Metazoa; phylum Arthropoda; class Malacostraca; order Isopoda; family Cymothoidae; genus Ceratothoa; species Ceratothoa steindachneri. The sequence continues at coordinate 60,006,187 of OZ018322.1, forward strand.
ATAATGAAGTGTAAGTCACTAATGTTTATTATAAAATATAACCATTTTTATTAATAGAGAGTGAAATGATTAAAAAAAAATATTTAAATGAGCGCTTTTATCCCTCCTAAGTCTTACGACAATTCTACTGTTCTTTCTAAATGGATCTGAGCTACAGAATCTGGGACTTAACTTATGCAATTTAATTCTCTAAAGTAGAAAAATAAATGAAAAACCAAAGGAAAGTTGTCTCCTACAAAAACTATCCTTAGAACTACATTTTTTTTCGTTTGTGTCCTTTAACGTCGATTCCCTTCCCGCGTTGTCCAATTGTAAAATATAGGAGAGGCGTCTATAGAATCCATAACAAGAGGTTTCGTGTATTAAAGATTAGCACAGTTGAAAATTATATTCTAACTTATTTAGGAGTTAAAATCATGATGATAATTATGATTAACTAAACTTGTAGTGGTTAGTGGGAGAGAAAATAAAGGAGGCGCCTTAAAAAAAATCTACTTAAATCTGATCTTTGAGTGGGTAGAACCTGTCGTCCGTCTGCATCTGAGCGACACGTCACTATTTCGACGATAATTCCCCCCCCCCCTCCACCTGTATTTCTTCTTCTAGCCTCCGCATTAACCTATTTGAAAACTCGAATCCCCCCTCCTCATGTCTTTCTTCTTCTAGCCCCTTCTTTAACCTATTTGAAAGCTCGAATCCCCCCCCTCCCTGTATTTTTTCTTCTAGCCTCTGCTTTAACCTATATGAAAGCTCGAATCCCCCCCTCCCCCTGACCTTCTTCTTCTAGCCTCTGTTTTAACCTATTTGAAAGCTCAAATCCCCCCTCCCTTCTCTTTCTTCTTCTAGCCACCGCTTTAACCTATTTGAAAGCTCAAATCCCCCTCCCTGTCTTTCTTCTTCTAGCCTCCGCTTTAACCTCTCTTCGAAACTGTAAAGGTTCAAGTAAGAGTTCCTTTGTAGATGTTCAATTGGCATTACGGACATTAGCGTGAACTTATGAATAACCCTCGAGCGATACAAAATCAATAGCTATTTGAATTAGTGCTATTGAAAAACAGTTAAAAACTAGAAATCAAATAGTCTGAAGATTGTAAACACACTCGTTATAGACGCATTAGAGTATTACTAGTAATTATGAAGTGGTAGTGTAGGACGAAATTGTTTTGATTGAATTTGTTTCTCTGTGTATCCGTAAATGTAATATCAAATATAGGGATAGTGACAGGGTACTTTGGCAGGTAATCTATCAAATATTACAACTATAGTACTGGAATATTTTTTACTTCAGTTAAAATCAACAAAACTTCCTAATAATTCCATATGTGGAGTGAGATTTTTTTATTATTATTATTTTAACGCGCCTTAAAGGGTATACGTCGCCGCTATTAAAGTTTAGCCTAGTACTAGGCTACTTATAAATTCACCCCCTTCCCATAAAAAACAAGAAAAAAACGAAGGCTAAACAGAACGCCAAAAAAAAAGCAGGAAGAAAGGAATCCCGCTCCGGCGTCAAGGGAAACCCCCCCTCCCCGGCGCAGGAACATACGACCAACCCTAAAGAAAGTCAAATAAAATGAAGGAGGCTAGCATCCTCTAAAAAGTTAGATAATTCGCAATTCTCGGTAAACGAACCTGTCCCGACTACAAGCTGTAGCGACCCCGCTCATCCCGGTACCGCATTGCAGGCTACCACACATATCCAACTCCACAAGCGCTGAACCTAGGATCAGCGATCCTAATAAAGCGCTCTATACACCACTCTGTCATTCAAACACGCGACGACTCTTTTCTAGACTGAAAGGTACAGACAAACTCCGGTCCCATCCTAATGGCCATGCACTACAGACCACCACGCCTACAATTAAACATACAAGTCGCACTCAGGGCTCTATCAAACCACAGCCTACCTATTTACTTTGCGGGGGACATCAACGCTTTCCACCCAACACTCCTTTCTAATACCACGAATGATGCAGGAAGGTACCTGGCCAATGCCCTGTCGCATTATCGCTGCGAGCACATCGGCTCGGCCTTACCCACATTATTCGGTGCTCGCGGAGGAACTACGTCTCTGGACGTGGTCTTCCACAAGGACCACGCTACACGCTTCTGCACTCACATCTCACCGGGTCCTCACGTACTCTCTGACCACATAACGATATGCCTTATAATATCCACATCTCTCATACTCATACTCACTCCACCTCTCTTCGACTTCAAAAACACTAACTGGGAAGAGTTCAAGAGACGCATAACAAAAAACACGCCACAAAACCTTGACCTGGACCACACCAATCCAGATCTGTTAGACGACCACTGGTGCTCAATCTTGAACACTATAACTGCAGCACGCGACCTACACACACCACACAAAACCTACACATGCACAAAACACTTCACATATTACATACACACTCAGAGACTCAGCACACAGTATAACAATCACTACACCAGAGGCCCACCACAACACAACATCACTCACCTACGTGCCCGCATCCTAACGTGCTTGCAACAAGATAGAAACCGAGAGCGGCGAGAGGTCGTCTGCATCGAGGGCGATACTCGTGGCACTGACCCCTCCTTCTTCTTGCGGCGCGTAAAAATGATGCTAGGCACCGATCCACCCAAACCTATCACCCTCCAAGTAAATAACCAAACACTCATAGACACCAATGTCATCCTCGACACATTTAGGTCCCACTGGGACACAGTACACACGCACAACCCACCCAAACCACATGCGTAAGAGCAGAGCCAGGAAGTTCAGGAGTAGTGTCGGGCCCACGCTCACGAGCTAAGGCCCACCCCCCTGATAAGAATGGAGCTGCTCGACAACACATCTACACTGACCACTCCCATCACCGTCGAGGAAACAAATCACTACATTAAAACAACATCAAAACGCGCACCTGGCCCCTCCGGACTACCAGCCTCATTAATACACAACCTCCTCGTCAACATATACTCTACACTCAAACACCTATTCAACGCTTCACTAGCCTCAGGCCACTTCCCCAAAATATTCAATATCTCTCACAACATACTTCTACACAATATGAACAAAGACCACAAACACCCAAACAATTACAAGCCTATTGCTCTATTAGAGCACCTAGGCAAAATACTCGAACGTATGATCAACTGCCGCCTACAGGACTACCTGGAAGAGAGGGACTGTTTCTCCCCCCACCAATATTGGTTCAGGCGGGGCCGATCCACTCAGGCGGCTGTGACCATCGTTCACGACACAATACAAAGAAAACGCCAGGTACGAAAAAAGACACTCTCCATTGGCAAGGAAGTATACAAGGCCTTTGATAAGGCGTGGCACGAGGGACTCCGTTGGAAACTCGCCAAGAAAACGGAGTTACCTCTCTGCACCAGAAGTCTCCTCTCGCACTACCTCACTGAACGGAGATGCCAAATAAAATTCAACAATACCCTATCACAACCTTTCACACCACGCTCAGGCGTTCCCCAAGGAAGCGTACTGGCACATACACTTTACATCATGTACACAAAGGACACCCCACGCCCACCCGAAAACTGCCGTCACACGTACACAGTATCCTACAGCGATGATGAGACCATCCTCGTCAGCGGCCGCGGAGCAGACAAGATCGCGCACCACGCATTAATAATACTAGACGAAAAGACAGAATACGAGGATAAATGGCTGATTGCCACGAATTCCCTAAAGACACAGATGACACTCTTCGGTGCAAGAGATCACTACATGCATAACCTACAAATTTTCTCGCACACACCAGACAGGAACCACCTAAACCCAACAAGGCTCGACTACACACAACAGACAAAAATCGTTGTGGTAACTTTTGACAAGTCCCTTAGGTTCAATATACACCAGCACATAATACAAGCAAGAGCCGCACACACACAAAAAAATGCTGCGTAGGTTCTACCCTGCGGGCAAGACAATATAGTTACACCTATATAAAACACTCGTGCGACCTCTTCTCACATACGCCCCACCCTCACTCGTAGCTGCGAGTGTCACGTGGCAGAAGAAGGCTCAGCGCATTCAGAACTCTGCTCTAAAGCACGCTTGCCGCTCTCCCATATATGCAAGAATGCCCACACTACACGACAACAAATTAGCACCCCTCAACACATACGCTCACACTAGACTCACAAAACAAGTCGGGAAACTCGCCAGAGACCCCATATACACCGCACTACACGCAAGACTGTATGTTGCGATGGCACTGCGATACCCCGCAGCCCATAAACACCCGCAACCCATACCTTTCTACGCATAAGTTAAGAGCATCATAAATGATGCGTTTCCGACAATGCAGACACGATCTCCTTCCTGACCACCTCCCAACCGTCGTCCAGTCACGAACACTCCAAGACACATCCAACTACACCACGCATCGATGTCTATCCACCGACCTCTCAACTCTTCCTATCCCCTTCAAGTTATTTCCGTACCCTTTTCATCCTCGACTACCTGATCGCCTGTGTTACACAGTGTTTCCTCTCTGTTCTTCCTATATACATCATCATCATCATTGTCTGACTATTTGTCTCTCCAATCTAGTTCTCTGGCAGAGGAGGCAAAGGAAAATAAAAGTTGGAAAACGTGCTTTTTTTAACGGCGGTCAACTCGGAGACGCCGAGATTTCGGGCGTATGGTTACCGGCTGAAGTTGCACGTTAATTTCCGGTTTCTTCATTTGAATAATGACGGCTTCGGCCATCCGCAATCTTCTGAGGTTTGGGAGTCTCAGGATGATGGAGGTGTCCTGATTCATTTTTTCACGGGCTTGGGTAGTGCCATGAGAGTGGGCGTGTTTTTTAATCGAGCCATCTTGAAGGTGAGCTGTCAGTCGCTTTGGCAGGGTTGTGTTGGTTACGCCGAACTACTTTGAATTGCGGTGTTCGCAGTTACCGACTTTGCACGAATATTCGTACACGACGTTAGTCTCCTGGAGTTCGGTCGTCGGAGAGAGACAGCTGTTCTTCATGATGCAACTGCTTGTTTTCTTAGTAGTGTAGTATATAATTATATTAATATCCGTATTAGGGTCGGTTGGGGTCACGTTACGATGGAGAATGGCTTTGAGAGCCTTTTCGTCTTCACGATATCCGGGATTTATATTGGCCTTGTAATAAAGGTCGATATTATTTTTCTTCGGAGTAGACCTGATGCCAGGAGCAACAGCCAAGTCCATTTTCTCTTTCATGGTGGCGTCGATGGTTTCTTGTGGATAGCCGTTGTTAACGAGAACTCGGGAAACCCTCTTAAGTTCGAGATCAACAGCCGTCCACGAGGATTAATGAGAAATTTCTCTGTTAACTAAGGCATTAATGACTGATCTCTTGCAACGTTCGGGACACTCGGAAGAACAGTTTAAGCAGAAGCCCAAGTTCGTGGCCTTAACGTATACTTGGGTCACAAATTTGGACGCCTGAATAACAACACCAACCCTATGAAGATTCCCCTAAATGAAGGCGACTTCAGGATGGGTTACGCCCACGGCAATGTACAAACGCATAAACCTGGAAATCCCCTTCGTCCCATCATAAGTCAAACACTAAGCGTGACTTATCACCTGGCAAAATTTCTCAACTCGATCATCATGCTCTACACCCCATGAGACTACACGCAGCCCTCTCTTCAACTCTTCTAGATATCCTTCAGACTTCTCAACCAGCAGCCGTACTAGCTTCTATGGACGTAGAATCTCTATTCACAAATGTTCCCGTTGATGAAACCATCGATTTGGTATATAATAGTGAAACCACTGTATAGGAGCCAAATGTTTAATTTACGAGACTAGTTTCGGTATGTAGTTTATCATACCCTCTTCAGTCGTATACTGATAATGCGACTGTTACAAAAGTCTATAAATAGTGTACAGATCAGAAGAAAAAGAAGAAAAAAACACAAAGAAACACAAAACGGGGGGGGGGGAAGGTCGTTAATCGTTGACTAAGCTGTTTACGATGAGGTTACGGGAATGGAAGCTGCATTTCAATTGAGAATTTCTCCTATTAATATAGATGTCGTATAATGGACTCTCGACGATATACCATATATAACTATTCGTTGATGGAACTTATTTAATTATCTTTAGAGTGCGTGGATGTCTAGCTGGCCGATATTATGTATCTTCGATATGCTTAAGAAGTGGAACTGAGAGTCCATTCTACGACATATATATATATATATATATATATATATATATATATATATATATATATATATATATATATATATATATATATATATATATATATATATATATATATATATATATATATATATATATATATATATATATATATATATATATATATATATATATATATATATATATATATATATATATATATATATATATATATATATATATATATATATATATATATATATATATATATATATATATATATATATATATATATATATATATATATATATATATATATATATATATATATATATATGTCGTAGAATGGACTCTCGACGATATACCATATATAACTATTCGTTGAGGGAACTTCTTTAATTATCTTAAGAGTGCGTGATTGTCTGGCGGGCCGATATTATATATCTTGGATATGCTTAAGAAGTG
>OZ018322.1:60690290-60887790 GCA_963969495.1 Ceratothoa steindachneri
AGAGTATCCTAACTAATGTCTGCCGTTGATGGAGCATGTTTTATTTGGACAAATGATCCGATCAGTTGAGCGAACGTTTAAGAAACGCTTGAAGCTGATCGCTCGAAGTTACTGGACAGCATCTCGATTAGCGGCTCCAACGTCATCATACCTGCAACTTTAATCTTTGTCATTGCGTGTGTGTGTTTCGTCACAGGACGCGATATGGGGGCGAATTGAACCTCATCACCGCCTGAAACAGCAGGGCACCCATCCGTCTACGGAAAGAGAGGTTTCGCTTTTAATTCAGAAAATAATCTCTTCAAAATGAGATATAATACAATATGATGCAATTCAAATTCAGAATGTGGCTTCTAAGATGGCTGCCAATCTATTTATCGTCATGACATCATAGTTAAAAAGTTGCCTGCCTCAATTATTGAAAGTGCCATAAAATGTGTACCTTTTATATGCACTTTATAGCATTTGCATGAATATTTTCTTTTTAAATAGATATATTTATAACATAGCACCCGGAATAAATGAAACATATTGGGAAAAAAGACGAATCAATATGGGACAAAAGGTCGAAAGTGACTGAGCGCGCTTTTTGGAGTATTACCTCTTTAAGTTTAATATTATTACCTTATGTTGAAAACAAGCTTAAAAACAGCTAAAATCTACAAACAAACAAACAACATAAAACACAGGATCAAATATCATGGGTAATTGTTAAGCTTAGTGGTGAACAATTTCTTTTAGCGATTTTTTGTTGGCTACCTTTCTAGCTACTTCTCCCCTTCCCCCCAATTCTTTTTAGGCTGGTCTACAACGATGTCTGGTTATCGTCTTTGACTTCGAATCTAATACTAGGCTTTTGGGGTAAATTTGGGATTTTGCATCCCCTCGAATTTTGTGGGCGGTTTGTTAATATCGCTATTTTTTTTTTTAAATAACACTTTCACTACTTGAAGAAGAAGTTTACTGGTTTCATTCCTCCGATCAAGCTATGTTGCTTAATGTGGTACGTAAAATAGACTGGCTACCATCTTGGGCAAGACATTATTAGTTGAAATCACATCACAGTGTATTGGTTATCCTTTTGAAGTGATTTTTTTTTCTGAATTATAATATGATATGGACATTTCATATTAAACAATTGTAAAGAAAATATGAATGATTTAGCTAATGAAATGGATGGGCATTGGATCAATTCAGTTGAGGATGAGAAGGACTTAGGCGTAGTAGTAGATAGGTCACTGAAGTTTTTAAAGCAGTGTATTGTGGCGAAAAATAGAGCAAATAGGGTGCTAGGATACATTAACAGGAATGTTAGCTACAAGAGTAAAGAGGTTATCCTTAAACTCTATAACTTGTATGTTAGGCCACATTTAGAGTACTGTATACAAGCAAGCTCACAACATTTTAGACATGACATCAACCTGCTAGAGTCAGTACAAAGGAGGGCAACAAAAATAATACCTTCCCTAAAGCACCTTGAATATGAAAATAGACTGAGGGTACTAAATATGTTCTCATTTGAAAGAAGATGTGTGAGGGGAGATATGACTGAGCTTTATAAAATCTGCTCTGGGATGAATAAGTTGGATTTTAACAAATTATTTGAGTTGGAAGGTAGTAATAGGACTAGGGGTCACCACTTAAAAATTAAAAAAACTCAGGTGCAGGTTGGATGTTAGCAAATATTTTTCACCAATAGGGTGATAGATTATTGGAATAGTTTGCCATCTGAGATGGTAGACAGTCCAAACTTGAATGTATTCAAACGCAGATTAGATGAATTTATGGAGAGGGGGGCCTAATTTTTGTGGGTATTCTATACTCATTCCTGTGGATGCAGTTTTTTATTATTGTATATTACGATTGATTTGGATTTTGACGAGTCTTGATGATGATGCTCTTTGTTTTTGACACGTTTCTGTGTATGGTTTGAATTGTATATTGTAGATGCATGATCGGATACAATCCTATGAATTGTTTAAATTGTATATTGTAGATCTATGATCTGACACAATCCTATGGATGCCTTGTGTGCGTGTGTTTTGACAGATGCAGATAACCTTTGATAGGCCCTTGTGGCTTTTGTCATCCGTGAAATTATGTTGTTATTTATGCATAGCACATTTGTTCATTAGTTACTTTTAAAATTCTTTCGTTCAAAAATTCGCATTTTTTGGTTTTAAAAATCATTTTATTGCATTTTTTTTGCTCTTTTCTATGGTATAATTATTTTTTTTAGCAACATTACTAGAACATACTGAAAATTAAGATAATGCAAAATTGTATACATTCGTGGCAATTTTTCTTAGATATTTAAACTTAATTTTGAAAAAACAAACAAAACCACATCATTGATTTTTATATTATTTTATTGCAAATTTGATGCACTCTTTAGAGTATATATTTTGTTTTAGCAATATGACTAGAACATAGTGAAATTTACGATATTGCAAAATTTTATACATTCGTGGAAATTCTCCGTAGATTTTTAAAGATGAATGGTGAACAAAACGAAAAACTATACCATGCGATTTTGCTAAAAAAAAAAAAAAACCCGGCGCCTGAGAACTGGTTTATATTTTTAGCAATATTCGAATATAGATATTCCAGGGCATTTAGGACAACACTACTATTCACCTAACAGCCCCTTTTACACCATTAACACAAATTTTAATGGAATTAAAGAAAACTGATTTTAAATGATAACTAAATAAACTGCATCATTTGCTCGTGAATTGAATTCGAATGCTTAATTTTTAGTAATTCTATAACTATTTGAATGATATCAGGTTTCAAGGGGGGGGGCTCTGAAAGACCCACCTGTATCTCAAAACGGCACCGTAAGTTATTATCATTTTCGTAGGAATAAAAGGGCTTTTAATGTGCTTTAATTTCATATATAATAATCTAACGTAGTAAAAAGTTGGAAAAAATGAATGTGGTATCCTCTTAAATAGCATTTGAGGGCGACTCTTGTGTTTAAAGTCAAGCAAGGCGGTAGAAAAGCTAGAGGTCTAACGACAGCTTGCAATCTCCTTTGAATTCGACTCTAGAGCATAATAACGCTAAAGGAGGAAAATAGAAAGCTCAGTAACCTTCTACTGACAGATTCCCTCTGTAGACTTTCTCCCGAAAGGTTGTATTGCTCCACACTTTCCAAATCTTGCTTGATATAAGTGATTAATCGTTAGGTACCTTAGTGAGAATTTTGCTTAACCTAGGTTATCTCCTTATATCTACTGCCTTAATAACCTAAGACCTTTTCTTTAACGAAAGTCGCCCGTGCCCTAGGGCACGGGGGCGTTCTTCTCTCGAGATGTCTCAAAAGGACAAATCTCGAGTTAAACTAAAACGACCTAATTCTAATACTGATCTCGAATCCCCTAACGTTGATCCTACTCTAAAACAACTACACAAAGTGATCAAAGAGACTGACCAAGCTGTCTCTCGTTTCTCTTCACAGCCATCAACTTCTGGTTCAGAGAAATCGAACAAGTACCCGAATTACCCTGCTATATATCATAGTTCAACGCACAGTAATAAAGCTCCTGTAACATCACAAAGTAAGATCAATGATACAGGTAGTATAAATGTGACTTCCATAAACAAAAATGACCCCAAATTGAATATTGATCCCAAATTTGTTTCTTGGGTATATTTAAGTTCTCCAACAGTTAATTTGACAAAATTAAGTCCATTAACAATTAAAACAGTTGTTGAATCCATTTGTCATGGCCCTGTCATCGAGGTTAAATATTGCAGAACAGGATCCCTCTTAATACATACAAAATCCTCAGATCAGACAACAGCCCTTTTAAATACAAAAACCATTATCAATGGACAATATGATGTAGAATGCTCAGTTGCACAAAATTTAAACACTATTCAAGGTATCATATATGCACCTGATCTACTATACTTTGAGGAAGAATTATTACTTAATGAATTAAAAATTCAAAATGAGTCCGTTATGAAAATTAGACACCTCAATAAAGGCCCTTCCCGAATCCCTACCCCCTTGTTAGTATTAACTTTTGCTGGAAATGTCTTGCCTTCTAAATTATATTATGGATACCTTACGTTCAGTATTGATAACCACTACCCTAATCCCTTGATGTGCTTTAATTGCTGGCATTTTGGACATGGAAGTAGGACCTGTACAAATAAATCTAGATGTCTTTATTGTAATGAGCAACATAATTCTCAGGATTGTATCGCTCCAAGGGAGGCTCCTAAATGTATTCACTGTTCTTCTCCCAACCATTTAGGAAATTCTAAGGAATGTCCTGTGTGGATCAGGGAGAAAGAAATTATTCATTTAAAAATTGATAAAAAATTATCCTTCTTGGAAGCTCGACAGGTATATTTCAAAAATCATCCTATAAATGCAAGTGACATATATACAAATAACAAGAAAAAAACTATAACTGAAAAAGCTACAAAAGAAACACAATGCGACCTACCCATTACTAGACCACAATCTCTACCTGCAAAAAGTATTAATAATGAAGATAAACAAAACTCTCATAATGTTGATAATGTAGATGTCTCAAATGAATACCTATGGTCTATCCTTAAAGAATATAAGAAAATCATGGAAGCAAACATTGCCCCTAAACAGGCAGTTAACAAAATGGCTATAGTGTTTAATAAAATGGGCTTTACAAAAAAAATTGATTCAAGGGATGGTTACAGAATATTATTTGGTGATTAATAGTTTAAATTATATATAGATAATGAACTTTAGAATATGTCAGTGGAATATACGCAGTTATACAACTAGGTTACCATTCTTGCAGATGATCTTAAATGAATATTCCCCATCAATTGTAATGCTACAAGAAACAAGGTTAGGAATAGAGCAAAACATTTCTTTAAAAGGATATTCCATCTTAAGAAAAGATAGAAGCCGTAATGGAGGAGGAGTTCTACTTGCCATAGCCTCCTGGGTACCATTTGTAACTTTAAATATCACCTCTGATCTGGAAGCTATAGCAGCTAGAATTAATTTACCATCTTTAAAATTCACAATTTGTTCAATCTATATACCTCCAAGATTTCCTTTAACTACACAAGACTTAATGAATCTTTATAACCAACTTCCTCCACCAGTATTAATATCTGGAGATTTGAATGGACATCACTACCTGTGGGGCTCATCAGAATGCTGTCCTAGAGGAAATAAAATAACAGATTTTATTGAAGAAGCAAATTTATACATCCTAAACTCAAAGGCCCCAACCTATTGCAATGAATTTAGAGGACACTTTTCTCATATAGATATATCTCTATGCTCCCATTCTTTAAAACTAAACTTAGAGTGGAAAGTACTACCAGATCTTTATGATAGTGACCACTTCCCCATAATTATGGAAACGATGTATGAAATGAAGTATAATACCAGGCCCAAATGGCTATATAAAGGTAATTTAAAAAAATTTCATCAAGAGCTACAAATTCCAAAAGTCAATATTTCACTTAATGCAAATGATGCTTGCCTTCTAGTAACCTCTGCTATCACCAAATGTGCAGCCAAAACCATACCAAAGTCATACAGAAGAATATTCCCTAAATATAACAATCCCTGGTGGAATGATAGTTGTGCCTATGCAATAAAAGTTAAAAAAAAAGCCTATAAACTATTTAAGAAGTACATGAATCCAGAGTCTTTACTGTTATATCATAAAGCTAAAGCCTTAGCCAGAAGGGTAATTAGATTATCGAAACGTCTCTCTTGGAGAAGGTTCGTACAAACTATTAATCATAACACTCACAGCAGAAGTTTGGGATAAGATAGGGAGACTTACAAAAGGACATAAACCCCATCCACTCGTCACATTAAAATCTGGCAGTAACTTTACTTCTGACCCATTTGTGACTGCCCAAATATTAGCCGGCCACTTTGCTACTATTAGCAGTATTCACTCCTACATAGAACCCTTTGTATACACTATGGTGGAGGCTGAATTTAATGAAATTTCATTTGGGGTATCTAACAATGAGGAATATAACTGCCCAATTACATTATATGAATTTGAAAAAGCTATTCCCCAAAACAAACCAAGCTCTCCTGGCATGGATGACATAATATATCCCTTCCTAGCAAATCTTAGTAACCTAAATAAACATAATCTCTTAAATTTCTACAATCACCTATTTCTAAATAATACCTATCCAGATACATGGAAAGAGAGTTTACTCATCCCTATTTTAAAGCCAGGGAAACCAAGTCAGGAACCATCTTCTTACTGCCCTATAGCCTTGACAAGCTGCTTATGCAAGACATTAGAGAGAATATTGACCATTAGATTACAGAAATACCTTAATGAAAAAAAGTACTTATCATACTACCAAAGTGGATTCAGAAAGCACTTCTCAACTATGGATAGTTTGGTACGCTTAGAATGTGACATAAGGGAAGCGTTCCTCTGCAATAAATATGTAATGGCAATCTTTCTGGACATTGAAAAAGCATATGATACCATTTGGCACCACGGTCTTTATAAAAAACTATACAAGATGGGTTTACGTGGCCACCTCCCCAACTTTATTAAAAATTTCATTTCCTCTAGAATTATAAGAGTTTCTATAGCTAATCTCCCTTCAGAAAAATTTGCTGTACAAATCGGCTTACCACAGGGCAGCGTTATAAGTCCACTCCTATTTTCAATCATGTTAAATGATTTATTCAAAAATTTAGACATAAACCATGCCTTGTATGCTGATGATATTGCAGTGTGGCTATCTGGTGAAAACTTGGATCAAATGCATAACCAGATGCAAAAAATCATGGATTCTATATCTGACTGGTCACAAAAATGGGGCACCACCTTTTCTCCTACTAAAACTAAGTGTATAATTTTTACAAAACGCCCTAGGAAACATAACTTGCCAGAACTGATAATATTAAATTACCCTATTAATTACATGCAAACTCATAAATACTTGGGCATGGTATTAGATCAGGGACTAACTTGGACAGCTCATATTACGTCATTAATAGAGAAATGTATATCTAGCATTTTGCTCCTAAAATATCTTGCAAATACAAACTGGGGGTCAAATAGAATGCATCTATTACATATATATAAATCCCTTGTTAGAAGTAAAATAGACTATGGCTCTTTCCTATACCATACATCATCAGAAAGCAACCTATTAAAACTTGATAGAATACAATTTAAGTGTATTAGACTAGCTATAGGTGCATTAAATTGTACCAGAGTTGATTTTTTAGAGGCAGAAGCTAATATAATGCCTCTTAAATTTCGTAGGATACTGCTAGGGCTAAGATATGGTATTAAAGTACTCAGTATTGCAAATCACCCCACACGTATATGTATTTTACAATTCTTTTGGTATAATTTCTATGACCTTCGGCCTCATCCAAAACCTTTTTGTGGTTGGATTAAAAAATATATAATGAACTTAGGATATGACCCCATTGATTTAAACACCATAAAAATATCTAACTGCTATATAACACTAACTAAAGTTCACTTTAACCTCTCATTAACTGCATACCCTAAGAACAACACTCCTTCATGTATTTACCAAACATTGTCCTTAGAATTAATTGAGTTATATAAATCCTCAGGTTTTAATGTAACTTTCACAGATGGTTCCAAAAGTAATGAAGGAGTAGCATGTGCTTTTAGCTGGAGGGAAACCATAAAGACCTTCAAACTGCCCCATCACTGCTCTATATTTACTGCTGAGTTATATGCAATATTGAGTTCACTCAAGTACATAAATCAAAAACTAGACAACTGTAAACTACTCATAGTTTCAGACTCCCTATCAGGTTTGCTAGCTGTGAAAGAACAAAAAAGTCACTACTTAACCCACCGTATAATTAACTATATACATAAATTCAACCTGGAAGCTGTTTTTTTATGGGTTCCTAGTCATGCAGGTATAAAAGATAATGAAGTGGTTGACACAGCAGCTAAAGCAGCAATACACAATGCTAATACGACACACCTGGGGTTCTCAGTATCAGAAATGATAGGCATGCTGCAGCCCTCAGTCTTCAACCTCTGGCAAAATGAATGGTCCCAAAATATTGGCATTCTCCCGCAAATAATTCCTAATTTAAACAATAACAGACCTTATAGAATGTCACGTCGTGACAGTATCGTACTAACTAGACTAAGATTAGGTTGCAGTAGACTATCCCATGGCTACTTCTTTGATCCATCACTTTTCCACTTTTGTGGAAAATGCAATACACAACTTACCCCAGAACATGCTATAACTCAATGCCCTGAATATGCTTTAAGTCGTAAACCCTTATTAAATTTCTGCTTGGAAAACAACTTAAGATTTTCATATGCTACTGTCCTAAATTCCTCAGTCCCATTTGAACTAGTACTAAAGTTTCTAAGAGATACATCATTATATAGACACATTTAATTTATTTGATTTTATTTATTTTTTTTGTTATTATTATTTTTATTTTATTTGAATTTTTCTCAGGTTGTATATCCATTTATGTACATATATAGATATGAGTATTTGTATACATAATTGTGTAACTGTTGGCACCGTCTAGTTTAGCTTATCTTCTCATACTAACAGACTCCACCTTTCTCTTTATTCTTGAGTGTCTAGGAGTGGAGTCCCTAGACTGAAGAGGTGATGGTGACTATCTTGACTGTAATTTCACGGTGCCAATAATCCTTATAGGGTTTCAGCACCTATAAAACAGATTAAATCAATCAATCAACCTTCTACTGATCTGTCCACATCACTACTCCAACCGTGTGCCACTCCTTCACCCACTGCATGCCCTGCAACCCCACAGCCCCACACGCTTATCTACTAGGTGACCACCAATCCTAGCTTGTCTTTCAAGAAGCTTAACCTTACCAGGATCTTCCTAAAAAATCTAATCATCTCCACAGCATCTAGATTCAAACTTAACGGTAAATTTGAAGATGAGCTGCTCCGAGCGATGTTTGTTTGGTAAATATGTAGATGTGCGGCCCAGCCGGTAAGATGTACTATTTCGTTCTTCCAAATTGTTTCACGTTTTTGGAGTACATTTATAGGGGACGGCTCGTGTGTGTGTGTGTGGGGGGGGGGGTAAACACGATGCGTGGACCGCACTACGATAGTCCTGAGTTTCATAACATAACATAACATAACATAATTACACGGATGACAAAAGCCACAAGGGCCTATCAAAGGTCATCCGCCTCCGTCAAAACCCACCCACAAAAAGCACCATCACCAGGGGAAGACAAAATCAAAGTCCCCCACAATATAATATAACGGATGACAAAAGCCACAAGGGCTCATCATAGGTCATCCGAGTCAAGCGGCCTCTTTTTCAAGGCACCCAAACTCCCAGGAAAACTACATCCAGAGGATTGCATCCAGAAACAAGGGTATCACCAATCAAGGCTTGTCAAGAACTAAATCATGCAGCTATAGATATATACAAACAATATTAATATATACAAAACTTAGGAACCATCACAACCTTCCCTTCCCATAAACTCATCCAACCTACTCTTAAATACATTTAGATTTGGACTACCTACTACCCTCTGCGGCAATTTGTTCCAGAAGTCTACCACTCTATTGGTGAAAAAATATTTTCTTAAATCCAACCTACACCCTTGCTTTTTAATTTTCAAGTGGTGACCTCTAGTCCGATTTCCATCATCTAACTCAAAAAACTTGCTAACATCCAATTTATCTATCCCGGAAAAAATTTTAAACAGCTCAATCATATCCCCTCTCACACACCTCCTTTCGAACGAGAACATATTTAATACCCTCAGTCTATCTTCATATTCAAGGTGCCTCAGGGAAGGAATAATCTTTGTTGCCCTCCGTTGCACTGACTCAAGAAGGTTAATATCGTGTCTAAAATGTGGGGACCATGCCTGTATACAGTACTCTAGATGTGGCCTAACATAAGAGTTATAGAGTTTAAGAATAACCTCCTTACTTTTGTAACTGACATTTCTCTTAATAAAACCCAGCACTCTATTTGCCCTATTTCTTGCTTCAATACACTGCTTAGAAAACCTTAATGACTTATCTATTACTACTCCTAGATCTTTCTCATCCTCTACTGAGCTGAGCCAATGCCCATCCATTTCATAGTTAAATTCTCTATTATCTTTTCCCATGTTAATAACTTTGCACTTATCAAGGTTGAAAGTCATTTGCCACTTATGTGCCCAGGATAACAATTTATTTAAGTCCCCCTGCACTTTAAAATTATCATCAATATCTTTAACTACAGCTGCTAATTTGGTATCATCCGCAAAAATTGACACTTTATTATTAACTGCCTCCCCAAGATCGTTTATATAGATGACAAATAATAATGGACCGAGAACTGATCCCTGATGAACCCCACTGATAACATCCCTCCACTCTGACTTTACACCATTTAGCACTACCCTTTGCTTCCTGTCTTTCAGCCACTCAGCTATCCAATTTGAAACACCCCCACATATCCCAATCATTTTTAATTTATGAACTAGTCTCCTGTGTGGTACCTTATCAAATGCTTTACTAAAATCTAAGTAAATTATATCTACATTCTCTCCCTTATCTACTTGATCTGTTACAAACTCCAGAAAGTCTAGTAAGTTAGTCAAACATGATCTACCTGATCTAAACCCATGCTGAGCATCGCTGATTAACCCCTCCCTCTCTAGATGTTGGCAAATCCCTTTTTTAACTATTTTCTCAAGAATTTTACAGACTACAGGAGTTAGGCTAACCGGTCTAAAGTTATTTGGATCCTCTTTACTACCCTTCTTGAAAATGGGGACTACATTCGCTCTCTTCCAATCATCGGGTATTTCTCCATATTCCAATGACCTAGTATATAACTTGTCCAGAGCTATTGAGATACTTTCTACCCCTTCTTTAAGTATCCTAGAATGAATATTATCAGGGCCGGAGGCCTTGGTAGTATCTAAATCACCTATTAGTCCTTTTATCATCCTCCGATCCACACAAATGTTAGTAAACACCTCTTTTCCTGACCTATGAGTACTATACATAGGACTATTTAGTTTCTCTTTTGTAAATACTGATGCAAAATGACCATTTAGTACCTCAACTATTTCCTCATCAGTTTCTCTCACAAACCCTTCATATTTGATAGGTCCTATTTTAACTCTGCCACACTTGTTATTAATTTTATAGTAACTAAAGAACTTTCTAGGATCTTTGTTGCTATCCTGAGCTAATTTAATTTCTGACACCCTTTTGTTCTTCTTTATAATCTTATTTAACTCATTCCTAGCCATTCTATAATCACTTAAATTTTGAATATTATTTTCTACCTGTAATTTTTTATATGCCCTTTTCTTCTCTGAAATTTTTCTAGCTATCTCCTGATTCCACCATAATGGTTTCCTACTTTTGTTCCTAATGGCCTTCATTGGGATACATTGTTCTTGGACTACATTTATTATATGCTTGAAAGTATCCCACATCCCATAAGCATTTTTACCTCTGAATTCTATATCCCAGTCTACCAAATTTAGCAAGCTTCGAAGTTTTACATAATCTCCCTTATGAAAATTTGGAACTTTTTCAGCATTCTCAGTTATTTTACCCTTCTCAATTCCCAAGTTAAAACGAACTATCTGATGGTCACTATTTCCCAATGCTTCCCCAACAGTCAATTCTTGAACTAAATGATCACTGTTAGAAAGTACTAAATCTAATATATTGTCCCCCCTCGTTGAATCGTTAACAAATTGATTCAAAAAATTATCCTCAAAGCATTCTATGAACCTGCCACTTGTTCTATCCCTACCTATCATATTTTCCCAGTCCACAGAGTTTAAGTTGAAGTCCCCAATAATAACTGCATCTGTTTCACATCCCTTACTTATTTCCTTTATCATTAGTTCATCTATATCATCAGTCTGCCCAGGTGGCCTGTAAAAAGCTCCCAAATGCACCATTCTATTTTTACTGAACCTAATATCTATCCAAAGTGACTCAACTCCATCCTGCTTTATTGAAGTATTTAAACTTGAAACAATGTTGTTTTTTATATAGATAATTATTCCTCCACCAATCCTACCTGTCCTTTGACTAATGTACATATTATAGCCCTGAAAATCAAATTCACTTATAGTGTCACTAAATTCTATTCAGTTTCATAAATGACCAATCAGAAAGCTGTATTTGTTTCAAGGCTTTTTGTGCTTTTTATATTGATCAAAACTTGGTTTTTCTTATATTTTAGATGTTTTTCCCCCTTATTTCTTTTCTATATATCCTACCTACCCTATGCCTGACATTATTTAGTCTTTTTATTTACTTGTTACTTAATTTCCCATTGTTTAATGCTCGATTAAACCATATTTCGGTGTTGTTAATGAAGTCTCACGTCCTAATTCTGACGAAAACAGTACTTTTTCATTTTTTCTGTTCCGTATTTATTTCTCTTCTTTGATTTTTTTAACAGGTTTTTTACGACCTTCATTTTGATTATTGTTCCAAATGGATGCGTTCAGTATTAGTGTTTTTATTACTATATATGTGTAGTTCAAGATGTGGTGGGGCGAATGTGAGTGTGTGTAAAAGGGCCATTCTCCCACCCCTTTTCTCAGTACCCTCTCCCTCCCTCTGTAAGAATGTGTGTGAATGGGAATGGGTTTGTTTTATTTTTGTTAAATTCATGTATAAAATGATTACCATGTTTTTCTTTCTTTCCAGGCGTTATTCTGGAAAGATAAAAGCTAATTTTAAGATATCACTCTAAAAGATTGTACTTTGTTTAAATTAATCTTTTATCAAAGCGTTATTCTGGAAAGATAAAAGCTAATTTTAAGATATCACTCTAAAAGATATTTCCTTGTTTAAATTGAACTTTAACGAAGCGTTATTCTGGAAAGAGAGAGAGTGGAAGTGCAGACTGGAAGCAAGAGGGGTTCTATAGAGGAGTGCTCCACCCAGCCCTGAGAGGAGGGCTTTCGTGTCTCTATCCACCTGAACCGCCATACCTGCCTTCGTTGACAATCCTGCCTCCTTCTAGTTAGCCAACTACCGCCCACCTCCAGCAAGACATAGCGCGTGTCCCCTTTTCGTTCGGTTGTGGTTGTGTTTTTTGTTTTGTCTAGAATTTACGTAAATTGTTGTATCCGCCCGTTATACGCTTCTCGTTTGGTATCATTATTTTTATTTGGGAATTTAGCCTCATTTTGAAGTGTGCACACTTCCCTAGTAAAATATAAAATTTTTGTAAATATAAACTGTAGCTATCATTGTATTTTTGTAAGTAAAGGGACTGTATATACAATCCGTTTTATTCTCCCTCGATTTCTCACGTCCGGACAGTGTAGGAAGCGGGTTGGATCGATTATCGATTGGGATTAGAGATCTATTTTCGGCCCGCTACATTTGGCGCCCGAATAGGGACGTGAGACTTCGAAACTGGGAGCGTGACTGGATTGGATTGCAGTCCATACCCAATTAGTGTGACAAGTAGTTTGATTGATTTTTCCCTCCTCCTATCTTTTACTAACTTGGGAAGAATGGCTGTAGCGGAAACATTGAATGAAGAAGTAGTGCGATTGAGACTGGAGTTGAGGAAGAAAGAAGAGGAGTGTGAAATGTTGCGGGGAATGATGGAGGGAATGGAGAATAAAATAAAAGGGATGAATGAAAAGACTGATAGGATGAAGAAGGAAATGGGAGACCGACAGGATCA
The DNA here is from genome assembly GCA_963969495.1 of Ceratothoa steindachneri. Lineage (NCBI taxonomy): Eukaryota > Metazoa > Arthropoda > Malacostraca > Isopoda > Cymothoidae > Ceratothoa > Ceratothoa steindachneri. The sequence continues at coordinate 60,703,993 of OZ018322.1, forward strand.
GACGGACCGACGGATGCAGGACCTGTATAACATGATGACAGGGGCTGGATCAGTCCCAGGACCTACAACCCTGACCCCTGCTCCTACTGAAGGGACTCCGCTAAATGGAATGGATGGCAGTATGATCGAGTCTAAAGAAGATACTGTGAGTGGTAGGAAAGGGGGTGAATGGAAGAGAGTGGAAAGTAAGAGAGGAAGTAAGCATGGTTCTAAGGTTAAGGATAGGAAGGCGAGAGGGAAGAGTGTGGATTCGCTATACTCAGATGAGGGAGAGAGTGACGATATGATTGGAATGAGTGAGACCGAGAGTAGCTCTTCGGAGAGTGAAGTGAATGTGGGAAAAGGAATTTTGATTAGGGAAGTGCCAAGGATTGATAAGTTTAGATTGCATGGGGGAAAGAGTATGGATGAGTTCTTCGGGGATTTTGAGCGGTACTGCAAGCTCAAGTACCCGCAGAACAAGGGTCACTGGGTGAGTGTTCTGGGAGATTGTTTGGATGGGAAAGTGTTGGAGTTCTTGCGAGTGATAACGAGTGTGGGAGAGCCAAAGTACGATGTAGTGAAGAAGAGATTGATTGGGCAGGTGAAACGAATGAAAGAGAGTGTGAAGTATAAGAGGGTGAATGAATTTGAGAAGGCTCGAATGGGGAAGAGTGAAAGTGTGAATATGTATGCACATAGGCTTGAGAGTATGGCAAGAACGAGGTATGGTGATGATGATGTAAATGAATGTAAACCACTCATGAGGAAGTTTTTGGACACGATCCCGCGAAAGGTGAGTGAATGGCTGAGTGGAAAGAGAAAGGAGAGAGTGAGACTGACAGGTGAACGGTTGATGTGGGAGGATGTGTTGGAACTGTTAGAAGATGGACGATTTGATGATGAAAGCGATCTAGAAGAGGATGGATGGTACAGTGTGAATGTTGGGGGTAAGAAGCCCAGGAGCTTTCATCCACCCCAGCAGTTTGTCAGCTACAGGGATGCCCTGAAGGCTGCACCAGCTGGAGTGATGTCAAACTTCCTGGGCCGGCAGAATGGATGGGCAAATGGAGGGTGGTCGAATGGAAGGGGGCAGATGAATTTCAAGCGTGGGAACGGATATATGAGAGAGAAACCGAGGTATGTCCCAGCAAATGAGAGACCGAATGGTGTGAGAAAGATTGTGGAATGTCGTCGGTGTGGAAGGAAAGGTCATATGTTGGCAGAATGTAGGTGGACATCTGGTGCGTGTTTTGGGTGTGGTAAGAAAGGGCATATGATAAAGGATTGCCAGGAAAGTGTGAAAGAGTGCTTCGAGTGTAAAGAAATAGGCCATTTGAAGAAAGATTGTCCGAGGTTGAATGGTGGAGCAACTGCTGGGGAAAGTATGAAATATGCATGTGGTAATTGTGGAAAGGCTGGTCATTATGCAAGGATGTGTCGTGACCAGAGGAATGTATGTAGCTATTGTGCGATGGAAGGACATTCAAGTGAAAAGTGTTGGATTAGACTGAGAGCGCAAGGTGTGAATGGAAAGTCTGAAGCGGGAAACTGAATGGTAAGAGGGTACCTGCTGAAGTATCCTCTGGGTGCATGAGTGTGAGTAATGTGTTGGTAAGTCTGTCTAGTGTGAAAGTGCTGTCTGGTAGGAAGTATGAGTGTCTGAGTGTGAAGGTGGAGTTGAATGGAATTGAGTGTTTGGCTTTAATAGATTCTGGATGCAAGGCGAGCTTGGTGTATAAAGATGTGTATAACAAGTTTAGCGAGAAAGCCCTCCTGTCTGAGAGCAAGGGTAGTTTAGTAGGTATTGGTAATAGGAGAGTGCCTGTGATTGGAATGATAAGGTCACCTGTTCGAATGCATGGTATGATGATGAATGAATGTGAATTTTCTGTGATTGATAAGGTGAGTAGTGAGTATGGTGTGATTTTGGGGTATGATTTTATGAAAATCAATCGTATGGTTGTGCATCCTGCGAGTGATCAGATTGAGAGAAAGATTGGTAAAAATGGGGTGTATAAGTTGTATGTAGGGAAAGATGGTAGCGTTTTGAGGAGTGTGTTTACTGGTATAGAGGTGACTGCTATGGAGAGTGTAAGGCTTGTGAAGGGTGAAAGGGTGTCTGTTAGAGTGAGTTGGAGTAAGGATGTTAGTTTGAATGTGAGTGAGAACACTGTGATATTGGATGGAAAGGATGCGTGTTATAAGGTAAGGCGTGTTGCTTGTGTGTTTGATGGCTTGATGAGAATGAATGATCCTTTTGTATGTGTGCAGGCAGACCCCAGTGTGAAAGGGCAGGTGAGGGGAATCCAAGTCGGAGATGTACTGGGCCACCTCTCCACTGTCAATGAGGTAGGTATGGATGATAGTACGGATATCAGGGTGAATGTTGCGAATGAAAAGACATGTGAATGGATGTATAATGAGGTGAAGGACATGGTGAAATTGGATGGATGTTTGACTGAGTATGAAAGGGAGGATGTGTATCGAATGATATTTGAGCGAAAGGGAGCCCTCAGTAAGGGTGATCTGGATTTCGGGGTTGCAAAGCTCCCGGAATTCAAGATTGTCCTGAAGGAGGACTCCCCAATCTATCAGCGGCCGAGGCATTTCCCACGTCCGGTTGCTGAAGAGATTGAGGAGCAGTGTTTGGAATTGGAGCAATTGGGGGTGATTGAGGAGAGTGAGAGTGCATGGAATAGTCCAATTGTACCTGTACGTAAGCCGGATGGAAGATTGCGTCTGTGTGTGGATTATCGAAAGGTGAATGAAAGGACTGTGAAAGAAAGGTTTCCGATGTGTGTGGTATCTGAGTGTGTGTATAGTATGCATGGGATGGAGTGGTTTACGAAGCTGGATCTGGTACGGGGGTATTACCAGATGCCCATTGCTGAGGAGAGCCGGCCAGTAACTGCCTTCTCTTCCTCAAAGAGGCATTACCAGTTCCGGAACCTCAGCTTTGGGTTGGCTAATGCTCCCGGAGCCTTCCAGCGGGCAATGAATGTTGTGTTGAGTAAGTTTGCGAGTAAGAATGTGATTGCGTTTATAGATGATATTTTGATTATGACTGAGACTTTTGAGGAGCATATGAGATTGGTGAATGATGTGTTGAGAACGTTGGAGAGTGTTGGTGTGAAGGTGAAAGTGGCGAAGTGTGAATGGTTTGCGAAAGAAGTGGAATTCCTTGGACATATGGTGAGTGAGAATGGATTGCGTAAATCATCGAAGTATGTTGAGAAGGTGCGAATGTTTCCTAAACCAGTGACTGTGAAGCAACTGAAGTCATTTTTGGGTTTGATTGAGTTCCAGCGAAAGTTTATACGTGATTGTTCTGGTGTGAGTAAGCCTCTGACTGAGTGGATGGGCAAGAAAGGTAGTACGGTTGTCAAGTGGAATGATAAGATGAATGAGGCGTATGAGAGACTGAAGGAGGCAGCGGTTGAAGATGTTGAATTAGCTTACCCAGATTATAGTGTAAATGCTAAAATGCTTGAATTGTATACAGATGCGAGTGGGTATTGTATGGGAGGTTTTCTGATGCAAGAGCAGCGTTTGAATGGAGAGAATGTCAGGCGAATAATTGGGTATGTATCCAAGGCTATGAATGTTGCAGAACGAAAGTATTCGACTGTGGAACGAGAGCTGGCTGCGATAAGATATTGTTTGAAAGTGTTGCGTCCATTTTTGTATGGTGTGAGGTTTGTGATAAAAACCGATCATCAACCTCTTGTGTATCTGCAGCGTATGAAGTGGGCTGATAGTAGGATTGCAAGGACTTTGGAAGATTTGAGTGACTTTGACTATGTGATTGAGTATGTGCCTGGTGAACGGAATGGAGTGGCTGATTTGATGTCAAGGTATCCTGGTACGAATGATGAAAATGTGTGTGGAGTGAGTGATCCTGAGTATTTGCCGAAAGGAATTATGAATGGAAAAGAGAGTAAGGGTGGTGGTGATTCCTTGTTTGAGAGTGTATGGAATGGTTTGCAAGATTTGAAGAGTGATGGAGTAGATGTGAGAGTGCCCGATAGTGTAGATGATTTAAGGAAGGAGGTAATGAATGAAGTGTGTAGGAAGCCTGAAAGCATTGGTATGGCAAAGGTGCGGAACTTCATGAAAGAATTGAGAGCGATGTGTATGCAAGGGGTCCCGCCATTTCAGGAAGTGTTGATTGTAGTGAGTCGTTTGTATGGAGTGATTGTATATGTGCACTTTGGTGGTGAAAGGCCGATTGTGTACAAGGATGAGAAGATGAAGGGTTTGAATCCTAATGTGGTACATCTGCAATGTTTGAGCGGTGTGCACTACAATTGGGTGATTGAAAAGTGTTCATATATAAGAGAGAAGAATGATTGTCTGGATGAAGATGAGCGTGTGGTGAGTGATGATATGGGAGTTAATGACAGTGTGGATATAAGTGCTGATGTTGGCGTGCTTGTTCCTTCGGTGTATTGTGAACATGGTGGACCTGATATGATGGAAGCGAGAGTGAAAGTTGGTGAAAGGTTGTTCTGTGGTTTGATTGATACTGGAGCGCAGGTGTCTTTAGTGAATGAGAATATTCTGAGTAAGTATGAAGAGTTTAGATGTTGCGAGCATAAACCTGTCAAGTTACGGATAAGTGGATTAGGGAATGGCATGATAGTGGCATGGGAACTGGTTAGTCTGAAAGTGAGTTTGGGTAATGGTGTGAATGTGAAGCATGACTTTGTGATTCTGAAAGGTGAGCAAATGCCTTGTTGTTTCTTGCTTGGTGTAGACTTTATGAGATTGAATGATTTGTCTTTGGATGCTGATAAGGATCGTCTTATGAAAGGTGAATGTGAGGTGATGAGGTTGAATGAGTGTGCAAAGAATGTTGTCAAGTTTTGCGGTATGATTGAGTTGGTCATGGATGATGAGAATGAGATTTTAAGTGATGATGATATTCTAGAGATGCAAGAGATGTGTCCTTTTGTTAGTGAGTTGAAGAGGTGTGTAATGATGCGTGTTGATTTGAATGAATGGCCAGAGTGTTTAAGTGATTTTAAAAGGTATGCTAAGGATTTTGTTGTTTGTATGGATGTTGTATATTTTGTGAGGCATGTGAAGGGTGGTGATGATATGTATGTACCTGTGATGTCCTTAGTTGGTATGATTGGTCTGGTGAAGGTTGTGCATGATAATTATGGGCATATGGGTAAGTTTAAGCTGTGGGAGTGTATGAAGGAGCATGTGTTCCACCCGTTTCTGAGAACTGTTGTGAATGATGTTGCAACTACGTGTGAAAGGTGTCAGAAGCGAAAGGTGCAAGGTGTGCAAGTGAAACCACCGATGTTGAAAGTTGATGCGAAAGAACCGTTTGAATTGGTAGTGATTGATTGTGTGTCTTTGCCGCGTACGAGTGCTGGGAATGTTGGTATGGTTGTGATGGTTGACCATAAAAGTAAGTTTGGGTATGCAGCGCCTGTGAGAGATAAAAGGAGTGTGACTGTTGCGCGTGTGGTTGAGCAGTTGTTTTTTCCTATGTGTGTATGGAAGCCTAGAAGATGTCTGAGTGATAATGGGCCTGAATTTGTAGGGGAAGTGTTTGCGCAAATGTTGAGAGAGAATGGTGTGGAGCATGTGAGAACAACTCCGTATGTACCGTCTTCAAATGGATTGGCTGAACGGACTATAAGAACCTTGTGTGAGATGTTGAGAATGATGAGTACGACAGTGAATGACTGGGATGTGTGTCTGGGGAGAGTGTTGTGGGCGTATAATTCAACTGTGCATAGTGCAACTGGAATGTCCCCATGTCAGTTTGTGATGAATTTTGAAAGGCGAGTGAAAGATAGGTTTCGTTTGAGTGAAAGTGAGCAGAGTGTATGGCGTGAGGCGCATGAAAGGTTCCGTTCATTTGAATTAGGTGCAAAAGTATTGAAGGTGAAAGAAGTGAAGGGTAGGTTGAATGTGTCAAAGATGAGTGAGAAGTTTGATGGACCTTATAGAGTTGTGAGGGTTTGGGAAAATGGAGTGACGTATGTTTTGGAGAGTTTGAATGACGGCATGACTGAGAGAGTGCGGGCTCATCAGAGTCAGTTAAGGAGATGGAGAGAACCTCCTGACTACCTGGTGAGCCATCCAGTGTATGGACTGTGTAGAGAGAGAGGTAAAGTGCATGATGATGAGATTGAATGCGATAGTATGGATCTGTCTGGGAAAGAGCTAGTCTTAGTCTCGAGGAGTAGAAAGCGTACAAAGAAGGGTGAAAGGAAGAATGCAAGTACGAATGAAAGTAAGTCTGAGCAGAGTGTTTCTGGTATGGGGGATCTTGAAAGGGAGATTGAGTTTTTGCGTAAACAGGTGAGTGATTTGGCTGGTATAAGTAGACGAGTGAGTGAGCTGCCTGTGCCTGATTTTTCTGGTTTTGGGAACAGTATGAATGATAGTGTGTTTGGGCAGAATGAACCTAGTGTGGCTGATTTTTCGGGTTTTATGAATGGTAATAGTAGGGGTGAGTTTGATGTAGTGAATGATGAAGTGGCTGATTTTTCAGGTTTCTGGTGGGAACCAGTCGAAGGGGTTTCTGGTATGCCTGTTGAGAATACAGGGGATGTGAGTGACCTGTCTGTTTCGCAAGAATGTACCTTGAGTTGGATGAGAGCTGTGAATGAGGAGCTGATGAATGGGGGTATGAAGAGTGAGAGTTCTGAACGGAAGAGTATGAAAGAATTCTGTCGTGAGATGGGAGAACTGGTAATGAGGGCTAAGAGTATGGTTGATGAGATGATAAATAGTGATGATGAGACTGACAGGACGACTGACGAACAACCCCGACTAATTGCTACGCGTAGCCAGGGACCAGTAGACGAGTGTGAATGGGTGCAGAAGGGTGCGATTGAGCACAAGTGGTACCGTGAAGAGTGATTGAAAGGGTTTAGTGAGTGGCTGGTCGAATGGCTTAAGGAAGGAGGGGTGTGGTGGGGCGAATGTGAGTGTGTGTAAAAGGGCCATTCTCCCACCCCTTTTCTCAGTACCCTCTCCCTCCCTCTGTAAGAATGTGTGTGAATGGGAATGGGTTTGTTTTATTTTTGTTAAATTCATGTATAAAATGATTACCATGTTTTTCTTTCTTTCCAGGCGTTATTCTGGAAAGATAAAAGCTAATTTTAAGATATCACTCTAAAAGATTGTACTTTGTTTAAATTAATCTTTTATCAAAGCGTTATTCTGGAAAGATAAAAGCTAATTTTAAGATATCACTCTAAAAGATATTTCCTTGTTTAAATTGAACTTTAACGAAGCGTTATTCTGGAAAGAGAGAGAGTGGAAGTGCAGACTGGAAGCAAGAGGGGTTCTATAGAGGAGTGCTCCACCCAGCCCTGAGAGGAGGGCTTTCGTGTCTCTATCCACCTGAACCGCCATACCTGCCTTCGTTGACAATCCTGCCTCCTTCTAGTTAGCCAACTACCGCCCACCTCCAGCAAGACATAGCGCGTGTCCCCTTTTCGTTCGGTTGTGGTTGTGTTTTTTGTTTTGTCTAGAATTTACGTAAATTGTTGTATCCGCCCGTTATACGCTTCTCGTTTGGTATCATTATTTTTATTTGGGAATTTAGCCTCATTTTGAAGTGTGCACACTTCCCTAGTAAAATATAAAATTTTTGTAAATATAAACTGTAGCTATCATTGTATTTTTGTAAGTAAAGGGACTGTATATACAATCCGTTTTATTCTCCCTCGATTTCTCACGTCCGGACAGTGTAGGAAGCGGGTTGGATCGATTATCGATTGGGATTAGAGATCTATTTTCGGCCCGCTACAAAGAAACACAAATGGTCAATTTCAGTACAAAGAAAGTCATAAATTTTCCGTGAACAATGAAGTACTTTACCGTCCGCGCGCCTCATATTTAAACAACCACCCACGCCGTTTCCGGCTCATTTGTCAAAATTTCATTTTCGTGTGGTTTGTTCGTTACCCATTCAATGTTTCGGTGCTATTTTAACCGACAATGAGAAATATGTTGCGTTTCTCAAAGCCCATGGGCCATGTAGTGGAAGGGCAGTGGGTTTTTGGAGGGTTCAAATGTGAAACAAAGAGAATTTTCATTGTTTCGGTGGCAAATCAAAATCGAGAAACCCTCCTCGCAGCGATAAAAAAGTGGATTTTGCCGGGTACGACAGTCGTATCTGACGGATGGGCAGCCTATTGAAATTTGTCATCTGAAGGATACGAATATGTTACCGAATTCTGGCTTGCTGCCGGTAAACTCTACCCACCCGTCTGGCGTAAGTATTACGATTATTTTGAGCGTCGGCTCGTTGTTGGGTAAGGCTCGCCGCAGGGATAACACTGCGATCACCCTGAGTTTCAATCCTTTGGGGAGGGGGGTCTGGGGGGCCCAGCCCCCCACTATAAAAATGAAAATAGCCATAAAATTCTTCGATTTCATCTCTAAAAAAGTAACACAGGAAAGTAGCCCAAAATAGCAAAAAAAACTAGGCCTACAATCTGCCCATAGTCTTCACAATTACCCAATTTTAGGCTACAGCATATCTCTTATGACGTCAGGCAGTAGCGTCAGATGTGACCATCACTGTGTTATATTTTTTTGTTGTTTTGGGGATTTGTAACTTTTAGTCTATTATTTACTAAATATCTGCGCTCTGCTCATTTATAGTTTTTTTCTAAGTTAGGTAAGGTTTCTTGATGTCTTTTATTGTTTTTTTGTTTTGTTTTCATATTTTTTGTTTACTGCGAACGATAACAGCTTCTTACTGGCAACATCGTAGCTTATAAATAGGACCCGTTTTGCAAATGTTTTTCTTTAGGTATTGTGTTTTCGTGCTCTCCTTGTGCTTCTTCGTTATTCGAATTCGGCTTTACTTTGTATAATCGCGAAAAACTTTTAGATTATCTAGAGGCGATAAACTAATCAAGAAACCTATAAAAGTAAGAATTGTTTGTTATTAGGTTAGGTTTTTCTGCCTGTAAAAAGCTGTTGGGGAGAACCCCCCCCCCCCAGTAAATTCAAGGGGACTGCTCGTGGGGGAGATATCACTGCAGGGGGACCACCCTGCGATGATCCTGAGTTTCAATCAATTGGGGGGTCTAGGGGGCACAGCCCCCCAGTATATACTCATATACAAAAAAATATTACGCCGTTATAGTTCACATCTGACGCTACCGTCTGACGTCATAAGAGATGCTGTAGCCCAAAATTGTAGCCGACTAACAGCGCCATCTACCGTGCGCCCCGAATCTGAAGTGTTACCTTTTTTTTATTCTATAAATAATTAGGATTATATACTGGGGGGCTGTGCCCCGTAGACCCCCCCCCCCAATTTAGTGAAACTCAGGATCATCGTAGTGTGGTCCCCCCATTGTGTTTACCCCCACACAAGCCATCCCCTTAAATTTACTCCAAAAATGTGAAACATTTTGGAACACAAACAAAATAGTACGTCCCATTGTTCACGCCGATAATCTACATATTTACCCAAAATAATTTTTTCTGGCCGGGCCGCTCGTCTACATGTTTAATGGGTTTTTTTTCGCGACCCAAAACAGCAGGAAGACTGTTTTTGTTTCATTCAAGCCGCGTAATATGTTGTTTACGTCACATTTAAAATCAGATGGCGCCATTTTTGTTTGAAATTCTGAATTAGAGAAAAGTAAAAGCCCCACAAAAATGCCAAATAAAAAACATAACTCCATAAATGAATGTTACATTATTCTGGCGGGTATAGATTCGCAATAGCACTGAGGAAGGCATGGTAGTGATCTTGAATTGTAGATTTTTTTCCAAACGTGAATCTTTTGCAAAATATGGCGGTGGCGAGATACCTGTCAAAATGATTGCTTTGACGGCCGTATTTTGGGATTAATGTTCTTGCATTCTGCCATAAGAATTCGATATTCTGTGTACTTGCCCTGGTCTCTGGGTCTACAAAATTCTTGGAATGGTTGATGGTTCTGTGCTGGTAATCTTCTAACTCCAAGCCTGAGTAGGCAGACCAGCAATCAGAAATAATAAGGGTTCCTGGCAAAATCCACTTTTTAATTACCCCCAGAAGAGTTTCTTTTGTGCGATCTGGCACGGCAACCATAAAAACGTTTTTTGTTTGCCTTTCAAACCTACCAAAAACCCTAAAACCATCAACCACTCTTTCCTTATTATGTTTACGTTTCCCAAACTTTGCTTTATCTATCTCGACCACTTTATCTACACCGCCTAATTGCTTCAAATTATTTTGCAATAGTCAATAGCTACCTCCCTACAGAAACTAAACCAGTCGACCAAAGTTTTTTCGGAAATAGCAACCTCCTCTGAGATGTGTGCCAGAGTATTTTGGTTTCCTACAAACCAATAAATGATCTGAAGGATCGTTTCTATAGGGAGCCGAGCCTTTGAAAAAATGTTCCGTTGAGTGAAGATTGGAAAAAAAAAAATGTTTCTTTTCACCGGTGTTTTCATCACATGTAATTTTTTTTACACTTAAATGTTAAATCACTTTGTATTTCTAGGGGCTTAGCACAATGTTTACAAGGGATTGTTAATGGGATTAAATTATGTTCGGCTAAAAATTTAATAACTTTTTTCACATTCACTAGTTAATGAGGCAAGGGAGAAACAATTGATCAGACAAACTTCACACAGGGTTTCCATAATTCAAACATTATGAAATTAATGATTGTTTTAAAGTATAGGATTCAGCCAAAAAAATAGTTGACAGAAAAAGATCGAATTATTAATTTAAAATAGTAAGGAAATGAAATAAAAAATAAATAATTTTGAAAAGAAGAATTAAAAAAAATAAACAAAAGAAAAGTCTAAAAAAAATCTTAAAAAAGTTTAGGAATTAATAGTATTATTCTTCATTGATGAATGATGGCGCAAAAAAAGTAGTTCCAAGATTGTTTGTTATACCGATTGTTTTTCAAACAGTTAAATTGAGTGGGGGGCTTTACCCCCCAGTGGGGGTTATATATTGTTATTGTTAAATTGAAGGGGGGTTGGGGGCTGTGATCCCAACCCCCTTCACTCCTTCAAACCGACATCACTGTGCCCCTTGGTTGACCTTGGAACTCCTTCGTTCAAGGAGGTCCTTACGTGCTCATGAACGAGCCCTTCCTAAAGCACACTCCCGTGGGCAGGACATGATCTCCCTCTCTCTTCCCTATCGCCTTACTACTTCGACTTATTCTTCCAAATTAAAATCAGCGTGTGAGGCTCCTTCATGCAAACTTTTGTCTGAGAGCAAGAATGACCCTCCGACTATCTTTCATCTCCTCTCTCATCTTTCCTCACCTAGCTCCATTTCCCCCACCTCTCTCCCCATCAACCCCTCTACTCTTTCTAAATTTTTCTCTGATAAAGTTATTAACCTTTGCGCCGTAATACTCCATTGCCGCTTATCATCCTCACTCAGGTGTCCTATGAGGAAGTAACTGCTCCGATCTCACACTCTAACAAATCTGGATCCCCTAATGATGTCTTTCCACCCAAACTCCTCCACCAAATGCTCCCACTGATTCTTCATCTCATTAACTCTTCGCTTGCAACAAGAGTGGTTCCCTCTTCCTTCAAACATGCCTCATCAATTCATCCTATCCTTAAAAAAAAACACACCTAACCCCTCTGAACCATCTAGCTATCGCTCTATCTCACAGCTTCCATTCCTAAGGTCCTTGAGAGAATGGTTATCTCTTGCCTCAATGACCATATTTCTAATGGCAATATTGATAAAATATACTAGTTGGGGTTCAAAGCGATGCACTCTGGTGAAACCGCTCTTCTTAATGTTTCAGACGGTTTACGTAGAGCAGCTGATGGTGGTTGTATGTCCATTCTAGTCCTATATCTCTCATCTACTTTCTATACCATTGACCACACTGTCCTCCTTGATTGTCTTCACACTTTCCTTGGTCTCTCGGGCACTGCACTTGATTGGTTCTGCTCATACCTCTCATCCTGCACTCAGTCGGTCGCGCTCTATAACTTCTCCTCCATGCTCATTCCTTGGTCCCCTCCTCTTTCGCATTTACTTACTTCCTCTTGACTCCATTCTTCATGATTTGGGCCTGACCTTCAACCTCTATGCTGATGACACTCAGATATACCTTTCCTCATCCCCTGTGTCCTCTCAATCAATTACCAAGCTCCTTTCATCCTACACCTCCATAAACGAATAGCTGTCTGCCAACTTTCTCAAACTATACCATGATAAAATTGAAGTTCTCCTTGTTGCTATTGCTTCGATGGTGGAGAAATCTAGACCTCTCTTCCCCTCACTTAACCTTGGGGAAACCATTGTCACCTTCTCTGTTACTGTCAGTAATTTTGGTGTTATTTTTGATGAGCAACCCTCGTTTAAACTGCACATCCATCATATCTGTAAGTCTTCCCTCAGTTTCCTCCGCAACTTTTCACGTGTTCGATCCCATTTTGATCGACGAAGCCTTGAGACGTATTCATGCCTTCGTCACCTCATGCTTAGACTCCTGCAATTCTCTTTTAGTGAATCTACTTTCTTTGTCACTTCGCCCCCTACAACTAGTTCAAAACTATGCTGCCTGGCTCCTCCTTCGATGCCTCTTACAGGAGCTACACTGGTTACCTATTTGCTTCCATACCCACTATAAAATTCTTCTCATCACCTACAAGGCCCTAAACCTCGAGGCTCCACCTTATATCTTGTCTGCCCTATCCCATCGTCAAACTCCTTGGGCACTCTGGGTCTAACCTCGCTCTCATCCTGAATCCTGCTCGATGGGTGACCATTCCTTCTCAATTTGTGCTCCTAGACTCTGGAATGCTCTTCCTGCCAAAGTCTGATCCTCTCCCTCCCTTGCTACTTTTAAACGTCTCCTGAAGACTCATCTCTTCAGAATTGCCTTCTGCCCCGGGTAAACTTTCTCTGCACTCGCTACACAACCTGCGCTCTGTGAGGGCTAACAGCCCTGAAGGGTGCATTATAAATACCTATTATATTATTATTATTAATCATCCTGTAGCGGGCCAAAAATCTATCCTCTAACCCCAATCGATCCAACCTGCTTCCTACACTAATTCGGACATGAGAAATTGAGGGATATATGAAATGGATTGAATATACAGTCCTTTATTTACAAAAAAATTACAAGTATATTTACAAGAAATAATTAAATTTTTATATAAGAATTCAATTAAAAAAAAATTAGTGTGTACACAACAAAACAAGGCCAAAATTCCCCAATCCCTCCCCAAAATATAAAAAACCCCCCTGTGACGAGTGAAGAGAACAAATTTGTACAATAACACCAATCGGTACTGGGTGAAACGATGTGTCTGCCCCCAAAAAATGAAAAGAAAAACTTAATGGTATGAGATACTCCAATCAACACAGTACGATGCTTTGAACGAAAAGGGGGTACAGGGGTATCACTCGTGAGTTAGGGCAAGGCTAGCCAAGGCCGTATAGTTATCGGTTCAAGACCCCGTAAGGGGCGCGGCGATTTGCCATCCTGGCCGCCGTGCTGACGGGACTCAGCACCCCGTCCGGCCCCAGCTTAGCCTCTCTTCCTTCCTTCAAAACACTTGTTTCCTCTCTTTTCACACAACCTCTCCCACAACTTTCTCTGGTCAGCCTCTAATTTCACAGGGTAGATGTTGACCTTCCTTTCAGCCAACCGTCCCGCTGAGGGGGTGGGGGACAATGTTCCCTAACCCCTGAGCTCCGGTCTGGGGTGGCTGGTTTTTAACTACCTGCTTCATCCGCATCCATACCTTCCTCACATCCCTTTTCCTCTCGTCTTCAAAATCTATCATTTTTACGCTGTGTCTAAGGTGGAGCCGCCATACCGATGGACTGCCAGGCCACCAGGCGGGAGGGGTGGTCCCAAATGGCGGCGCCTGGCTCTGCCGGGCCTGCAAGCACCTCTTGCAGTGCGGGCAACTGTGAGAGGTGGTGAGCTGTTGCATCCTGTGTAAATAAGAGGGTCACCATGCCCAATGATGAGAATAAAAAAAAACCCCAACCCCCAACTTTCCCAAGAACAACAGAGCCGCCCTCGGGCAGCTCCACCAAAAAAATGGAGGTCATCCCCCTTGTGCTTGCGCAGGGGACCCTCCATACTTCTTTAACCGGAGAGGAGGCTTACTCCTCTCCTATGCCTACAGGTGTAGGGGACTTCCCCTCACTCCCTTCTCTGGAGGTGCTTTTGGGCACCTCCCTATTTCCAGCGGCAGTCCCTCCTTTTCTTTCTAAGGGGACTGCCAAGAAAGCCAGCAGGCAGCCCATTGCCGACCGCCCCTCTTGTAATCGGCTCGGTAGGGCAAACCCCCTTAGGGGGGAGAGGGAAGCCAGGCCCCTTCGGTCGCTTCCCTCAAAAGACCTGCTGGCAAGGATATTAAACCGGGGTTAAGGCTTGTGCCTCCCCACAAATGACTCTTGATGCTGCTAAGGGGACCTGCGATGTCCTGGGAGGGGATGGCCAACTGGAGGCCCCTCCTGTGATAGTCATGGTCCTTGAGGAGACCCAGCCTCAGACGGTAGGGCCTTCCATGGGGGGGAATCCGGGCTCGGCGCCAAGCACCGAACCTGAGTCCGCCCCTATGCAAGGTCCCCCTCAAACAGCTGAGGGCTCCGAGGCAATACAAGGAGGGGAGGGATCTCCTCCGACAGGTGCCCCCACGACTACCAGGAACTTCTCCATTTCGGAGAGGCACCTGGTTGAAGCCGGCCCATCTGGCGTGGGGGCTTCTGCCGGCGGAGGTGAGAAGCGGGTTCATTCCCCGCCCTCCTCTCCAAAAAAGAAAAAGACTAGAAAGACAAAGAAGACTCGGGGCTCCTCTCCATCCGTGGGGGCTGCGGGGACTGCGGGGATGGATAGGTCTGCTGCCACTTTGGTAGGCGACCAAGCCAAGATCGGCACATCCAGCCCCTCTACCCCCCCGTGTGCGGAGCCCCTGACTAAGACCAAGAGTGCACAGGGCGTAGCCTCGATGACATCGGGGCCCCTGATTCAGAGGTTACCTGGCGTTTTCTAGCCAGCTGGCTTCAAACGCTTCCTCGTTATTCGCTCCACTGATGGCACCATGTTATCCAAGGGCAACATGATCCATCAGAGGAGAGGATTAGCTAGTGCAATTGGTAGAGAGCCGAAGGTAACCCGTTTCTCGGACGGGAGCCTTCTGGCGAAGGCCATGAATCCCGCCGAGGCGGCCAAGATAAGTGCTCTTCGGACACTTCATGGCACCCCGGTGAGTGTGACGCCGCACTCTACCATGAACTTTGTAAAAGGAGTAGTTTATGCGAGGGAACTCGTTGACTACTCCATTGAGGACATCACCCTAGAGCTGGCCGACCATGGGGCGGTCAAAGTCGAACGTGTGATGAGAAAACAGGGAGGGGCCTCGAGACCCACCCCTACACTCTTCGTCACGTTCGACTGTGACAAGCTCCCTGAGTCGGTGCGTGCCGGTTGGTACCGCTACCGCGTGAAGGCATTCGTGCCACTTCCGCGGCGGTGCTACTACTGTCACCGCTTCGGCCATACGAATTGCTCATGTAGACGTGCAAAGTCGGGGTCACCCGAAGTATGTGTAAACCTCCAAGGTCGCACACGAGAAGTCCAAATCGTGTGTGGCCAAGTGTGTCAATTGCGGAGAGCCGCACCCTGCTTCTTCGAAGCAATGTGGTGCATATCTCCTGGAGAAAGAAATCCTGGCGGTTCAGGCCCAGGATAGACTCTCATTCCGTGAGGCTAAGGACTTGGTCCTGGCGCACCCAGCTCTGCCTGGGACGTCATATGCCTCAGTAGTTAGAAAGGCACCCTCTGCTCCTGGCCCATCCAGGCCAACGAGCACTGTTGTTTCCGCGCCCATTCGGAGCCCTTCTGCAGGCTCTACCCAACCCGGGCGCTCCCCTGGTAAAGCTGGCGGCAAAAAGGGTTCATACCCAGCCCCGGCTAAAACCAGGGCTCCCCCAGCGTGACCGTTTCCCGCAAGGCGAAACGGCCACGCGCCTCCACCGAGTCGTTAGACTCACAGGAGGCAACACCCCTGAAGATGGTCGCTAGGCCATCTTCGAGGTTTCCTAAAGCTGTCCCCCGAAAGGAGGACAGCAACAAAGGAGCTTCGGCTCCTTCGCCCACGCCCCGAGGTGGAGCGAGTGGCTTGGAGACGGTGGTTCCTCGAAAAGAGGGCCCCCCGCCTCGGAAGCCGCAACGCCCACCTAAGGTTTCGAGGCGGAGGGAGGAAAAGACTCGCATGGCGAGCCCAACCTCCCCCAATAAGTCCTCGAAGGCGACAGCGCCTCCAGCGCTTTGTCCGGCCAACAGCGCCCGGGGTTCTGCCCCCGGGAAGCGTACGGCCATTCCCGTGAGGGTCTTCAGTTCGAGGAGGGCCCCCGCGTCTACTCCGAGCTAGGCCTGGAGGGCATATTCCTTCAATGGAATTGCCGTGGACTCCGGGCCAACTGGGAGGAGCTGCGGAGGCTCGTCTCGTCCCGTTCCCCGTTAACTATCTTTTTGCAGGAGACCATGCTAGGCGCGTGCCCCCTGCCCGCCATCCCGGGGTACAAGGGTCTTGCGACCCCACCGCCGCGGGATGGCCGGGCTGGGGGATGCGCGGTTTACACCCGGCATGATATCTCCGTTCTTCCTTTCTCTTTAGATACCTCCTTTCAGGCAATGGCTGTGCAGCTGCACCTGGATAGGAGGTATGCTATCATTTCTGCGTACATTCCACCGTCAGCTGACTTCGACGCGCTGAACTTCCGCCGCGTCGTGGCACGGTTGCCGAGGCCCTTTCCTTTGCTTGGAGGTATGAATGGTAGGCATCCTCTCTGGAGAGATTACTCAATAAATCCCAGGGGACAAGTCCTTGCTGATCTGATCAAAGAGCTTGAGATAGGTTTTCTAAATGTGGCTGAGTTTACGCATCACTGTCGGAGAACCGCTTCATTTTCTTGCCTTGACCTATCTTTGTGCTCTTCGGGTGCACAGCCTGATTTTGATTGGGGGGTGGTCGATGACCTCCATGGTAGTGATCACTTTCCCATTCAAATATCATTTTCAGGGCAACTGCCGCCTGAGAGACCACCTCGGTGGTGCTTGGCGCGGGCGCGGTGGCCTGCATTTCAGGAAATGACTGAATTCTCTATCTCAGTCGAGGAGTTTAGGTCGGTAGATGAGGCCGTTGAGTTCAACCTCATCCGGCAACCTCATCGCCGTGGGCCTGACTACTATTCCTAGGACGTCTGGCCGTTTTGCACGCCGACCACTCCCATGGTGGTCGGCCGAGTGTGAGACCGCCCTCAAACAGAAGCGTTATGCCTACATGCGCTATAAGCGCCGCCCGAACGATTTCACTGTCGCTGAATTTCGTCGGGCTAGGGCTAGGTTCCGGTATATTTCGAAGCACGCCCGCCGCTCTTCTTGGCGGGCATACGTGTCTTCACTTAACAGGAAGACCCCTTTAGCTGAGGTGTGGAAGCGAGTCAAAAGGATTCGGGGCAAGTTCTCGCAGGACCCCCCTCCCGTTCTCCAGGAGAATGGGACCGCAATCTCGGACCCCGCGTCCGTGGCGGAATCCTTCGCGACCGCTTTTTCTGCATTCTCAAGCCGTGATGCTGCTCCGCCAGCATTCAATGCACGTCGTGATGTCGCGTCCGCTCTCGCTTCGTGCGCGGACACCGCCCATGGTCCGGACGATGTCCCGTACGCCATGCTTCGACATCTAGGTGAGCGAGGCATGGCCTTTCTGTTAGATTTGTTCAACAGGATCTGGGTGGAAGGTCTTCTCCCAGACTCCTGGCGAATCGCTACTGTGCTCGCCTTTCGCAAACCGGGGAGAGATCACTCTACTCCGACCGGTTTCCGCCCAATCTCTCTAACCTCTTGCGTGTGCAAGTTGATGGAGAAATTGGTAAATGTTAGATTAGCCTTTTTCCTGGACAGCGGAGGCCATCTGTCTTCCGCACAGTGCGGCTTCCGCAAGTTCCACTCCACGTCGGATGCTCTGCTCCGACTTGAAAATGCCGTCTGCGAGGCTTTCCTTCGTAGACAGCACTACGCCACGGTGTTTTTCGATCTGGAGAAGGCCTATGATACCGCATGGCGATACGGTATCATGGAGACTCTCCACACGATGGGGGCGAGGGGACGCCTCCCAATGTTTATATCTGAATTTTTGCGAGATCGTCGATTCCGCGTACGGGTGGGGGGAGCCCTCTCCGGCCCAAAGGAGCAGGAAGAGGGTGTCCCGCAGGGAAGTGTCCTCAGTGTCACACTTTTTGCCCTGAGCATCAACGGCATCACCTCGGTGCTGCCGGAAGATGTTCTCGCTACGCTCTACGTGGACGACCTTTCGATCTTCTTTGGCGCGGCCCAGATGCCAACTCTGGAGCGTCGACTCCAACAGGCATTGAA
Source organism: Ceratothoa steindachneri (assembly GCA_963969495.1). Lineage (NCBI taxonomy): Eukaryota > Metazoa > Arthropoda > Malacostraca > Isopoda > Cymothoidae > Ceratothoa > Ceratothoa steindachneri. The sequence continues at coordinate 60,722,352 of OZ018322.1, forward strand.
CCGCGTCTCTCGCTATGCCGAAGCGCACAGGTTTCGGTTTTCTTTGGCCAAGACTAAGGTGGTGCACTTCTGCCGCCATCCACGGCTTCGCCCCGACCCAGATTTGTTTCTTAATGGGGTGCGCCTGGATGTGGTTGAGTCGCACCGTTTCCTTGGTCTTGTATTCGACCGACGCCTCACCTGGGAGGCTCATATTCGCAGCCTTAGGGTCTCTTGTACCCGCGCCATGGACATTTTCCGTTCCGTGACGTTCAGCGCTTGGGGTGCTGATAGGGCTACTGCCTTACTTTTTTATCGATCCTTTGTTCGTTCGAAGCTCGACTACGGATGCGAGTTTTATGCATCCGCAGCCGAGCGTTTATTGCGGAAGGTGGATTCGATCCACCACACCGGCCTTCGCCTTGCGACCGGTGCCTTCCGCACTTCCCTATTGAGAGCCTGTTGGTCGATGCTGGGGAGATGCCACTCGCTCTGCGCCGCGTGCAGTGTATTACTCGACTGTACGCGCGAGCCCGGCGCCTCCCTCAGTCGCCAACAGCTCTCACTGCATCCGCAGCTGATCTCGATGGTGCCTATGCCGTCGAGAGACGCCAGTCATACCCTAAGCCTTTCGGTTTTAGGGCCAGGAAACTCCTTCGAGAGGTAGATATCGCTCTCGGGCCGGTGGCGCCCCTGGTTCTGCCCAGGACGCCACCCTGGAGGGTACCACATTTGGCTATTTGTCGCCACGCCTCTGCTCCCAAAGCTTGTACTGCGCCGGGAGTATTGCGTTCGACCTTTTTGGAGCACACATCGTGTCACGCTGGAACCGTGCCAGTGTATACGGATGGCTCCAAGTCCCAAGAGGGGGTCGGCTTCCACGCCGTATCCCCTCTGTTTGAAGTCAGCGGGGCTCTACCAGGCGCTGCGTCTGTCTTCACGGCCGAGCTGGTGGCAATACACCACTCGGTACAGGAGATTACGCGACGTGCCCGGTTCGGAGACCGGATTGTGATCTATAGCGACTCACAAAGCGCCCTGAGTGCTCTCGGGGCATTGGAATCTCCGCATCCCCTGGTTCGCGATATCCGTGACGCCACGGTTTTGGCGAGCCGGGCAGATGTCGAGATTATCTTCTGCTGGGTTCCTGGACATGTAGGAATTGCGGGGAATGAGCGCGCCGATGAGGGCGCCAAAGAGTCCGCGAGGACTCTGCGACCGGACAAGCGTTTCGCTCTTCCTCACACCGACTACATGGCAGGAATACGGGCAGCTCTTCGGACTGCTTGGCAAAGAAGATGGGAGACGGTCGAGGGGAACTTAAAGTTGCGTGCCATTGCGCCGCGACTGTTCCCATGGACCTATCCCCCAATGCCGCGGCGGCTTCAGGTTGCTTTCTGTCGTCTTCGAATCGGACACACTCGTGTGACGCATCGCTACTTGATGGAGCGCTCGCATGCGCCCTATTGCAACTACTGCGTCGTCCCCCAGACTGTTCGGCATATTCTTGTCGAATGTCCCAGTCTGGGTGATCTTCGTGCACGATACCTGTCTCGGTACCGGGATGGGCGGGGTCGCTACCGCCTGTCCCTTGTACTCGGGACGAGTGCATGCACCATGACTGGTGGACTTATTGACTTTTGGGGGGAGGCCGGCCTTCTCCCTTTCATTTAACCCGGTTTTATTGTTGTTGTTGTTTTTGTTATCGTTTTTGTTATTGCTTTGTTATTGTTATTTCTTTTTATTGTTGTTTCCTGTTGAATTATTTTGAAGTAGCCTAGAACTAGGCTGTTTGTTTACGGCAACTTATGCCTAAGTCGGCAGTCGCCAGATAGCCCCTTAATAAAAAAAAAATAAAAATTATCGGTTCAAGATGAGGGGTGGGGAAACCAGGTGTGTTGTGGTTTCCAATGAGAGATCATGTAAACCCTATCAGGGCCGGGGTAGAAGCACTCTTGGCCTCTTTCCAACCTCCACTAGAAGTTCGTTGTTCACGGTTGCATCCACACAGTCTCCACTCTATATTCGAACTCGGTAAAGTAGATCTTCTATATAAACAATTTTCAAAATTAAAAAAATTTACATAAATATTAGGTTTCAACCTATGGTTAACTTTAACTCTTTTCTCTGAAAGAGAAAACAAATATCAATAAAAAATTGAGAAAAAAAATAAACAAAATTTAAATGCCAGTTATTCACATACACGCTCACACAGAGGGAGGGAGAGGGTATTGGAAAAGGGGTGGGAGAATGGACCTACAAACACACTCACATTCGCTCCATCACACCCCTCCTTCCTTAGGCCATTCAACCATAGTCACACCCAACACTTTCTCAATCCCTACTCATGGTATCACTTATACTCAATCGCACCCTTCTGCACCCATTCACACTCATCTACTGGTCACGGGCTACGCATAGCAATCTGTCAGGGTTGTTCGTCAGTCTCCTCATCACTATTGATCATGTCATCCACCATACTCTTAGCCTTCATTACCAGTTCTCCCATCTCTCAACAGAACTCTTTCATACTCTTCCATTCAGAACCTTCACTCTTCATACCCCCATTCATCAGCTCCTCACTCACAGCTCTCATCCAACTCAAGGTACACTCTTGTGAAACACAAATCACATAGGTCATTCTGCATAAAATCAGGCAAATTTCAAAAACACTTGCCAGGTGACCATCTTGGATTTTCTTCATTTTTGGATATGTTGATACATGCCATAAAAGAACTTCACATGCAAAATTATAGCTCTGTACCTCAAACAGTTCCAGATATATGGCCCATGTAATTTGGGGGCTTTTTAGAGACAGTCAATTTTTCAAAATCGCTGACTTTGAGGCCTCATAAAATATGCAGTTTGAAAGATATAGATCTGAAAAGTTCATTCCTACAGAATCAGGGTCATAGATTCCAAAAAAGCAATCAAAACCAGTCTAAACCAGTCTATCTCTAACCATCAAAGAGTTATAAGCTAGCAAATACTGAAATATTGAACAAATCGTCACATCTGAACCAACTACCAATTCTAAATATTCATACTTAGAATCAATACTAAAAGTTATAACTGATAGGATATGATGATATATGTCTTTTATTGTATTTAAAACCTTTTCTGGCAGTGCATATGCAATAAAATTCAAGAAAAAAAAGCATATAAATTATTTAAGAAGTCCATGAATCCAAGGATGTCTATTATATCATAAAGCTTTAGCCAGAAGGGTAATTAGATTATCAAAATGCCTCTCCTGGAGAAGATTTCTACAAAATATTAATCACAACACTCATGCAGTAGAAGTTTGGGATAAGATAGGGAGACTCACAAAAGGACATAAACCTCATCCACTCATCACCCTTAAATCTGGCAGTATCCTTACTTCTGACCCATTTGAGACTGCCCAAATATTAGCTGGCCACTTTGCTACTATAAACATCATTCACTCTTATATAGAACCCTTTGTATACACTATGGTGGAGGCTGAATTTAATGAAATTTCATTTGGGGCATCTAACAATGAAGAATATTACTGCCTAATTACATTATGTGAATTAGAAAAAGCTATTCCCCAAAACAAGCCAAGCTCTGCTGGTATGGATGACATAATATATCCTTTCCTAGCAAATCTTACTAACCTAAATAAACACCATCTCTTATATTTCTACAACCACTTATTTCTAAATAATATCTACCCCGACTCATGCAAAGAGAGTTTACTCATCCCTATTTTAAAGCCAAGGAAACCAAGTCAGGAGCCATATTCTTACTGCCCTTTAGCTCTGACAAGTTGTTTAAGCAAGATATTAGTGAGAATCTTGACCAACAGTTTATGGAAATACCTTAATGGAAAAAAGTACTTATCATACTATCAATGTGGATTCAGAAAACACTTCTCAACATTGGATAGTTTGGTACGCCTGGAATGTGACATAAGGTAAGCCTTTCTATGCAATAAATATGTAATAACAATTTTTATGGACGTTGAAAAGGCATATGATACCATTTGACTCCATGGTCTTTATGGAAAACTATACAAGAGGGTTTGCATGGCCTCCTCCCCAACTTTATTAAAAACTTCATTTCATCCGAATTCTAAAAATTTCCATAGCTAATCACCCCTCAAAAGAATTTGCTGTACAAATTGACTTACCACAGGGCAGCGTTATAAGCCCGCTCCTATTTTCAATCATAAATGATTTTTTTTTTTTTTAAATCTTAAAATAAACCATGCCTTGTACACTGATGATATTGCAGTGTAGCTGTCTGGTGAAAACTTGGATCAAATGCACAATCAGATGCAAAATATCATGGACTCTATCTCTGAGTGGTCACAAAAATGGGGCACCACCTTTTCTCCTACTAAAATTAAATGTATAATTTTTACAAAACGCCCCAGGAAATACAACTTGCCAGAGCTGATACTAGTAAATCACCCTATTAATTATATACAGCTCATAAATACCTGGGTATGGTATTCGATCAGGGACTAACTTGGGTAGCTCATATTACCTCATTAATAGAGAAATGTAAATCTGGTATTTTACTCCTAAAATATCTTTCAAATACAAACTGGGGATCAAATAGAATGCATCTATTGTATATATATAAATCCCTTATTAAAAGTAAAATAGATTATGGCTCATTCCTATACTATACATCATCAGAAAGTAACATTAAAACTTAATAGAATACAATTTAAGTGTATTAGATTTGCTATAGGAGCATTAAATTCTACTAGAGTTGACTTTTTAGAAGCAGAATCTAATATAATGCCTCTTAAATTTTGTAGAATATTGCTAGGGCTAAGATACAGTATCAAAGTACTGAGCATTGCAAATCATCCTACATGTATTTGTATTTTACAAATCTTTTGGTATAATTTTTATGACCTTTGACCTCATCGAAAACCTTTTTGTGGTTAGATTAAAAAATATATAATGAACTTAGGATATGACCCCACTGATTTAAACACCATAAAAATATCAAACTGCTATATAACACTAAACTAAAGTTCACTTCAACCTCTCATTAACTGCATACTTTAAGAACAAAACTCCATCATGCATTTATCAAACATTGTTTTAGAATTGAGTTCTATAAATCTTCAGGTTATAATGTAACCTTCACAGATGGTTCCAAAAGTGATGAAGGAGTAGCATGTGCATTTAGCTAGAGAGAAACAATAAATACTTTCAAACTGCCCCATCACTGCTCTATATTCACTCCTGAGCTATATGCACTATTGAGTTCATGCAGTATATAAATCAAAGGCTAGACAACTGCAAACTCTTGTCTCAGACTCCCTATCAAGGTTGCTTGCTGTGAAAGAACAAAAAGTTATTACTTAATCCATTGTATAATTAACTATGTACATAAAGTCAACCTTGAAGCTGTCTTTTTATGGATTCCTAGTCATGCAGGTATAAAAGATAATGAAGTGATTGATGCAGCAGCTAAAGCAGCAATACACAATGCTCATATGAGACACTTGGGGTTGTCAGTATCAGAAATGGTAGGCATGCTGCAGCCTTCAGTCCTCAACATCTGGCAAATTGAATGGTCTCAAAATAATGGCATTCTCCCCCAAATCAATCCTAATTTAAACAATAACAGTCCATATAGGATGTCACATCATGACAGTATCGTACTAACTAGACTAAGATTAGGGTGTAGTAGACTATCCCATTGCTACTTCTTTGATCGATCACTTTTCCACTTCTGTGGAAAATGCAATACACAACTTACCCCAGAACATGCTATTACGCAATGCCCTGAATATGCTTTAAGTTGTACCCCCCCGCCCTATTAAATTTCTGCCTGGATAACAACCTAAGATTTTCATATGCTACTGTCATAAATTCCTCATTCTATTTTGAACTAATACTAAAGTTACTAAAAGATACATCACTATATAGACACATTTAGTGTGTTTTTAAAATATATATATATTTTTTTTAGATATATTCATGTATGTGCATATGCATATATGTATATATAATTGTTGTTACTATTGGCACTGTCTAGTTTATCCTAGTCCTCCCATACTAACAGTCTCCACCTTTCTCTTTATTCTTGAGTGTCTAGGAGTGGAGTCCCTAGACTGAAGAGGTGATGGTGATTATCTTTGACTATAATTTCACGGTGACAATAATCCTTATAGGGTTTCAGCACCTATAAAGCAGATTTAATCAATCAATTAATCAGTCAGTAATCTGTTCCGATGCTCACCAAGCCTGCCTAGCTGACTCAGAGTCACGCCTGTCTGCAGACCTGATAGGCACACAAATGGGCCTCTTTCAAAATGATTCAACAGCCCACCCCAACAGATGAATAGACACAGCCCTAACTCACCTCCGCATTGGACACTGGAATTGAGAGTATGGTAAAGTTGAAGATAAGCTCCTAAGCCACAATTGTGCTTCCAAAATTTTTCACTATACAACTTGTGTTAATTATGAACATTCGCTGCCCATGATTTTTTAGACTACTTTTATAGCTAGGGACTTTCTTTTTACCTCACTCACTTCCTTGTTTTGAGTCTTTATTTTAAGACAAGAATAAAAATAATTTTTTTTTAGGCACACTTGATCTTGTTTTAACTGATGGTTAATTAAAAATTTGTTTATTAACTTGTTCCTGAGGATGAGTGGAACGAGCAGGGGGATGGGTATCGGCTTCCAGTAACTAAATACATAGTGAATGATCAGACATGCCAATATCATTCAATTTGGAACGAAAAACAACCCAAAATACCAATCTATTGCAATTTCTCTGCATTTAGTAAGTTATCCTCTGTTTTTTATTCTTCCGCCTCACTTCCACCCAATTTAAATTATTGCCAGAAACTCCATACATTCTCAACTTATACACTCTTCTTCTATGCTAAAATTGAAGTAAACTCCATCCATGTCATTTCCTTTGTCTAATTGCCTTGTGATCTAATCTGGCAACTTGCCCCATGTGATGTGGCTTTATTTCCTGTAATTGGATCACTGTTTCCAATTTGTTAAGCCATAGTTTTATTTGGCAAATAAAGGGAGGATGGATCGGTCTTTGGTCATGATATCCTAAGGGGTAAATAAGTATAGATGCATAGGAATGAGTGTGTCTTACTGGAAGGATATATTTGAGAAGCATAAAAGGTGGAATGAGCTGAGTATGCTAAGAAACTTGACACCCAAACAAATTTAGCATGATAAGAGAGCTATGGAAAGGATAGTTCTGAAAAGCTTGTATGGTTATGAGATTTGTAGAGTGGTAAAGGTAGAATTAACAAGAATAGAAAGAATCCAAGTCATGGTGGCAAGAACTGCACTGGGAACCTATTCCTATGTTGCAGTGGAAGCCTTAATGGATGAAATGGGCTGAAGTTAGGAGCAATAAATACATGGGGAGCAATGAGTGAAGGAAAAAATAGTTTGAAAGGTGGAATAGATGTAAAAGGGAGTCTGACTCTACTCATCGGAGCAAAAGAGAGCCTTTTTTGGAAGAATGTATGATGGAAGGTATTGAAACCTGCTGTTATTCAAGGCTCAAACTGGATCACTGTAGGTAAAAGGCTGAACTTATTGATGTAATGGTGGAGAGGATTCCTGTGAGTGGTGCACATTGGGATTGAGAGAGATGATAGAGCACATGATATTAGAATCTAAGAGCTTTAATATAGACAGGGAGAGGCTGGTAAATGAGTTGGGGAGTAGTGGGAAGATGTGAGTAGAAAAATTAAGAAAATGATATTGATACAAGGAGAATGAGGACAGTGGGAGCAACAAAGTTGAACTTGTGGTATACACAATGATTAGTAGTCAAAAATAATGCCAAACTAACTGCCATTATCTCTTCTCATACTATATCACAAAATAAAGGGTGGTATAGCAACAATAGCCACATGAACCTGACCATAGCTTTGTTCACACCTATACTGAGTTTAACTCTTTTTTTCATATCTGAAAAAAAATCTTCTAAATGGTCCTAAATAACCTCAGTGAGTCCCATTTGGTCTTAGCAAAGATTTGATGAAACAACTAAATGGAGGTGTTGGGAGAGTGTTGTTCATTGTGTTCATTTCTGTGATTTTGATTTTCTATTTCATAACATAACATAATTTCATGGATGACAAAAGCCACAGGGGCCTATCAAAGGTCATCCGCATCCGTCAAAACCAACCCACAAAAAGCACCATCACCAGGGAAGGACAAAATCAAAGTCCCCCACAATATAATATAACAGATAACAAAAGCCACAAGGGCCCATCATAGGTCATCCAAGTCAAACGGCCTCTTTTTTTAAGGCACCCAAACTCCCAAGAAAACTACATCCAGAGGATTGCATCCAGAAACAAGGGTATCACCAATCAAGGCTTGTCAAAACTTAGGAACCATCACAACCTTCCCTCTCCATAAACTCATCCAACCTACTCTTAAATACATTTAAATTTGGACTACCTACTACCCTCCGCAGCAATTTGTTCCAGAAGTCTACCACTCTATTGGTGAAAAAATATTTTCTTAAATCCAACCTATACCCTTGCTTTTTAATTTTCAAGTGGTGACCTCTAGTCTGATTTCCATTATCTAACTCAAAAAACTTGCTAACATCCAATTTATCTATCCCAGAAAAATTTTTAAACAGCTCACACACCTCCTTTCAAACGAGAACATGTTTAATACCCTCAGTCTATCTATATATTCAAGGTGCCTCAGGAAGGAATAATCTTTGTTGCCCTCCGTTGCACTGACTCAAGAAGTTTAATATCGTGTCTAAAATGTGGGGACCATGCCTGTATACAGTACTCTAGATGTGGCCTAACATAAGAGTTATAGAGTTTAAGAATAACCTCTTTACTTTTGTAACTGACATTTCTCTTAATGAAACCCAGCACTCTATTTGCCCTATTTCTTGCTTCAATACACTGCTTAGAAAACCTTAATGACTTATCTATTACTACTCCTAGATCTTTCTCATCCTCTACTGAGCTGAGCCAATGCCCATCCATTTCATAGTTAAATTCTCTATTATCTTTTCCCATGTTAATAACTTTGCACTTATCAAGGTTAAAAGTCATTTACCACTTATGTGCCCAGGATAATAATTTATTTAAATCCCCCTGCACTTTAAAAATATTATCAATATCTTTAACTACAGCTGCTAATTTGGTATCATCGGCAAAAATTGACACTTTATTATTAACTGCCTCCCCAAGATCGTTTATATAGATGACAAATAATAATGGACCGAGAACTGATCCCTGAGGAACCCCACTGATAACATCCCTCCACTCTGACTTTACACCATTTAGCACTACTCTTTGCTTCCTATCTTTCAGCCACTCAGCTATCCAATTTGAAACACCCTGACATATCCCAATCATTTTTAATTTATGAACTAGTCTCCTATGTGGTACTTTATCAAATGCTCTACTAAAATCCAAGTAAATTACATTTACATTCTCTCCCTTATCTACTTGATTTGTTATGAACTCCAGAAAGTCTAGTAAATTAGTCAAACATGATCTACCTGATCTAAACCCATGCTGAGCATCGCTGATTAACCCCTCCCTCTCTAGATGTTGGCAAATCCCTTTTTTAACTATTTTCTCAAGAATTTTACAGACTACAGGAGTTAGGCTAACCGGTCTAAAGTTATTTGGATCCTCTTTACTACCCTTCTCGAAAATGGGGACTACATTTGCTCTCTTCCAATCATCGGGTATTTCTCCATATTCCAGTGACTTAGTATACAACTTCTCCAGAGCTATTGAGATACTTTCTACCCCTTCTTTAAGTATCCTAGAATGAATATTATCAGGGCCGTAGGCCTTGGTAGCATCTAACTCACCTATTAGTCCTTTTATCGTCCTCCAATACACACTAATGGTAGTAAACACCTCTTTCCCTGACCCATGAGTACTATACATAAGACTATTTAGTTTCTCCTCTGTAAATACTGATGCAAAATGACCATTTAGTACCTCAACTATTTCCTCATCAGTTTCTCTCACAACCCCTTCATATTTGATAGGTCCTATTTTAACTCTGCCAGACTTTTTATTAATTTATAGTAACTAAAGAACTTTCTAGGATCTTTGTTGCTATCCTGAGCTAATTTAATTTCTGACACTCTTTTGTTCTTCTTTATAATCTTATTTAACTCATTCCTAGCCATTCTATAATCACTTAAATTTTGAATATTATTTTCTACCTGTAATTTTTTGTATGCCCTTTTCTTCTCTGAAATTTTTCTAGCTATCTCCTGATTCCACCATAATGGTTTCCTACTTTTGTTCCTAATGGCCTTCATTGGGATACATTGCTCTTGGACTACATTTATTATATGTTCGAAAGTATCCCACATCCCATAAGCATTTTTACCTCTGAATTCTACATCCCAGTCTACCAAATTTAGCAAGCTTCGGAGTTTTACATAATCTCCCTTATGAAAATTTGGAACTTTTACAGCATTCTCGGTTATTTTACCCTTCTCAATTCCCAAGTTAAAGCGAACTATCTGATGGTCACTATTTCCCAATGCTTCCCCAACAGTCAATTCTTGAACTAAATGATCAGTGTTAGAAAGTACTAAATCTAATATATTGTTCCCCCTCATTGGCTCATTAACAAATTGATTAAAAAAATTATCCTCAAAGCATTCTATGAACCTGCCACTTGTTCTATCCCTACCTATCATATTTTCCCAGTCCACAGAGTTTAAGTTGAAGTCCCCAATAATAACTGCATCTGTTTCACATCCCTTACTTATTTCCCTTATCATTAGTTCATCTATATCATCGGTCTGCCCAGGTGATCTGTAAAAAGCTCCCAAATGCACCATTTTATTTTTACTGAGCCTAATATCTTTCCAAAGTGACTCAACTCCATCCTGCTTTATTGAAGTATTTAAACTTGAAACAATATTGTTTTTTATATAGATAATTATTCCTCCACCAATCCTACCTGTCATTTGACTAATGTACATATTATAACCCTGTAAGTCAAATTCACTTATAGTGTCACTAAATTCTATTTCATTAACCCATGATTCAGTAACACATAATATATCTATATCCTGATCGCTAATATAACTAAATAGCTCATCCTTTTTGTTTCTAAGACTACAAGCATTTGTATAGAAACAATTTAACCCCCCTATCCCTGAAGCACCTCTTCCAACCTGAATGATCTCACCTCTATCGCCTTGGAACCTATTTCTGTTATCTGCCAAGTCCATTCTACTTTCAGTACTATAATGTCCTCTCATAATTCCCTGACCACTATTAGTATCTAGTTTCCCACCCGCAAAAACCTAATAACACGATCATACTCCTCCCACAACACATCTACCCCCCTCCTACTCAAATGCAGTCCATCCATCGCATACATTTGTTTCATTCCAACAAACCTATCCCACACATCCACAAACATGACACCTTCCATCTCACACATGCTCCTCACATAATCATTCAGCCCAATTGCACGAGACATCCATTCTACCCCAACATCCATTCTTGGAAGCACACCTGTCACAACACCTTTCATTCTTCTTTCTTTCACCTTTTCAAACAATCTCTTGTACCTCTCATGTAACTCACATACACCCACTTTCTTCACATCATTCACTCCTACATGTGTAATCACAACTGTATCCCTTGCACAGCCAGACACCAGCTCCTCATACCTATCAGACAGATCTCTCACTCCAGCACCGGGCAAACACACCCTCAAACCATTCAATCTACTTGCATTCAACTTCCTATCTAAATATCTAACTCACAAATCACCCATCACAAGCACTTCAGTCAGACTCCTATTCCTAACCCCCACAGACCTAACTCCATCCCCACTCCTATTCTCATTCAAACTACCAGTCACTCTACCTCCACCCCCAACCCCATCAGTCATATCACTTCCAGTTACTTCCTCTCTTAGGGCACTGAATCTATTAGTCAAGCTAATAGGTTCTGTGTCCCTCTGACTCACACACCTATTCTCCCCCTGGCTAACCAACTCAACAGAGGCAACCCTATTATCACAAAGAACAGGAGAAGCCTCCCTAGTTACATGTTTCCTAACTACTCTCCACTGTCCCCCATCCTCACTAGGCCTATTTCTAACTAATCTAAGGGGGCTAACTTCACTATCCCTAGAACTATCATATCCTACCTCCTCTACCGGCCCTCTATCTTCACCTGAAACATCTAACTGGCCTACCTCACCACCTAACCTATTCCCAGCCCTAGGCCTAACACTAAGTTCCCTCCTGAGCTCAGCAACTAACCCCTCCAGCCTACATATCCTGTTCAAATCCTGCATTCTCATCCCCTCTAAATCTACAATGCATTCATGCAGCCCACATACAATACATGTATACCCCTCACCAACTACACCACAACCAATGCATACATTCCGACACTCATGTTCACTTTCATCCCTGAACTCCATCACTAATTCAAACAAAGAAAGAACTTTAGTAGTAATAAGAAAAAAAAAGAGCAACTTAGCTTTCGCTGATTCTGTGGTGAAAAAAACTGTAAAAAAATCTGAAAAATAAATCAACAGACAGAAACGAGATTTCAGGCACAACACAGTCCAAATCAGTCGCTAATTAAACCATCAACCTAGAAATGAGGTTTCAAAACACTAATTTAATTTAGCTACTACATACTTTCCCACGCAAAATAAGGTAAACAAAAGAACCTGGCCGAAAAATTAACAATACTGAAGAACTTTGTTATATTAACCAAATATATGATCTAATAACTTAATATTTATGTTTACTATGTCACTAGACTATACGTAATACTATTTTGCGTAAGAACTTCTATCAAACACCAAAGTATAGCAAATAATCAAAATATTTCGAGAGCTCTACGAAACACGTGCTGCCTGTTCGAACCTCAGGAGCTTAGATTTATGATAACAGATCTAGAGTCTGCAAAAAACCTTGATTGATGGGTAAGAAAACTATGCAGTTACATAAAAACATCAACACCTTAAAAATGATTGCAAAATTAATTTTTACATACCTGTCACTATTTGGTCATCTCTCCCAACACAAATTTTTAACCACACCTGGCTCACCAACATAATCTGAAAAGGAGCCCACCTCACACTCAAACCAGAGAAACCCCAATACAAGCCAACTCTTATCGCTCAATGTCACTACTGTGCACACTATCAAAAACACTTGAAAAAATAATACATCAAAGAATCAGCCCAAATACCTGTCTTAAACACAGCACAGTTTCAGGAGAGCACATTCAACCATGACCATCCTCACCAACCTCACACAACACAAAATTGATCGCTTCAATCAGCCCTTACCCTCCTCATGTACAATCCTTGCTGTGATAGACATAAACAAAGCCTTCAACACTACCAAAACACATCCTAGTGCACAAAATCCTGAACACCAACCTCAAAAACAATGACAAAAATTGGATAATAAACTTCATCTTTGGCATACATGCCAAAGCTACCCACTGAATACTTAAATCATACACCCAGCTACTCTACAAGGGCATTCCACGAGGAGCCATTTTCTCACCCCTACTATTCAACCTATTCACACATGATATCCCACAACCACAAACCTCAATAATCAACATCTACCACTATACAGATGACATCTCACTCATAGCACAACATCCTTTCAATCACAACAGCAAGCAGGACAGTCTAACAACATATATACACACTAGAACACTGGGTCAAACAAAACCACATGACTGCTGCAACCAAAAAAATCAACATTAATGCTTTTCACACCCAACTACCACAAAATGAACAAATACCCTAAAATCAGACTAAATGGACAACACCTGTCACTAAACAAAACCCCACCCCTCTAGGGCTCACACTAGACACCCACATGACATTCAAAACCCATACAACAAACATTACAAACAAGGCTACAAAGATAATCAATGCCCTCAAAGCACTATCAAACATTATATTTTTACAACAGAAAGAACCTTTTGCCACTCTATACAAACAATTCACCCCACTACCTTCAACTATGTAGCACCAGCATGACACCCAACCACAACCAAATCTCACATGAATGAACTCCAAACCACACAGAACAATCATAAGATGTACACACAACACAACTACCCCACATCTACATACTGAAACAAAAATACTCCCAATCAAAATACACTTAAACATGATCAGAACTCAACACTTCAGCAGATCATTGACCTGTCCCCACCCCAACCACCAGACTCAATAATAAAGCCCCAGCATATTAATTCCAATACCTCTACAATAACCTACCTCTCCCAACACCAAACCCCAACTTAATGAAACACATCCACACTACTTTCACCCAAAGATACTTGAACACAACCACCAAACACCACCCTAAATGACCCCCATCCTTAATAAACCAATCGGAGAAATCACTACATAGAACACAAAATTAACCTTGTCCCAACCCCAGCATAGACCAGATGCAACAAATTCCAGAAAACATAAGAACACCTATTTTTACAGTCCCTAAACCTCACACAAGCACACACTACACACAATATCTCCTCTCTTATGGATCCATGGACCCACTCAGGGAGCATTGTGTCCTTCCTTAGGCATCGATATTGAGGATTCAAATATTCCGATTCTGTCCATGAGTGGGAAGGGAAGGTGTGAGGATATTTTGCAGCTTGCTTTTCATGTATACCTAGCAGTTTTCTATGGGATTCAGGTCTGGACTGTTGTAAGGCCATTCCAAGATCTGACTCACCTTCTCTGCTAAAAAATCAGATATTTTTTTTTTAAGCATGGTGGCAAGGGGTCAAAGCATGTTGAAAGTTTTCTCATTGTGGAAGTAAAAAGCAATCAAAAGATGATCCTCCAAGACAGTTTTGTAGTTTTCAGCATTCATTATTTTGTTTGTTCTTGGGAAGGAAGTACAACCCTCCTTTCCCCAAAGAGCCACTAAAACACCACCATACCATTACAGATTCTGTGTTTTTGACCATCTTGTAGGTGTACTTTCATCATATCAGTCAGAGTTCAGGGTTGTTGAATGGTACCTGGCAATTTTTATAATTTGACTGAATTACTAATGTTTGACATTTTGTACATTTTATACTTAAAATAAATGAACAATATATTTTACTCTATATTCACTAGGAACAAAGAAGATCCATTGTGAAGCCAGCCAGTGAGGATGTTTTGCAAGTTAGCTCATATTGCTCAAATATAACAAGATTGGAAAGAGCCTTTATTCTTCAAACCAACTCAGTTCAGCTGACATCTATAAAAGGCTATTGTTTAGCAGTCTATGATGCATACGTATCTTGCATCTGTCTTGGAGGTTAAGTACGAGGGCAATGAAGTTAAGTTGAGCTTTCTCCACCCACATGGCCCTGCTAACTCCTTTGTGCATCCCTCACCACTGGATAAACTTCTTGTTGATGCTAGTGGTGTCTTAATAGTTGTTAGTCCAATGACCATTATTGGCAAAACCTACACCGACAATATCTGATAATTCTTTTTGTAAACTAAGATACACTTGTATATAATTATTAGCAGAAGTTTGCTAAATATCAGTTTCTACATCAAATGACCTTTTCAAGGCCAAAGGTCAACTTTTCATTTGACTCCTAGGGTAAATATACATAAAATTAAAGCTATAGAGTAACTCAAGAGTTTTAAAGTGATACCAGAATGACTCTTGTAGGTGCCATAGTCTCTTAAGATATTTAATGTTGGTACTTTTTCACCCAACTCTAGAGGATCACATCTCTGGAACTGCTTGACTTACAATAGTGAGAAGCATAGAATTGAATTTGTCTCATTGAGCTTTTGGTTAACTTCCACAGACTGACACAATGTTGTCATTGTTGTTTATAGATCCTGGGAAGCAGATGACATCTGTTCCCTTTGACTGCTTGAGAGATTAAAGATCCTACAGTCTGTGCCATCTTTGCCACAATTATGTGGGGCCATGCCTTCTGTGAAGCTGTCCTGAGGGACTAGGTTAAAGCGGAGGGAGGCTGTTGCATGCTGTGGGAATTTTATAGCACCCCCCAGTGCTAGCAGTCGATGCAACAGCTAGGAAGTGGAAGTTCATCAAAGTGGGGTTGTATCCAGGTGGGTTGGTCATATGACATACACTTGGGAATGGCTGACCACTCTACCACTCTTTTTCTCTCTTCCTACAGGGCAGCTGGAGTTTTAAAAAAATATAACTTTTCCTGTGGGCTCATTCAAGTACATGGATAGCTATAAGTTGATTCATAAGTGTACCCTAGAGGTACACTTATGAAAGGCCTTAAGTATAAGATGGATATAGCTGTCTTGTAAACTTCACTATGAGTGTAAACATGTTAATAACAGCTTGTTAAGCTTAAAGAAAGTTTGGTAAAAATATTTTCTAGAGTTCCTTTACAAGAAGACCTGCTTTATAGATGAATGGGGCCATGTTCAAGTATTGCATACACTTATAATTCTCCTAGTATTCAAGTTCTTTTTTTGTTCTTTTTCATTTGTGTCAGTCAGTTTCCCTGACCAGATAATGAAACCAACATGGATCAGCATGTTGTGGTGGGATAGTGTATTATAAACCTCTTGGACCAAGTTTATCCAAAGAATGTATGCTTCCAAAAGTATAGAAAGAAAAAAACTAGTGACTTTGGAGAGAGAGCTCTTAAACTTTAGAGTTGAGCTAAAATTGGTCATTGTGTTAGCAGCACAAGTTTCAAGGAGGCTGAAAGGACATTATCTCTTGATAAGTAAAAGATTTTGCCTGCAAAATGATCTAGATTTATTTATTTCTGGGGTACATAAGTATTAAATAACCAGAAATGTAAAAAGTTCCTCTTTAGAAGAGATAATAAACAGTGGGATAGGAGAATTACTAATAAAAATTAATTTTAGAAATAGTGTTTAGAAGCCTGAAATAGGGCAAAAGTAGAGGTTGACCTTAACACATTTGCAGCCCATGACGGATATATCTGTCATTTTGTAGTTTACTACCAGGCCCAATGCTCTATTTTTTAAATAGCCGTATCCTATTGAAATTTTTCAATGTCAGTCTGTAATATATTGTAAGCAATGCTGATTTAAGTAATAAAATATGCATGCGAAATATACGTCACAGGCCTATGGATATTAATCAGTTTATTTGTTGGTCCAATGATGGAAATATCCATCAATCAATTTATAATGGCTATACTGGGAAAAAAAGACATCTCAGAAAGAACTTTTATTTTATAAAGAGGTGATAACAAAAAAAGAACTAAAAAAATTAATTTTATGAATTTTTCCTTTTTCATTATTTTAAAATTAGGCTTGAATCATTCTAATTATTCAGGTAATTCATCATATCGATCCTATGCGTTAGGAGTGGAGTAAATGAGGGTTCTTCTGCTGAAAGCCTTTCACTGCACCCCCCCCCCCCTCCCCTTTCCGCCCAATTTATGGCAACTAAGAGATGTTGCCTTTGTAAGACCTGCCACACCCTCTATGGATTTTTGTATATATAAATATTTGTCCTATTTACCTACCTAAATTATTAGGATAATTGGAGGAAGTTTCAGAAATGTGACTCCTGCCATGACTCCCACATACGTATGAAGTTCCATCAGAATCACTGAAACTGCTCAAATCATCATCTGAAAGATTTTTTAGTTCTTGATTACACCTATGTTTTTTTGACCGAGAGGTACTCATTTTGTGTGATGCAACACTAGCCCTTGGTGTCGGCCTACTATCAGATGCCCCAAGCAAATTTGTACTCTTAAAAATGCAACAGAGCCAGACGTACGATAATAATCTCTGGAAGTCTACTCACAGGCCCAAGCTTCAAAGTTATCAATAAAACAGATGGAAAAAATGATGGTGATTTCAGTCATGGGCCACAAAGTGCTTCCCTATAAATGACGGAAAATTCTGTCATGGCCTTACAGATAGAGAAGGCAGTTGGCGATTGGGCCATGAATGTGTTAATGTATTAGATTCCTGTTTCAGGTCTCGTCTTGAATACTATTCAGGCATGGTACAATGTATATATAAATACATATTAATATTGCTGAAATTAAGAAAATATTTCACTATTTAATAATGCTTTTCTTTTTCAGAAAATTTCTTATTTTGAAACTAATTTTGAAGTTTATATAGTTAAAAAAAAAAAATTCACAATAAAGAATACTATATATAATGTTTCGTTTTGTGGTGAGTATTTGTCTTATTTTTGCTTGTTAAAGTTCAAGGTATATTTAGTAAATGTATTTTTTCGACAGAAATGCCCACTGGGGTTGGTGCCCTATTCAGACTGCTACACTTGGTACTTGGAAGAGTGCCACATTTTCCCAGCTCGAGTGCTTGCAACTGGGTACCTTCCATGGCCTGTTTGCAGGACCTGTGGTGATTTGTTTTCCTTTTGTTTTTGCTTTTTTTTTCTACCATAACGTAAATGTAGACTAGGTCGTAATTTCGGTAGCTGTGCCCATGATGGTGGCCGCCAGTCGAGCCCATAAAATTAGAAAAACAACAAACGTCTTTCACGAACATTTCTAAATCCCCTTCACATTGGCTACCACCACCAGATCGACAGCGTACCCCAATATGCAACACATTCAGAGCCGTAGCAACCTCCCCCAGACCCCCTGGCGGGGGGGGCTCTTGAAGGGGACCCACTGTGGCCCCCCAAATATATTTTATTAATGAAAATATAAAATTTTTGAATACACATTTTCTGTAAGTATTCCGCAGCATTGGTACTGCTGAGAATAGTATTTGTCGTGCCTGGCATTACTTGTAAATGTAGGATATATTGTTATGGGGGCCCTACAATCTTAATTTAGGGGGGGGGGCACTAAACATTGCTATGGCTCTGAACACATTCCCCCCCTCTTCCTCCTTGTTACACAGCCTACTTTATTTGTATTTCTCATTTACGATACTTTTTTTAATAGCACGAGTTTTACCCCCGATCTGCATTCATTTAAGTAGTGTATGGCAACTGTCGTAAAGCTTACACTAATCGGGACTCGATCCTACTACCAATCATACCCGATGTAGCTTAACTTCGCTAAAATCGGAAGCAGTGTTTTCACTCAGCTAAGCCTCAGCCCTCATTTATGATACTTCCTAGATCAGGAGTGGGCAACCTTTTTAAATTTAAGACAAAATTTTCTCACCATGCCAATACATTACACTACTCAATCTCTTAATCATTTGACTTCAAAACAAAATAAAAGGATAGAAAATTAAAGATATTCTTTTATTGATTCTTACTTCATTATGAACGATTGCCTAAAAATCACAGAGAAAGTATAAAGTTGTTTTACTTACAAAACTACTTATTATAATAAACAGAAGTGAATCTTCACCATTTAGGGCAAAAAACAACAAATCCAAACTAGAGAAAGAAATTTTTTTACCCCTTATATATTTGCCATCAATGAGACTTCTGCTACAGCATCACTGATGGCAGATAAGTTATAGCAGGTTGCCATAAAAACATTTGGAGATATATTTATTTAATTTTTTTAAGGTGAGCATTTTGCTTCCTGTGCCGGTAGGAAGTCGTTGGCATGCCACATTTGACATATGTGCCCTGTGTTCACCCCTCGCAGAGTGGGCTACTCCATGGGGTGATGAGCGTTTGCATCCTGTAAAAACTATAGGGTCACCATGCCCGATGATGAGTTAAAAAAAAAACACAACCCTCTATCCACTTCCCGGATAACAGCTCCACGGGGGTCCCTCCAAACATCTCCGACCCAAGAGGAGATTTACTCCTCTCCTATGCATACAGGTGTAGGAGTCGCCCTGCCTTTTCCGGCATCAATCCCCTCTTTGCTTTCCAAGGAGACTTATGCCTCAATCTTAAGAAAGATACCCTCTGCTCCTGGTCCCTCCAGGCCTACGAACACGGTCTTTTCCCTCCAAAGAAGGGACACCTGATTCCGAATCCGCCCCGCTCGCTTAAGGTTTCGAGGCGAATGAAGGAAAAGAATCTCATGGTGAGCCCAACCTCTCCCGATAAGTCCTCGAAGGCGATAGCGCCTTCACGTATTGTCCGGCCAACTGCCCCCGGAATTATGCCTCCAGGAAGCGTACGGCCATTCTCGTGAAGGTCTTCTCTTCGAAGAGGGCCCCTGGATCTCGTCCTCTTAGACGAGGATTTTAGGTCAGTAGATGAGGGCATATTCCTTCAATGGAATTGCCGCGGAATCCGGGCTAGCTGGGGGGACTGCGGAGGCTCGTCTCCTCCCGTTCCCTGTTAGCTATCCTTTTGCAGGAGACCATGCTGGGCACGTGCCCCCTGGATAGCAGGTATACTGTTATTTCCGCGAACGTTCCACCGTTAGCCGATTTCAACGCTTGGGACTTCTGCCGCGTCGTGGCACGGTTGCAGGCACCCTTTCTCTTGTCGGAGATCTGAACGGTAGACACCCCCTCCGGGAAGACTACTCAATTAATTCCAAGGGTCAAGTCTTTGCCGACCTGATTAACGAGCTGGAGATAGCTGTCTTAAATGTGGATGAGTTTACTCATCACTGTCCAAGAACCGCTTCATTTTCCTGCCTCGATCTATCTTTGTGCTCTCCGGATGCACAGTCTGATTCTGGGTGGGTGTTGGTCGATGACGTCCGTGGTAGTGATAACTTTCCCATTCAAATATCATTTTCTGGGAGTCTGCCGCCCGAGAGCCCGCCCCAGTGGTGCTTGGCGCGGTGGTCCGCTATTCAGGAAATGACTGATTTCTCTTTCTTAGACGAGGATTTTAGGTCAGTAGATGAGGCCGTTGAGTTCTCCGGCAACCTCATCGCCGTGGGCTTAACTACTATTCCTACAACGCCTGGCCGTTTTTCACGTTGACCGCTCCCATGGTGGCCAGCCGAGTGTGAGATGGCCCTCAAACAGAAGCATTATGCCTACATGCGCTATAAGCGCCGCCTGCAATCTCGGATCCCGCCTCAGTGGCGGAATCCTTCGCGACCGCTTTCTCCGTATTTTTTTAGCCGCGATGCTGCTCCGCCAGCATTCAATGCACGTCGTGATGTCGCGGAAGGCTGCCTACTGGATTTTACCTCTAGATGCGGAGAACCCTTTAACGACATTCGAGTGAGTGTCATTCCGCTTTCGCTTCGTGAGCGGACACGGTCAAGAAGATGTCCCGTACGCCATGCTTCGACACCTGGGTGAGCGAGGCATGGCCTTTCTGTTAGATTTGTTCAACAGGATCTGGATAGAGGGTATCCTCCCAGATTCCTGGCGAATCGCTACTGTGCTCGTTTCTCGCAAACTGGGGAGATATCACTCTACTCCGGCCTTTTTCCGCCCAATCTCTCTAACCTCCTGCGTGTGCAAGTTGATGTAGAAATTGGTAAATGTTAGATTAGCCTTCTTTCTGGCCAGCGAAGGCCATCTGTCTTCTGCACAGTGTTGCTTCCAAGCAAGTTCCACTCTACGTCGGATGCTCTGCTGCGACAGGAAATCTCTTCTGCGAGGCCTTCCTTCGTAGACAGCACTAGGCCACGTTGTTTTTCGATCTAGAGAAGGCCTATGATACCGCACCGCGTTACGGTATCATGGAGACTCCACACGATGGGGGCGAGGGGACTCCTCCCAATCTTAATATCTGAATTTTTGCGAGATCTTCGATTCCGCGTACTGTTGAGGGAAGCCCCACTACCCCCGGCCCAGATATTAATGGCATTACCTCCCTGCTGCCGGAAGACGTCTCGCTAACGCTCTACGTGGATCTCTTTTGGCGCTACCCAGATGCAACTCTGGAGCTTCGATTCCAACAGGCATTTAACCCTGTCTTTCCCTATGCCGAAGCGCATAGGCTTCGGTTTTCCTTGACCAAAACTATGGTGGTGCACTTCTTCCGCCATCTGCGGCTCCACCCTGACCCATATTTGTTTCTAAATGGGGTGCGCCTAGAAGTGGTAGACTCGCACCGTTTCCTTGGTCTTGTATTTAACCGACCCATTACCTGGGAGGCTAATATTTGCAGCCTTAAGGTCTCTTGTATCCGCGCCATCGACATTCTTCGTTCCGTGACGTTCAGCGGCTGGGTCGCTGATAGGACTACTGCCTTACTTTTTTATCGATCTTTTCTTCGTTCGATGCTAGACTACGGTTGCGAGTTTTATGAATCGGCAGCCGAGCGTGTATTGCGGAAGGTGGACTCGATCCATCACACCTGGTGACCGTTGCCTTCTGCACTTCCCCTATTGAGAACCTACTTGTCGATGTTGGGGAGATGCCACTCGCTTTACGCCGTGCACAGTGCATTATTCGCCTCTACGCGCGAGCCCGACGCCCCCCTCAGTCGCCAACAGCTCTCGCTGCATTCGCTGCTGATCTTGACGGTGCCTTTGCCGCCGAGAGACGCCAGTCATACCCTAAGCCCTTTGGGTTTATAGTTAGGAAATTCCTTCGAGAGCTAGGCATAGCTCTCGGGCCGGTGGCGCCCCTGGTTCTGCCCAGGACGCCACCCTGGGGGATACCACCTCTTGACTATTTGTCGCCACGCCTCTGCTCCCAAATCTGTTACATCGCCGGGAGTATTGCGTTCGGTATTTTTTTTTGGAGCACACCTTGTGTATATGGATGGCTCCAAGTCCTAATAGGGGTCGGTTTCCACGCCATATCTCCTCTGTTTGAAGTCATCGGGGCTCTGTCAAGCGCTGCGTCTGTCTTCCCGGTCGAGCTGGTTGCAATACACCGCTCTGTATAAGAAATAACGCAACGTGCTCAGTTCAGAGACCGGATTGTGATTTTTAGCGACTCACAAATTGCCCTCGGGGCAGTGGAATCTCCGCATCCCCTTGTTCCCGATATCCGTGACGCCACTGTTTTGGCGAGCCGGGCAGATGTCGAGATTATCTTCTGCTGGGTTCCTGGACATTTAGGAATTACAGGGAATGAGGGCACCAAAGAATCCGCGAGGACTGGGCGATTAGACCAGTGCTTCGCTCTTCCTCACACTGATTACATGGCAGGAATACGGGCTTCCCTCCGGGCGGCTTGGTAAAGAAGATGGGAGACTGTCGAGGGGAACTTAAAATTACGTGCCATTGCGCCGCAACTGTTCCCATGGACCTACCCCACAATGTCGCGACGGCTTCATGTTGCTTTCTGTCGTCTTCGAATTGGAAATGCGCGGGACGCGCCGCCATTTGATGGAGCGCTCTCCGGACGAGCGGGGTCGGTACCGATTGTCCCTTGTACTCGGGACGTGTTCGTGCACAGACTTGTGGACTATGCAACTTTTTAGAGGATTCTTCCCTCCTCTACCTTATTTGACTTTTATTTTTTGTTTGGTCACATGTTCCTGCGCCGGGGAGAAGCGGTCCTACCCTCGAAGCCAGAGCGCGCTTCCTTCTTACTTTGTTTTCTTCTTATTATTATTTTTTTAGCCTCTCCTTTTTATAATTTTGTTTTTATATAGCCTAGTAGTAGGCTGTGTTGTGTACGGCGACTTATGCCCAACTAGGCAGTCGACAGATCAACCCCCCCAAAAAAAAAAAAAATCCCACCCTAAGTAATGGTCTAGAGAGGAAATTTCAGTATCCAGGAGCAACTTGGTGCTCAGAGGTACGTATGTGAAGCCCCCTGACGAAACTATTCAAAGTAAAGGGAACCGATTCCTACGTTCATTGAAGATGCTTATGTCCTCCCAAGTTCAGTGCTTCTGTTCGCCCTTGGAGAATTGGATTGATTCTTATTTTGATACATGATCCAGTTTCTAAGTTGTGAAATTCTTTGTTCTCCATCTCCCTCGGTTCCAACCCTACTTGAACCCAGCTGGGATTGAAGCATCTAAAAAGGTTGGTTGATAGGGCGATGGCGGATTAGTAGCCTACATAAGATTGTCACCACTGACTTAGGCCTAACGTCGGATGGTGCGAATCGGTGGCAAAATCCGTGGTTTCTGCATTTTTGACGTTTGTTCTCGATGTTCGATTTTTTTTCGCCAGGGAATTTTCATTGGCGCTTTTGAATTTTTGTACACACTTGTCCGTGGAAATTTATAAAAAGCCTCATTTATTTTTTTACTATATCTGCCAACCCCTCCCCTCATCCTCCACTAATTTCTAGTACGTTCGTTGGTTACTCGGTCCCCCCTCCCCTTTACCCCTCTAGAATATTCCCAACTATGAAGAAAAGGTGGCGTTTACCTCTTTAAACCCTTAGTTTAAATCATTATTCTTTTCATCGTGCTTTCACTGTAGAACGAGTGAAGAGATTTAGTCCCTCGTAGGTTCGCACTTTTGATAAATAAAAGACATTTAAATAAACGACCTCCTCCAGCTATTAAACAGATATCGTGTCTTCTTTTAGTGTCATACTTGTAGTAGACATTTTCTCATATCCAGGAAAAAGCGTCAATAGAAGATTGGTGCTTCTAGCCTACGTTCGTGGAGTACTGAAAGAATATCGTCTGCCTCTTCGCGGCGCGAGACATAGCATCGGTATGCCCGTGCCAACCTTTATATTTTTAAGTCCCTCCGCCACAGTCGCACGCGAGGTGCTGCCAAGTGAAGACACGTGTCTGCTACGGAGTTGTTAAAATTTCGAGGTTATCGCGATGAATCACAGAAATTCCGTCGAAGGACAGTGGTTGTCTGAGGTTGTAAGGTCGTAGCAAATGCGGTCCATTTTCGTGTCTTAAATCGTGGGGGTCGCTTTCTTGCTTTGACTTAAATGATGGATGTTTTCTTTTCTTTGAAGACTGTGAATGTTTATTAGACTAATTTAGTTCCGATCCGATTTCATGATTTAATTGGCGTTTATTCTTTCTCTTATACCACTGGGTCTCGACGAGTATGCTTCCGTTTCTTTTACCCGTTTCAAATATTTATTAAGACTAGGAATTGGCATTTGGTCGCATTTATTTAATTGTTTTCTGAAAACAAAACGGCTGTCATAGTATATGGCTGAAGATAGAAGAGGGATGTGATTGCTAAATAATTTGCTTAATATTTAAAATGAATGCGTGGCTTTGTTTGACAGAATGCGAAATAAAAATAGACTTTATCGACATGTAGATATAAAGGCACCGGGTTTAATGTTTTGTCAAAGCATTCCGTATTAATCGGCCACGTTGTATAAATTTAATATAAAAATGACTCAGAAGACTCATTTAAACTTCACAAAATGAACCTTAAAAAATACTTATTTTTACGTTCAAATTCCTAGATTTTTTTTAATCAACTCAGATTAGCCATGTTTATATTTTAATTCGCGTCTTTTTCAGCTCTCCCCTAATTATGGATCCCCTTTGTGTCCAAACGTAAAAAAAAGTGAATTAAAAATCCAATTGTATATACCATGCCCCTCGCTACAATTAATACCAATTTGTAATGAAGGACCCGCGCTTGCCGAACAACCTCTGAAATGATCTAAAACACCCAAGGCGACAGGAAACTTATCACCGGACTGTCTATACATGATCTCTCAGGGTGGAATCAAAATTGGCGAAACGAAGTGTTGCAGCCCAAGATCAGAATTACTCCACCTTGTTTGGTGCAAGATTGACGTCAACCGAAGACTTTTAATCTCTATACCGCCACAATGATTTCATTTGCTGGTGTGATGAATTTCATCTACAATTCCCTTCTTGTGCTGTTTATTGCGGTACATTTATTAGTAGGTGGAGCAGTAAGCATTGATATTTCATTCGTACCTCTTGGAATATAATTTTCCTCGGGTTTTGTGGGAGAACGGATTTTCGTTACTCCAATTTGTTCTTTAGGTCCTCTTTCATCCTTTTAAAGGCCGTTAAATGGGTTCAATATTGGGATGGGGTGGTCAGAGCTCACTTTAAACTGTTGGTCCTCAAAGTGATGGGTATCTGACAACTAATCGGTGGTCAAAACCACACCAAAACAGAACACAAAAGGGATTCGAATTCCTAGTTATGACTTCTTTGCAAGAACTTGTTCCTGAAGGCTTTAAATGCCCCTTACAGACAGACCTTGGCATTTTACCTTCACTAGGTTTTCTGACCCGAAATAACGCCTACATCTAAATCATAACATACACACATCCAAGTACTGATACACCTACACCAAAAGCAACCCTAGTAAGCATTCTAGGAGACTCTAAACCATAAAAGATGGTATGAAATTGTGGAAAACGACGAGAAGATTCTCCAAGGCAAACATGCAACCCAACCTGTAGGTTCTGGTGAGTCGTGCCATTAGTATTTTCCTCTCTACACTAATACTCCCTCTCATTTTCACTTCCTCTAACCAAGACCTCCCCACCCCCTCTGAAACGTTCTTGATCTCACGTTGGTTTCCGCTTTTTATCGAAAGAAAAAGATTATTTATTTTTGTCGATCTCTGGTAAATTTAAAGCGAAAATCACGAGAAAATCTCTGCCAGATCGTTTGTACGGAGAGGTCTGCAAGGAGAATGGCGAAAATGGGAGTTAATGAGCACATGTGCAAGATATAAAGCCGCATGGGTAAATATGTAGACGAGCGGCCCGGCCGAAAAAAAATTTTTGTGTAAATATTATCGTTCACCCGTATCGGAATATTCATGCGTGTTTGAGTTTGAGTCCTTTTCGAATTATAGCTGCCGCCATTTTTGTTAAAGCATTCATCTCTGTAAACGTCAGAACATTATAACAATTAGGATTATATACTGGGAAATAGTACATCTTCTCGGCCTGGCCGCTCGTGTACATAGTTACCGCCACACTTCCTCTTACAAGCATTGGGGCCGTGAGAAAACGCAGTCCTCGATGTCAGCTGTAGTATTATGTATAGCAACAATCAATAACCAACGTGGGCATTTCTGCCATTAAGTTTTCCAAAAGAAAGCGAAAATGTGTGGGAAGCTGAATGGCCTACGGCGATATTCCGCTTTTCATTCTCTTCGTGGTGTTTTTAATCCTTGGCTGCCCGAATTGGATTTATATATATAAAATATAATAACCCTTAAATCAATATATATTAAGAGTCAAAGTGGCTTGAAATTGTGTTTTCACGTGGCAACATATGCGCGTAAAGGGTTGAGAAAACGATCGAAAGATGCACGCACCTTCACGCCTTCAGCTAGGCTCCATATTTCATACATGGGTGGCACTATGTTACTCTTTTTTTATTAGGAATGATTATGGTTCTCGCATAAGTTCACAAGTAGTCTTGTAGGATTTCGTATCTTCCATACATTTTCCCTTTTCGCTATCGTCATTTTTTGTACACCTTTTAACAACCTGACGAAGATACACTCGTTGGTTTTCGCGATACTTTTTAATAAAAAAGTCCCTTGTTGGGCTTCGGTTAAGGCACTATTAACCGATCTACTTAACATCACACACCACCCACCTTCATGTCCGCTCCGCAATCTTTCCAACTCGGTGAGGTACATTTGGTTCCAATATTTCTTGTCCGGTCTCTGACCCCCTTCCCCTAAATAGTAAAGTTGGGTTGGGTACTTTAATAATTTACCACTTTTATAATAAATTTGTTTTCAATATTTTCTTTCGTAGGGGAGATGGACCGTTGGTCCTCGCTTTTTTTTAATAAATACAAATTCTCTAATGGGTGTAATCAATTTGGGGGGCCATTTTTTATGGCTTCTCGTTTTCATGTCAAAAATATTATCTAGAGCCTTTATGAGTCGGGGCCAAGTGGGGGCCTTTGTGTCAGTTTGGTGACCATGGGTCTCCGCCTCTTTTGTGTGATGTGCGCCCTTGATTGGATGGGGCCGGTATTTCTCTGAGCCACCTTGATTTTGCGACCGTTTCAATGTCCTATTTGAGCTAAAGGTCTTGATTTGTCCGCTTTTGCTTCTACAAAAGCTTGCGTTTGTTTTCCGATTGGAGAGATCCGTCCGTCTCGGGTTCCTCTTGTGCTCGATCCTGATTTGGATCTCAATGAGAGGATGTTTTTCATATCGGAACCAACGAAAATACATCAACGCTGCTCCATTTAATTTTTGGATAATGGTCTTAGGCACGTCACTGTAGACTTTCGTATTCTTCTGGTCGAACGCCCCAAGTAATCTCTCTAAGCCACTCGATCACATTTTAAGTTTCTCTATCCTCACTTGGGTTCTCTACAAGCTTCTTTAAAGGTTCTTAGCGGAGATCGTCCAAGCTGGTTTTTGCTTAAGTAAATAATGATTATATAATAAGGATCAGTTCAACTTTATTTCTTTAACTTTGGCAAAATTATCGTCCAGGTTAAAGTGAATGCCATTTTAATGAGTTGTTTTGAAATGTTGCCGTCAAATTTGACGGCATGGGTAAATATAAGCACGCCATTCCCTGGGAGAGCAGCAGCCCTTGATTACTCAGAGGAATGTGCCTGCCACTTGTAAGGCTTTGATCCTGGTAGTATCAAGGCCTCTGCCACATGACAAACTGAATGCCCTGAACGATGTGGATGTGTGCAACTCTTAGGTTGTATTACTTTTATCCGAGCCTTTTCTTATTTTACATGAAGGACCTTACTTGATCGCATGTTGCTGATTTCTTTTTTTTTTGTTTTGTTTTTAACCCTTTAACTCAACCAAAATTTCCACATTATTCGATCGCCTCTTTTGCGGGCAGTACATACTTTTATCTCTCATTTTTAGCACCAACTTAAGCCAGATGAGCTTTTAGGGCAAAAAGAGCTATAAATCCTTAAATTAGTTAATTAATTAGGTTGTAATAGAGATATCGTATGATTTAGTTCTAGGTTAGTCGCCGACCAGCATTCGTCCACGCTTCCCTGGTCGGGTGCGCGAGGATGTACCACCCCTCCTTAGCTCTGGTTGGGGTGGTAGTTTTTAAGACGTCTGCATTCTTCCCACCATTTTTTCCTTCACCCGCTCCGAAAAGTTTTTAGCCCGTGTAAAATGGTACACCTGGTACCATGATGACAAGCACGCCCTCCCGGCCCCAATGCCCCAAGGTTAGGCAATAGATAGGTGATGACCCATCCTACCGAGTGGATCCGCCTAATCCTATTCTTCATTATTACTTACATTTCCCAACTTCCTCTCTGCTGGGCTGTGTTCACATACGACCTTGTATTTGAATCCATTCCATTGGCGGGATACACCCATACTCACTGCGAGGGTTTTCGGCCCTCGCACTGAGTACACCGGACCCATTCTTTATGGGCCAAAACTTGAGCTCAAATTCAAGACACTTTGCCTAAATGAGCTTAGTTTGAATTTTTCTTATCCTACCGGGACTTGTCCTATACCTCCTAAGGCAATGAGGAGCCATAGTATCTTTTGTCCACTCATGCCTTTTCCTTAACGAACTATGTTGGCCACAAGAGAACTTACCACGCTGCCACTAGAAAAGCGCCGCCCCCAAAAGATGCCTCGTTCCACCTTGGTGCCCTAGTAGTGGCCGAGGAGAATTGAAACACACACATTTGACTGGTGGAAAGGTCCTGAGCGCCTTGGGGGAGGTCCAAAAGACAACCCCCGCCCCCATTCCACCTTCGCGGAGTGTGCGACTCAGTCTGGATGTAGCGGTGTCCTTCCCAGACGACGGGAGAGATTTTAAGCTTGACCAATCAAGCACCCGAACCTGATCCCACTTCTGGGTGGGCTATTTCTGTGGGGAGAGAGGTGCCAACCGAACAGCAGAAGAGGGCTTCTACTTCCACGGGTCTTCCAGAGTGGCATAAGACCAACCCGAGGTAGGCCAGTCCGATCATTGGGCCACTTGGGGGATGGGAGAAAAAATAGCGAAACACCGTCCTCCAATAAAAAAAGAAGAAATGAAAAATCAGGACCCCTTCTGGTTGGGGTGGCGGCTCCTCCGGAAATGTCCTGATCACGTGCCGAGACGGCGAGGAACCAGACCGAGGCTGGTCCGTCCCACATCGGACGGGATAGGGAAAGGGACCGAGTCTCTAAATCTCCCCCCACCATCACATATAATTAAGAGGATCAGAGTCTCCGAGACTTCGTGGCCTCTCATTGAGAAGCTACCCGGCGTCTTCGAGCCAGCCGGTTTCGAACGTTTCCTGGTCGTTCGAGTGACTGAATCGTCGGAATCTTCTCATGGCCCGAGTGGCAGTGCCCATACGGAAGGCTCGTCTCACTGAGTTGACTTAAAAGCTTTGAAAGATCCTGGGGAAGCTAGTGCGTTCCCACTACCGCTCAATGAACCCCTTTTATTAGAGTATCCCCCTATTTCTATTTATCTAAGGATGGCACCAAGTTCCAGGAGGGGGTTAGCTTCCACGCCGTGTCTCCTCTATTTAAAGTTAACGGAGCTCTACCAGGCGCTGCGTCTATCTTCACGACTGAGCCGGTTGTTATACACCGCTCGGTACGGAAGATAACGCGTCGGGCCCGGTTCGGAGAAAAGATTATCTTTAACGACTCACAAAGAGCCTTAAGTGCTCTCGAGACATTGGAATCTCCACATCCACTGGTTCACGGTATCCGCTATGACACAGTTGCCACGAACCGAGCGGATGTCGAGATTATCATCTGCTAGGTTTCTAAACATGTGGGAATTGTGTGGAATGAAGCCGCCAAAGATTCTGCCAGGACTGGGGGACTACACTAGCGTTTTACTCTTTCTCCGACTACATGGCAGGTATCAGGGCTGCCTAGCAAAGAAGATGAGAGACGGCCGAAGGGAATTTAAAGTTGCGTGCCATTGCGCCGCGACTGTTCCCATGGACCTACCCTCCAATTCCGTGACGGCTTCGGGTCGCTTTCTGTCTTCTTCGAATTCGCCACACGTGGCACGCACCGCCATTTGATGCAGTGCTCGCCAGCACTTTATTGCGACGACTGCTTTGTTCCCAAGATTGTTCGGCACATTCTTGTTGAATGTCGCAGCCTGGGAGCGTACCTCCTTCTTGCTTTTGCTTTGTTTCTTGTTTTTATTTTTTGAGGTTTTGTTTGTTTGTTGTTTTTGACCCATTTTAATTTTAATGTAGCCTAGTATTAGGTTTGTAATTAAGTACGGCGGCTTATGCCCTTGTAGGCAGTCGCCAGATGTGCACTATAATTTTTTTTTAGGCAATTCGAATTATTTTAGTAAAATTATCTAAATTTATAGTTCACCTTGGAAGATATTTTCTATTTATCAATATAAAATTAAATTATGTAGTTATGATATTTTGTATATTAATTCCAAGATGGCGTGGCAATCAAAATTAAACTTTGTATTAATTAATATGGATCGGTTTTCTGTTCATCGACTTCATTTATCTTGTTTCTCGCATGGGTGAATTTGATTCAACGGCAATCTTGAGCTTCCTACCGCTTTATTTTATCGCAATCATGCATGAAGGGATCTATTTGATCAATCATTTAAAACATTGGATTATCGCCATGAACCTTAATTACACCTCCTCACCGACTGCATGTTCATCCTGTGGGCAGAGAGGAGAGGGGGGGGGGGGTGCGTATGAAAGGGAAAATATTGTGGAGGTAAAATTACAAGGGTGAATGCGTTGTATGATCTCTCTCAGGCGTGGTTGTCACTGCTCTCACTCCCCTCCCACAAACCTTCTTCCGGCGCAGGCAATAAAGGCGACTAAACGCACTAGAGGGTGATGGTCTGGGTTGTGCCAACCCTGTACAGTCAGTGTGATAGGCACAAAGGAGTGGTAATAGGTGGGTAGTTCTTTTGTGGTTTGATGCGCGCCAACCCCACTATGTAAAGCGATTGAGGATGATAAATAGTTTACATCTTTGGTTGCAATTTTTTGTTATGGGCTTACATCGGGTTTCATTTTTCTTTGTAGTTATGAAAAATGTTTTATTGCGAAAGATGTAACCAACAAGGGTATTTCACTGAAGAATGATGGGAGAGAGAAATGGAATAAAAAAGGTGGATAAATAGATGGGTCAAGAATAGTGCCTAAACCTCCAACCCTAAATATTGAGGCCGGAAGGGCATCATTATGATCCTCTCTTACAACTATGTGGGCCTCTCAGTAGCTCGTGGGCCATTAAATAAGTAGAAAATGCCCCACAGGAAAGAGGAAACGCAAATTCCAAGTACTTTTGAACTTTATTTTGTTCACTCTCGAGGAAAATAATTGTCCGTGGAATTCGCCTTTACATTACACCTTTGTGACATTTGTGCGCCGAAGATCAAGTTTCTCCGAAGAAAATAAGAAACTACAAACGAGAGCGTCTCTGGCATTTGAAAAGAGGGCAATCATACCCTCTTCGAGGCGCTCTCGTAGGTTCGTGGATTTGGCCCTAGATTTCTACACCCGAGTACTTGGGTTCGATTCCCAGCGAATGGAGATACACACAAAAAAAATGAAGAAAAAAAATTGACGCTTACAACAATCAGAGGCAAGCGAGGCGCCGAATTTGACGCATGCGTGGTAGGCAGTTCCATCCATTACGACATCACACTGCCGTTCACATCTTTCGCGCACATATCTTTCTTCTGTCGGTTTTCAATACACACTCCCTTTCAACCGCGAGGGGTACCCACGTTCACTGGCTAGTCGCAAAACTCAATACTCTTGTTCTTCCTTCAGTGAGGACTGGCACTGTGGTGTCCTGGGTTTTACCAGTGATTGTCATACTTCTTTTATTTTGGTTTCATTATCCGTTCGTGGGACCCCCACCAAAGGAAATGAACTAATAATTCCGAGCTTATCTTAAGAGTATTTTCGATGAAGAATCAAAGCTATTGCATCAACTGCGGGCCCATTAAACACAATCGAAGTTGTTTTTATTTAGCTCATCTCATTCCTTTCTTCATTGTATTGAAAATAATGGCTTGCATGTACTGTACAGGCACTTGTAGGTGAATCTGCCTTTCCGAAAGGGGGGGAGGGGAGAGTAGATCGATAGGTACTCGATCTCCATGTTTCTAGAGCTGGGCACTCAATCTCCACGTTTCTAGACCTAGAAGTAGAAGTCGTCGCGTTGGCATAATATCTACCTGGCAATTCCATACACACACTCATTTCGATCCTCTCTCGTGCCACCTTCCAAGTTCTTGCCTCTTTGGCACCCTCAAAACATGCGGTTATTTACCGACCTCCTGGTCACCCTTCAGGCAGCTTTCTTGATTTGGCCTCACAAAGGGGTTTCAATTGCAGCTACATCTGGAGGATTGTGTGCCTTCCCGGCCCCAACGGCCACGAATCGACTTGCCTCTCTATATCCTGCACACATTTTCACTTCCTCTATCTTCACTAGTTTATACATTTCTTCTTACAACCTTTGTATGGGAGATACGGACTAACCTAGTGGAAACCCTTCCGATTACACCGAAGTTCAGCTACATCAAGTGTGGTAATTTTGCGGTTGGAGTCCTGATTCTGGTCGTCTTCACGGCGGCTGCCATATGTTATTACTACTTGTTTCCTGCCACTCCGTTTGGTCATCGTCAGTTTTCCTCCATAGTTCAGAAAAAATCACCCAGGATCTTACACGTTTTTTCTTCCACTCTTACAATTGATCGCATTGATTCCTTTCACTCTTTCCCGCCTCGATGTCCATTCGCCTCTTCATTCAGTATCGTCGAGGGCGTACTCCTTGATTGAGTTGATTCTCTGATGCTATTCGGAGATAAAAATAGAACAAGTTCGCGCCTCCGTGAGGCGTCCTTAGAACTGTGCCTGCTCGTAGTATACTGAGACGGCTGTTGCCTTCATCGACTAAACCCTTGCCTCCAGCGACTACACCCTTGCCCCTCACTCCTACCGAGCTCTGAAATCTCCACGCAAATCCCTCACTCCTCATAATCAAAACAATCCGCGCACACTGTTTAAACTTCTTCCATTAGGCTTCCACTTTTCCCTATGACGCGCCAGTCTATTTCCCCATCACCCCAGCCAATTTATCTGCGTTTTCCCCCAAGTTTGCTTATATTCGATCTGGCAATGCCCCTCTGTCCCTCACCCTCGTCTTGAGCTATTTCCCTGTTGTCCCACGCCAAAGCAAATTCTCTCTGAGGAAATAAACTTGTATCCTCAAAATGATCTGGTCTTCTTTTGAGTTCATGATGAAGTTGCGATCTGGAGGATTGGGTACCCTCCCGGTCCCACGGCCGAAAGTGGACGTGTGGTTATAGATCTTACACATATTTTCACTTCCCTCTATCGTTACCACTTTCTTTTCAGGCCTCTCCTTACGAGACCTTTGGAGTAGATGCTCTCATTGGGTTTTGCTTGTTAATTTAAGGTAACAACTAACTATCCTCATTTGTTCCATCTAAATATCTATCGTCAGTTTATTCCTGTTTTCTTCCCTCACCTCATCGGTGTCTTTAACGACTCCCTCTCCTTTCTAAAGTCTTTGAATGGTTCCTACCTGCCTGTCCTCCCGGATTTTAGCTCTCTTGTCCTCTGTCAAACAATGATGAGATCTTCCACGCTGTCGACGCTGGTCACCTTTCCCTCCAGTAATTCTTGATCAATCGGTAGCATTTGATACTGTCCATTACACTGTTCTTTTACTTCATAAATTCCTGGGAATTTGTGGAACCGCCCTTCACTGGTTCCGCTTTTACCCATCATCTTTCATTCAATGCGTAAATATCGAGAGAGAGAGAGAGAGAGAGAGAGAGAGATCTAGCCCGTCGGACGTGTCTTTTGGGGTTCTGCAAGTTGGGTTCTCCGTCCGCTCCTTTTTCGTATCTATTTTCTTCCCAATGGCATTTTTATGCCTTGCCTTGGTATATATTTTCATTTTTATGCCAATGCCACGCAATTCTACTCCTCAGCATTCATTACTGAGTGGCTTTGGATGTTCTTCCACCCTTTCAACCTGTTTAAAACTGCAGCTCGCGTTCCTCTTGCAATGCCCTTGCTCGGTGAACTGCATTGGCTTACCCATCCCTTCGCTTTCAAGGTCTGCCGTACCTACAATTTTATTTTTTTAAATTTTAAGATCTCATCTGGCGACTGCCTATTCGGGCATTAGTGGCCGTATTCAACACTGCCTAGTACTAGGCTCCTTTAAAATAAGATTCAAAAAACAAACAAAAAAACCCAACAAAAAAATAAAAAAAGGAAAAGGGCAACGAGCAGGAAGCAAGCTCCGGCGTCGGGGCAGGTCCGCCTCCCCCCTGCGCAGGAACGTGCGACCTATTAAAATAACAAAACCCGACAAGATCTTATTTCAATTCCACGGCACCCTCTTACCTTTCTTCTGAACTTACCCCGACCCCTGAGATCCCTTCGTTATGATTCTTTTGATCGCTTTATTCCAGCTGAACTGTGGGTGATCGTGTTTTTTCCGATTTTTGCTCCTCGGGTGTGGAATGATCTGTCTACTACTATACCCCCCATCCCCTCCCTTTGATGCCTCAAGCCTGCTTCGAATACCGCCCTCATCTTTCAAGCTTTTACTTTACTTGCTAGACAGATACTTATTGAAGGACCGTGGCCCTGGAAGAGCGCCATACTAAAATGTTTAGTATTGTTATTATTGGGTCGGTTTGAAAGAGTTGCGCGTCATTTAGATACCTCTTCAAAAGCTTTGACGTAGCTACTCACGTTATGTTTCGCTTTTTAGTTCTAAGTTATAATTGGTACTGATGTAGTGATTAGGCGAGCCTACTCTACTCTGCCTTGCTATTTTGCTATTTCTGCCAGGCGCTACTGTGGCATCTATTTATAGATCTGTGAAGCCACGCGCCCAACACACCAGTTTCGTTTATACACCCGAATGTATACACACATTCACCCCTTCCTCGCTCATTTCGTTATAAAAAAAATGAAACCCGATGTATGATTTATTGGAGCCTATTTCCTTATAAAATTAATTTGCTCAATACGAATGAAGAGAGGAAGAGCCCCTTTCCGTGTCTACAAAGGGACAGTGAATCTTGAGTATTAAAAGCTCTCATTCTTTTTGCCCTCGATGTCGACCTTTCACTGTCAGATTTTCAAGTTCTCGCTCTAATAATTTTAAGTGCAAGCTTGAGTTGCGCACCCTCCCGGCCCCGCTCATCCCAACTAGCCCTTCCTCACCTTGCTACCCCCCTCTTTATGCCGTTTTCCGAATCTCCTCAATGGATAGCAGTGATGCCTTCATTGGTTTATGCTTTTTTAACGAATATTAAATGTGAAGATTATTCTCACCCACTACACACACACACACATATGCACACACACACAAGAGGTGCCGCGTGTAGTACTGTTGTCACAGATACCTAGAGAACGACACGCCCTCCCGTGTCGCAGATGTGCACCCCCTCGGCGCTGATGCCTGCAGGAGGATCTGCGGCTGTATATCTCCCACACATTTTCACATCATCTTTCTTCACCACTTTTCTTTAAAGATCTCCGAACAAACTTCTTGGCGGCGGAGAGGGATCAGGAAACCCAGAAAAACGCTCCTATCTCCCGAAGACCCTTCTCAAAATGTATTATTAGCCCCTCCCCCGCCTTTCCTCTGGTGGGGGCCCTCGCCCGATCGGATAATGCACCGACACTCACCGAGAGAGGGGGTGGGGTGGGTGGACGAATCTTAGTACTCTGTGTTTGCACGAAACAACGAGCGTGACTCATTTTTATTTTGCTCGCATTTGAAACGCATTAGCAACGAAGTCGCAACACGCAGAAGTTTGTAATGGGAGATCTGTGAAGATGTATAGAAGAGATATAGCCGCAGCTTGTAGTGTTGGTATCGTTAGCGCGAAGGTGCTCAACACTGGGGCCGGAAGGGCGTGTTGTTCCTCCGAGTCCCCGTAAGGGGCGCGGCGATTTGCCATCCTGGCCGCCGTGCTGACGGGACTCAGCACCCCGTCCGGCCCCAGCTTAGCCTCTCTTCCTTCCTTCAAAACACTTGTTTCCTCTCTTTTCATACAACCTCTCCCACAACTTTCTCTGGTCAGCTTCTAATTTCACAGGGTAGATGCTGACCTTTTCAGTAAACCGTCCCGGATCGGGGCTGAGGGGGAGGGGACAATGTTCCATAAACCCCTGAGCTCCGGTCTGGGGTGGTTGATTTTTAACAACCTGCTTCATCCCCACCCATACCTTCCTCACATCCCTTTTCCTCTCCTCTTCACAATCTATATATTTTTACGCCGTGTCCAATGTGGAGCCGCCATGCCGATGGACTGCCAGGCCACCAGGCGGGAGGGGTGGTCACAAATGGCGGCGCCTGGCTCTGCCGGGCTTGTAAGCACCTCTCGCAGTGCGGGCTACTGCGAGAGGTGATGCGCGTTTGCATCCCGTGTAAAAAAGAGGGTCACCATGCCCATGATTGATCATCAAAAACCCAAATCTCTCCCCAATTCCCCTTCCCCATCAACGGAGCCACCCTCAGGCAGCTCCACCAAAAAAATGGAGGTCCCCCTCCCCTGTGCTTGCTCAGGGCAACCCTTCATATCTTTCTAACCGGAGAGGAGGCTTACTCCTCTCCTTCGCTTACGGGTGTAGGGGACTCCCCCTCACCCCCTTCTCTGGAGGTGCTTTCGGGCACCTCCCTTTTACCAGTGGCAGTCCCCTCTGTTCTTTCCAAGGGGACTGCCAAGAAAGCCAGCAGGCAGCCCTTAGCCAGCCGCTCCACATCGAAGCGGCTCGGTAGGGCAAACCCCCTTAGGGGGGGAGAGGGAAGCCAGGCCCCTTCGGTCGCTTCCCTCAAAAGACCTGCTGGCAAGAATATTGAACCTTGCCGGGGTCAAGGCCCATGCCTCCCCACACAAGACTAGTGATGATACTGCCAACGGGACCTGCGATATCTTAGGGGGGGGGGATGGCCAACTGGAGGCTCCCCCTGAGATAGACATGGTCGTGGAGGAAACCCAGCCTCAGACGGTAGGGCCTTCCATGGGGGAGAATCCGGGCTCAGCGCCAAGCACCGAACCCGAATCCGCCCCTATGTAAGGTCCTCCTCAAACGGCTGTGGTTTCCGAAGCAGTACAAGGCAGGTGAGGGATCTCCTCCGACCGGTGCCCCCACGACTACCAGGATCTTCTCCATTTCGGAGAATGACCTGGCTGAGGCCGGTCCATCTGGCCTGGGGGTTCCTTCCGGCGGAGGTGAGAAGCGGGTTTATTCCCCGCCCTCCTCTCCAAAAAAGAAAAAGACAAAAAAGACTCGGGGCTCCTCTCCATCCGCGGGGACGGATGGGTCTGCTGCCACTCTGGCAAGCGACCAAGCCAAGATCGGCACATCCGGCCCCTCTGCCCCCCGGTTGTGGAGCCCCTGACTAAGACCAAAAGTGCACAGGGCGGAGCCTCGATGACATCGGGGCCCCTGATTCAGAGGTTACCTGGCGTTTTCGAGCCCGCTGGCTTCAAACGCTTCCTCGTTATTCGCTCCACTGATGGCACCATGTTGTCCAAGGGCAACATGATCCATCAGAGCAGAGGATTAGCTAGTGCAATTGGTAGAGAGCCGAAGGTGACCCGTTTCTCTGACTGGAGCCTTCTGGCGAATCCCGCCGAGGCGGCCGAGATAAGTGCTCTTCGGACACTTCATGGCACCCCGGTGAGTGTGACGCCGCACTCTACCATAGACTTTGTGAAAGGAGTAGTTTATGCTAGGGAACTCGTTGACTACTCCATTGAGGACATCACCCGAGAGCTGGCCGACCATGGGGCGGTCAAGGTCGAACGTGTGATGAGAAAACAGGGAGGGGCCTCGAGACCCACCCCTACACTCTTCGTCACGTTCGACTGTGACAAGCTCCCTGAGTCGGTGCGTGCCGGTTGGTACCGCTACCGCGTGAAGGCATTCGTGCCACTGCCGCGGCGGTGCTATCACTGTCACCTCTTCGGCTATACGAATCGCTCATGTAGACGTGCAAAGTCGGGGTCACCCGAAGTCTGTGTAAATTGCTCCAAGGTCGCACACGATAAGTCCAAATCGTGTGTGGCCAAGTGTGTCAATTGCGGAGAGCCGCACCCTGCTTCTTCGAAGCAATGTGGTGCATATCTCCTTGAGAAAGAAATCCTGGCCGTTCAGGCCCAGGATTGAATCTCATTCCGCGAGGCTAAGGACTTGGTCCTGGCGCGCCCGGCTCTGCCTGGGACGTCATATGCCACAATAGTTAGAAAGGCACCCTCTGCTCCTGGCCCATCCAGGCCAACGAGCACGGTTGTTTCCGCGCCCATTCGGAGCTCTTCTGCGGGCTCTACTCAACCCGGGCGCTCCCCTGGTAAAGCTGGCGGCAAAAAGGGTTCATACACAGCCCCGGCTAAAACCAGGGCTCCCCCCCTCTTCCCCCACCGTGAGCGTTTCATGTAAGGTGAAACGGCCACGCGCCTCCACCGAGTTGTTAGACTCACAGGAGGCAACACCCCTGAAGATGGTCGCTAGGCCATCTTCCGGGGTTCCTAAAGCTGTTCCCCGAAAGAAGGACAGCAACAAAGGAGCTTCGGCACCTTTGCCCACGCCCCGAGGTGGAGCGAGTGGCTCGGAGACGGTGGTTCCTCGAAAAGAGGGCCCCCCGCCTCCGAAGCCGCAGCGCCCGCCTAAGGTTTCGAGGCGGAGGGAGGAAAAGACTCGCATGGCGAGCCCAACCTCCCCCAATAAGTCCTCGAAGGCGACAGCGCCTCCAGCGCTTTGTCCGGCTAACAGCGCCCGGGGTTCTGCCCCCGGGAAGCGTACGACCATTCCCGTGAGGGTCTTCAGTTCGAGGAGGGCCCCCGCGTCTCCTCCGAGCTAGGCCTGGAGGGCATATTCCTTCAATGGAATTGCCGTGGACTCCGGGCCAGCTGGGAGGAGATGCGGAGGCTCGTCCCGCTCCCCGTTAGCTATCTTTTTGCAGGAGACTATGCTAGGCGCGTGCCCCCTGCCCGCCCTCCCGGGGTACAAGGGTCTTGCGACCCCACTACCGCGGGATGGCCTAGCTGGGGGATGCGCGTTTTACACCCGGCATGATGTCTCCGTTCTTCCTTTCTCTTTAGATACCTCCTTTCAGGCAGTGGCTGTGCAGCTGCACCTGGATAGGAGGTATACTATCATTTCTGCGTCCATTCCACCGTCAGCTGACTTCGACGCGGGGGACTTCCGCCGCGTCGTGGCACGGTTGCCGAGGCCCTATCTCTTGCTTGGAGATCTGAACGGCAGGCATCCTCTCTTGGGAGATTACTCCATAAATCCCAGGGGACAAGTCCTTGCTGATCTGATCGAAGAGCTTGAGATGGGTGTCCTAAACGTGGATGAATTTACCAATCACTGTCCGAGAACCGCTTCATAATCTTGCCTTGACCTATCTTTGTGCTCTTGGATGCACAGCCTGATTTTGATTGGGGGGGGTGGTCGATGATCTTCATGGTAGTGATCACTTAACCATTCAAATATCATTTTCAGGGCAACTGCCGCCTGAGAGCCCACCTTGGTGGTGCTTGGCGCGGGCGCGGTGGCCTGCATTTCAGGAAATGACTGAATTCTCTATCTCAGTCGAGGAGTTTAGTTCGGTAGATGAGGCCGTTGAGTTCTTCTCCGGCAACCTCATCGCCGTGGGCCTGACTACTATTCCTAGGACGTCTGGCCGTTTTGCACGCCGACCACTCCCATGGTGGTCGGCCGAGTGTGAGACGGCCCTCAAACAGAAGCGTTATGCCTACATGCGCTATAAGCGCCGCCCGAACGATTTCACTGTCGCTGAATTTCGTCGGGCTAGGGCTAGGTTCCGGTATATTTCGAAGCACGCCCGCCGCTCTTCTTGGCGGGCATACGTGTCTTCACTTAACTGGAAGACCCCTTTAGCTGAGGTGTGAAAGAGTCAAAAGGATTCGGGGCAAGTTCTCGCAAGACCCCCTTCCCGTTCTCCAGGAGAATGGGACCGCAATCTCGGACCCCGCGTCCGTGGCGGAATCCTTAGTGACTGCCTTTTCCCCATTCTCTAGCCGTGATGCTGCTCCACCAGCATTCAATGCACGTCGTGATGTCGCGGAAGGCCGCCGGCTGGACTTTACCTCCAGAGGCGGAGAACCCTTCAACGACAAGTTTACTGTGAGTGAGTTGCGTTCCGCTCTCGCTTCGTGCGCGCACACCGCCCATGGTCCGGACGATGTCCCGTACGCCATGCTTCGACACCTGGGTGAGCGAGGCATGGCCTTTCTGTTAGATTTGTTCAACAGGATCTGGGAGGAAGGTCTTCTCCCAAACTCCTGGTGAATCGCTACTGTGCTCGCCTCTCGCAAACCGGGGAGAGATCACTCTACTCCGACCGGTTTCCGCCCAATCTCTCTAACCTCTTGCGTGTGCAAGTTGATGGAGAAATTGGTAAATGTTAGATTAGCCTTTTTCCTGGACAGCGGAGGCCATCTGTCTTACGCACAGTGCGGCTTCCGCAAGTTCCATTCCACGTCGGATGCTCTGCTCCGACTGGAAAATGCCGTCTGCGAGGCTTTCCTTCGTAGACAGCACTACGCCACGGTGTTTTTCGATCTGGAGAAGGCCTATGATACCGCATGGCGATACGGTATCATGGAGACTCTCCACACGATGGGGGCGAGGGGACGCCCCTCAATGTTTATATCTTAATTTTTGCGACATCGTCGATTCCGCGTACGGGTGGGGGGGAGCCCTCTCCGGCCCAAAGGAACAGGAAGAGGGTGTCCCGCAGGGAAGTGTCCTCAGTGTCACACTCTTTGCCCTGAGCATCAACGGCATCACCTCGGTGCTGCCGGAAGATGTTCTCGCTACGCTCTACGTGGACGACCTTTCGATCTCTTTTGGCGCGGCTCAGATGCCAACTCTGGAGCGTCGACTCCAACAGGCATTGAACCGCGTCTCTCGCTATGCCGAAGCGCACAGGTTTCGGTTTTCTTTGGCCAAGACTAAGGTGGTGCACTTCTGCCGCCATCCATGGCTTCACCCCGACCCAGATTTGTTTCTTAATGGGGTGCGCCTGGATGTGGTTGAGTCGCACCGTTTCCTTGGTCTTGTATTCGACCGACGCCTCACCTGGGGGGCTCATATTCGCAGCCTTAGGGTCTCCTGTACTCGCGCCATGGACATTCTCCGTTCCGTGACGTTCAGCGCTTGGGGCGCTGATAGGACTACTGCCCTACTTTTTTATCGATCCTTTGTTCGTTCGAAGCTCGACTACGGATGCGAGTTTTATGCATCCGCAGCCGAGCGTTTATTGCGGAAGGTGGATTCAATCCACCACACCGGTCTTCGCCTTTCGACCGGTGCCTTCCGCACTTCCCCCATTGAGAGCCTGTTGGTCGATGCTGAGGAGATGCCACTCGCTCTGCGCCGCGTGCAGTGCATCACCCGCTTGTACGCGCGAGCCCGGCGCCTTCCTCAGTCGCCAACAGCTCTCACTGCTTCCGCAGCTGATCTCGATGGTGCCTATGTCGCTGAGAGACGCCAGTTATACCCTAAGCCTTTTGGGTTTATGGCCAAGAAACTCCTTCGAGAGGTAGATATAGCTCTCGGGCCGGTGGCGCCCCTGGTTCTGCCCAAGACGCCACCCTGGAGGGTACCACATTTGTCTATTTGTCGCCACGCCTCTGCTCCCAAAGCTTGTACTGCGCCTGGAGTATTGCGTTCGACCTCTTTGGAGCTCACATCGTGTCACGCTGGAACCGTGCCAGTGTATACGGATGGCTCCAAGTCCCAAGAGGGGTCGGCTTCCACGCCGTATCCCCTCTGTTTGAAGTCAGCGGGGCTCTACCGGGCGCTGCGTCTGTCTCCACGGCCGAGCTGGTGGCAATACACCACTCGGTACGGGAGATTACGCGACGTGCGCGGTTCGGAGACCGGATTGTGATCTATAGCGACTCGCAAAGCGCCCTGAGTGCTCTCGGGGCATTGGAATCTCCGCATCTCCTGGTTTGCGATATCCGTGATGCCACGGTTTTGGCGAGCCGGGTGGATGTCGAGATTATCTTCTGCTGGGTTCCTGGACATGTAGGAATTGCGGGAAATGAGCGCGCCAAAGAGTCCGCGAGGACTCTGCGACCGGACCAGCGTTTCGCTCTTCCTCACACCGACTACATGGCAGAAATACGGGCAGCTCTTCGGACTGCTTGGCAAAGAAGATGGGACACGGCCGAAGGGAACTTAAAGTTACGTGCCATTGCGCCGCGACTGTTCCCATGGACCTATCCCCCAATGCCGCGGCGGCTTCAGGTTGCTTTCTGTCGTCTCCGAATCGACCACACTCGTGTGACGCATCGCTATTTGATGGAGCGCTCGCCTGCGCCCTATTGCAACGACTGCGTTGTCCCCCAGACTGTTCGGCACATTCTTGTCGAATGTCCCAGTCTGGTTGATCTTCGCGCACGATACCTGTCCCGGTACCGGGATGGGCGGGGTCGCTACCGCCTGTCCCTTGTACTCGGGACGAGTGCGTGCTCATTGACTGGTGGACTTGTTGACTTTTTGGGTGAGGCCGGCCTTCTCCTTTCATTTAACCAGGTTTAATTGTTGTTTTTGTTATTGTTTTTGTTATTTTTGTTTCTTTTTATTGTTGTTTCCTGTTCATTTTTTTAAAGTAGCCTAGAACTAGGCTGTTTGTTTACGGCGACTTATGCCTAAGTGGGCAGTCGCCAGATAGCCCCTTAAAAAAAAAAAGTTCCTCCGAGTACCAGGTGTAACTGCACGTGTCACCCCTTTGTGAGTGGCTCAATGGATAGCCACCCATTCCACATCGGTAGAGTGTGGGGAGATGAGTAAAGAAAGTGATGAAGATAAAGAGATAATTGGTGGGGGGGATATAGCTACAGTCCCTCCTGCGGGCATTGGGGCTTGGAGGGCACGCAATCCTCTACGTGTCAACTGCACCATGATGGCCCATGCTACACCCGACATCTTTTAGCAGATTGAAGGTGAGTGATGTCTTGTATGGGTGGAACTGCCTGCGCATAATTTTCAGACTCGGCGCTCCGCCGCGATTGGCGGGAGTTCTCTACGAATTACTTTATGTGGCCGCTCTCGCCGGGAATCGAACTCTAGTGACCAGACGTGGAAATCTAGACCATTATACCCTGGATCTACCAGAAATCCCTGAATAATAAACCTCAATTTCTTTTCCTCCCGGCCTCAGTTAACGAGGTTTGTTATTACGGCCTTTATCTTTTACCTTCACTATTTTTCCTATTTATCAGCCTTCTTTCCTTACATTATTCCCTCGTCGCATTATTTATCGAGTGATTGAAAATGCCTTCGTTTGTACTCCTTCTGAAATTGTCTTTGTTTTGAATGGAGAATATTCAGGAGTTTCCACGACCCCCTGATTCCCATCGCCACAAATTGGTATCCTCTTTTAGCTAACGCTGCACCTAACAGCTAGAAGATTGCGTGTCTTC
Organism: Ceratothoa steindachneri; assembly: GCA_963969495.1. Classification (NCBI taxonomy): domain Eukaryota; kingdom Metazoa; phylum Arthropoda; class Malacostraca; order Isopoda; family Cymothoidae; genus Ceratothoa; species Ceratothoa steindachneri. Next base: position 60,766,487 of record OZ018322.1, read on the forward strand.
CCGGAAGTCTCCAAACTGATCCGAACGTTTAGGTTTCTTGTAGGCAGAATCTGCAGTGTTTGTATATCAATTAACTTCACTCGTGTATGTTCGTTTATTCTTTTGCCAGCAGTCGCCCAGTTAACATGCATAAGAAATGCGTCCAGCCCCTCTCGCTCATTGCAAAGCTGCGCCACCAAGATGGTATTTCGATTTGAGCCAATGTTGACTGTCAATCGATCCAAAATTGTACTCCATAATACTTTGTCAACTTATGAACAAAGAGGTTTATGAAGGGATGATAAATCAACTGGTAGTCCAAGGAAGACCTCAAAAATAAAAGAGCGAGCTATTGGCAAATTGTGAAGAAGAGCCATTTCAAAAGGGCTGCAGCAGTTTCTTGAAAGATTAGTCATATTTTGGCTATCGTGTCTCCAGGTAGGCTGTCACATCGTCTGGAGCAAGACGATCCTTACGCTCGCACACCCGCTCTCAAGCCATTGCATCGTCTTGCCTTAGCCACTGGGCAGGTACCCGGACGGCTAACTGACCAATCTAAGTTCATTTTGTTCGGATCCGATAGCAGGTTTGTTGGTCGCAAAGCAGGCAAAATATTGTTAATTGCGCTAAAATGGGTGTGAAGTTTGGCGGAGAAAGCATCATATTCTCGGGGGCTTACAGGGCACAGTGAGAGCACAAGAAATTGCTGCGACACCATGCTTTGCGCCCCATCTACATGATAACACACACGGCCAAGTCGGTGAAGACCTTCCTGGACGACGAGCACATAACTGTTAGGAAGTGACCTAAACAGAGTTGGGACCTCAATCCCATTGAAAATGTTTAGAAGAGACTCTGGGAGACTCTAAAGTAAAAAAGTAGAAAAGATTTCAAAAACGCAGGGAAATTCTTCAAGATGAATGAAGCAAAACTACTGCGAAAGAGTGTCAACAGTTGGTTCGTTCCTTTATCAGGGGATGTCCTAGCATCATCGAGAAGGAAGGCCTCCACATTAATTACTTATAATTTGTACAAAAGCTTTCCACAGATAATTTAATCGTTATATTCGAATGATTTTGGACACTTCAATTTTTATACTAAATTACTTTTCTGCTCATAACTGTCGTTTTATCTATCCAAATTTGCATAACCTTTACACCTTCGTATTTTATTGCTGTAAGTTATTTTACACCAAGTTTGAAAACCTTGGATTTTCTCTGACAAAAGTTTTAGCAGATTTTGTGATAGAAATACAAGCGTTCTGATCTTTTGGGATGGTACTGTATTATCTTTCACAAGTTTTCACTTCCCCAACACCAAATGCCTCCCTGTCCATAGCGTCCCAAGTACTCCTTTATTACTCATCTCCAGACTTTTTATATTTCACCCCATTACTAACTTCCTCCCGCAGGCGGTAGGTACCATGTGTAGCCTGTTACACTTGGTACCTGGAGAATCTGCACATCCTCCGGGCCTAAGATAAAATTAGGGACGCCCTCTCTGGCACTGGGTGGGTTGACAAAATCTTTCTGATGGGGCTTGGGAAAGTTGTTTTTGCCCTTTCCTTTCCCTTCGCTTCGTCTCAGTGCTACTTTTTTGCGACTATCTCCTCACCCTTATGTCTACATGCAATTTGTACCAGGAGGAACTTTTCTCACCTGGACAGAGTTCGGTTTGCTAGACATGGTAAGTTACCATTGGTGACAGGTGTCCCTGTAGTTGTCCCGGCGGGGTGCTCCGAGGTCACTGATACATACGCGGGTTATGGCTCGTGGGAATGGGACTCAGTCTCCTGGCTTTGGTTGTGTGCATGTGATAGGCATGTGACCTGTCATTCCCTCCACTTAATTACACTTATGCTAACATGATTTTATCTCAACTAGAAGGACGTAAACCTGGATCAAAATCACCTAATCAACAAGAACAAAAAATGAGGCTGAGAATTGCTAGTTGGAATGTGGGTATTTTGAAGGGTAGAGAGTGGGAGGTGGTTGAGACCCTATGGCGGAGAAACGTGGACGTATGCTGTGTGCAATAACATAGATGGAAGGGGGGTTCAGTGAGAGTGATTGTGGGAAAGGAATCTAGATATAAACGGTTTGGGGTGGGAAATGCTAACGGTTATGGCGGTGTCGGTGTTTTATTAGCAGAGAAGTGGAAGGAGCGTGTTACGTGTGTGAATAGAGTTAATGACAGGATATTGGTGTTAAAGTTGAATTTCGATAAAGTAATCATATCTGTTGTATCAGTGTATGCAACCAAGTAGGCTTGGATGCTGCGCTCAAGGATGAGTTTTGGGACGAGTTGTTGGGGGTATGGCAGAGAGTGAGATGGTGATCCTGGGGGGAGACCTAGGCACTGGGGTACGGAGTGCATGGAGGTTGTGGATTTGGTACTAGGAATGTCGAAGGTGAGCAGAATCTGGAATTTGGGGAAGCAATGGACATGGTCGTTTGTAACAGCCTGTTCAGAAAAGAGAGAAGCAAACTGGTTAAATATACATCTGGAGACAGCAGTAGTCAGATAGATTATTTTATGGTTAGAAGAAGAAAGAGAAAGTTAGTGAAATATGTTAAAGTGATACCCAGTGAAGAGTGTGTACAGCAACATAAGTTACTGGTGTGTGACCTTTGGCTAAGGAAATTGCAGACCAGAAGGAGGGTGTTTGTGTCTGGAAGGAAGGTGTGGAAGCTTCAAAATCAGGAAGTGAGGGAGGCTTTTTACGAGTTTGCTACACTAGCGGCGGAGAATAGAGCAACTGATGGAAGTGTGAGTGAGCAGTATGGGAGACTGAAAGATAACCTTCTAAAAGCCACTGAACAGGTTTGTAGATGGTCAAGAGGTCCACCCAGACACAAGGCATCTTGGTGGTGGAATGAGCAAGTTGAAGCTGCAGTGAAGGAGAAAAGATCGTTTATGGCATGGAAACAGGGTGGGAGTAAGGAATTATATGTACTTGGAAGCGAAAAGAAGGGCAAGTCGGGAAGTGTATAGGGCTAAGTCAGAGGCCCCAAAACATCTTGAAAGCTTCAATGGTGCTGAGGGCAGGAAAAGGGTGTTTAAATTGGCTAGGCAGATGAAAAAGGAAAATAGTGATATAGCGTGTGAACAATGCATTAAAAATGATGATGGTAGAGTTGTGGTTGGGCGGGACGATATAAAAAAGGCTTGGATAAAAAGATGATTTCAAGAGTGGGTGGTGGTAATGGCATTATTGAGAGTATGTGGCAATGTGCAGTCTGTCACAGAGGGGTAGGGAATAACTCTATCCTGTGTCATGGATGTGGTTTGTGGGTGCATTAAAGATGTAGTGGTATCAGGGGTAGGCTTCAGAATGATGGATAGTTTCAGTGCACTGTGTATAAAGGACAGGAGACCGCAGAGGATTGTATTTGGTGGTGTGCCGTTTGAATGCGTAGAGTTCTGCTATCTGGGAGATATGATCAGTGTAGGGGCAAGTTTCGTGGCAAGGGTTAGAAGTTCAGAAGCTTCTTCCTCTCTTGACACAAGGTTTTTTCCCTCCGAGCTAAGGGAGGTCTCTACGCTGCGTGCGTACGAAGTGCAATGTTGTACGACAGCGAAACTTGGGCTGTGAAGGAAGAGGACATCCAGAGGCTCAAGCGTACTGAGATGGATGTGCGGTGCATCTCTGAATTTGAGGCCTGGAGGTGACAGAGTTGCGAATTGCGAATTAAGAGATATAATGCATTAGTATGACACTGAGAAGAGGCAGATTGAGGTGGTTCGGTCATGTAGAAAGGATGCAGGATAATAATTGGGTGAAGGGTGTTTTGAGTTTGGAAGTTGGTGCAGCTGCCAGAGGAAGACCGATGAATGAGGTCATACAGAGGGACCTCAGAGACATGAGTTTGAATAGAGAAACAGCCAAAGATCGAGCAGCATGGAGAGCCGCCATTAGGTAAATAAGGCCGACACATGCAAGCATGTATGGAGCCTTCAAAAATAATGACGATGAACTGGGTGGACTGCACACTATCCCGCGATCACCTAGGGCCAAGGTATGATAATGAGAGGTGATCACCCACCCTATTCGTTAGTGCACCCGCCTGTCTCCACTTTATTACATACCCGCCTACCCCGTTCCAAACTTGCTCTTCTATACAGAGGTTCTGGGTGCCCGGCGCACTTTCGTCCTGTTATGATCCGTGAGGTCCCTTCCTGCTCCGAAGTCCGAAAACCCTCTGGCTAGGACAACTATTATGTACGGGGTGTACTGGGCCGTTGACTGTGCTTACCTTATTCCATTACACATATAAAGGAGGCTACACCGCCACCATCCTTTATGGTTAAAGCTCGAGGACAATTTCGCCTGAATGGCGGGCGACCCGTGGACCGAGTGTTTAACTGATTATATTCTGAAATTTTCTGATCCTATGGAAACTTCTCTTAACCTTCCAAGTCATTGGGAGCTCATAGTATCTACTTATGTGCCTCTTTTTCTGATAATATGGTTACAACAGAAGGCAATAGTGGCGACCGCATACGTATCGAGGTCCGCCTCCAAGCGCGGCCTCGCCCTCCCTAGGTGTCGTGGAGGACCAGGAAATTTGAAGTAAACCTTCGACTGATGGAGAAGCTCTCCTCGCACAATCTCCATGCGGCAAATGGGGCTTCACCTTTGCCATCTTTTTGCCGTTCTACCTCTGAAAAAGAGGTCCTCCCCCACGTGCTTTCTCAGGGGCCCCTCCTCTCTTAGGCCTACGGGTGCGGTGGCTTCCACCTCATCCACTTCTTAGGAGGAGTCATTGAGCGACTCCATCTCAGTAATGGCGATAGTCCCTCCTTTCGCATCACAGGAGACTACCAAGAGAGCAAGCAGGTGGACGAAAAATTGCCCCATTAGGGGGAGGGGGGCAAAGGAGAGCAAGTTTCGTCGGTCCATGCTCTCTACATCCCTGTATTTGAAGCCTGCCAGGGAAGCCAAAACATGAAAAGATAGTCCTTGATTGGGATCCGTGATGCCTCGGGGAGCGGGGATGGCAGCCAATTGGAGGCATCCCTTGAGATGGACATGGTTCCTAAAGTGACCCAGCCCCAGACAGCAGGATCTTCAATGGGGTCGAACTCGGGCTAGGTCCAAACACCTATCCTGACTCACTGTGCAAGCTTCTCATCAGGCAGCTCGGGGCCCCCTTAGCATCAACGGTATCACCTCGGTAAGGCCCGAAGATGTTCTCCAAATGGACTACCTTTCATTCTCTTATAGTGCGGCCCAGATGACAACTCTAGAGCGTCGACTCCAACAGGCATTGAACCACATCTCTTGCTATGCCGAAGTGCACAGGTTTTGGTTTTCTTTGGCAAAGACTGAGGTGGTGCCATTTGCAAGCCATCCACGGCTCTACCCCGATCTGGATTTGTTCCTAAACGGGGTTTGCCAGGAAGTGGTGGATTCTGTTTCCTTGGACGTTTTCGATCGAAGCCTCACATGGAAGGCTCATCCATGGATATTCTTCGTTCCGTGACGTTCAGAACTGTTAGTGTTGATACTGCTGTGCTTTTTCTACCGATCCTTTGTTCGTTCGTATCTCGACTCAGAGTTTTATGCATCTGCATCCGCCGAGCGTTTTTAGCGGAAAGTGGATTCGATCCACCTCCCCCAGAGAACATACTTTCGATGCAACTCTCTTTGCCTTATGCACAGTATATTATTGGCTTGTATGCGCGGTCTCGACGTCTCCAGTCGCTAACGGTTTTTACTACATCCACAGACGATTTCTAGGATGCCTATGCCACTGAGAGACGTCAGTCATACACTGAGCCCTTTGGGTTTAGCTCTCGGGCCGGTGGCCTCTCTTTTTCTGCCCAGTAAAGCTTCCGCAGCGCCGGGAGTATTGCGTTCCGCCTCTTTGGAGCACACTTCGTGTCACGATGGATCCGTGAGTATAGCCGGATGGCTCAAAGTCTCAGAACGGGGTCGGCTTCCACGCCGTATCCCCATCTGTTTTAAGTCAGCGAGGTTCTATCAGGCGCTGCATCCATCTTCACGGCCGAGTTGATTACAATAGACAGTTCGGTACGTGAGATAACGCGTCGTGCCCTTTTCAGAGCCTAGATTGTCATCTTTATCGACTGAGGGCTGCTACCGGGATATGAGAATCTCCAGACACCTTGGTTCGTGGTATCCCTTATGCCAGTAATGCCGCGAACTGGGTGGATGTCGGGATTATCTTCTGCTAGGTTCCTGGGCATTTGGCAATTGCAGGGAATGAGGGTGCCAGTCTGCGATAAGTGGGCAACCAGACCAGCATTTCAAAGTTCATCACACGGACAGACGCCAGGTGTCCATGCAAATATGATGGGAACCTAGTTTCCTTCCCCCCACCCCCAATGCCTCGACGAGTTCAGGGGGAAGAGCTTCACACGCGTAGCCTGTTACGGGACGGGTTCGTGGACATGTGAACTTTTTGGAGGATGCTGGTCTCCTGCATACTTTCACTTCCCCTTTTTTGTTAGTCTATACTCCGTGTTTCCGTACCACCTCCGACGACGGAATACTTTTTCAACTTAAATAAATTTTCCCAATCTTGCGTTTTTTTTTTCGGCGACATGCCGTTTGTAGTCGCCAGATAATCCCGAATAAAGATTTATTGACTTTAGTGTCATTTCATCTGTGCACATACATGATTTGTAAGAGCTCGTCAACCCTAACGATAGAACCATTTCTTTTTCAGCTCACCTTTGGAGCGGGAGTTTACGCGGGAATTTTCATCACCCAAAATTACGAGGTACCACGAGTCGATGAACCTGCCAAACTTTGGGAAAGAGTGAAGAATTGGGCCGAATCGCATCGAAAAGATGACTAAGAAACGCAACCAGTATGGATTCCATTGGAAATCACAATTTATTGGCGTCCTTGAATGTAGAACAAGGATGAAGGATGATCACGCCGTAGCTTCTGGCAACAGTGTAGCATAACGTTGCGTAATTTAAGATTTTTTTTTGTTTCGTATGTATTATAAATTACCTGGATGCTCTTTCCATTTCCAAGTTAAATTTCGAAAAAAAAAAAGAGTTGCTTTAACTGCCCATTTCTTTGTTTCCTGACCCATTTATTTACCTTTTTTAAAAAATTAATAACCCAAGCAATTCTTAAATAGTTTTAATTTTTCACCTTGACATAACCATCTTGTTGCTATATTTTGACCTATAATTAATTACATCTTATTACCCCAAGCCATCAATACTTTGAGGGCGGGCAAGTCCATGTCAAGCAAATTAAAACGCTAGGAATTATTATATCAATTCAGGCTCATTTCTCACATGGTCGCCTTTTACGTGGCACAGCTTACCAAGCACAACGGTGGTGAAATTACTTTCCTTTTTTAATTGAAAATATCATTCACGGTTGACTTGCATATCTTAAGTAATTCCCGAAGCGTTCCATTCTTAATTCCTTCCGTACAGAATGTATTTGAAAGTTGTGAGGGTTTTTTAGAACAACATCCAACTTGTATAGTAAGGAGTAAAAAAACTCTTCATTGTTATTTGTTATTTTCTAATGTAATAAATATAAAGTCCAACTTGATTATTTCCCTTTATTACAATTGGAAATAATGAAATGTATTAAGGTACATTTAATACAGTTCTAAAAACTTAGGGATTCTCATTACAAGTATTTTCATTTTCAAATAATGCCATAACTAAACGGGAAAAAAAAAGGATGGTTTGTCAATTAACAGAAACCTTAACAACAGTTAAATACATAGTAACAAACCACGAAGTTCACCTTTTAATATAGACGTTTAATGAAAAATCCTTGAATCAGTGATGGTTTCTGCACTATAGATCCTTGACAAATTACTTTTTGATTCCATTCATCATTCTCGTTCGTGAATGTATAAATGTCTCAATATTGAAGTTGGAAATCATATTTAGTTCCTCTTGAAGGAATTAATAAAGGGGTGTGATAACAATCCCTGGTAGCAATTTCTTCCTTTGTAGGATTGTGAATATGAAGATCTTAAAGAAAGCCTTTCACAGTGGGTCGAAATTCGAGGTCATCGTAGGTCAGGAAGATGAAGCAGGCCAAACGTTGAAATAAAGACTACTACTCAGGCGTCCCGTTGTAATTTCCTCCACCCTAATGCCATTTCTCCTTTTCGTTTTTAATCACTCAATTCTCTCCTGATTGTGAAATAAACCAATACATCACCTAAATACAAGATATACTAATTATACTCCCAAAGTTGCAACTACCTAAATATACTCACCATCCTATCTTGTTTTGCAGTGAAACATAAGTGTGAAAACCCTATTTTAAACGATTGCACACAAGAAATAATTGGCATTACACACTGGCTCAGGAGAGAAAAGAGTGATCTGAAGGTTTATTATTTTACATTCCCTGAAAAAAAGTAAAAACAAAACAAAACGCGAGCTTCGAAAAAGATAGAAAAAATAAAGAATAAAAGAAAAAGGAAAGAAAAAATTCCTGAAAGATAGACGAATAACAACCTTCATGGAAGAGAAGAGCAAATGTTTTGTGATTTAGGAGTGGCATCTTTAGGGCATTTGGAGACCTGCGGAAGTGAGACCTTTACAAGCTGGCGACCCTTGGTCCTGCTTTACTCAAGACCTGCTGCGGTAGCTGGACCTTGAGCGGGACTTTGATCTGCGGTGGGACTTCTTCGGATCACGACTTCCCGAACGTCGACCCCTGAAACGACAAGTCACAATTTGAGTGCACATCAAGGGACGATTCTCGTGGCTAACAATGGCATATCTGACATTCAGTACTACCAGAAAAAATACCCCCCCCCCCTCACTTGGTGGCGGGGGATATAAGACAAGTCAGCCCAAATCGGAACTCCATCCAATGACTAACACCACCCGACGTGGTTTAACTTCGCTTAACTGGCGAGCTGTTTCCACTCTGGTAGCGTGCGTTCTTGGCACACATTTCTTAGAAGATTCCGATGCGTAGCCAGGTCCGGCCATTACTTCTTTTTTTTTGCTTTTGTAATCCCTTTTAAACTTTTTACTTCTTCAACTCATTCGTCCCTACGGGACACGGCTTAGTATATTCGGTACTAGCGTTCCCACTCGGTTAAGTTGAGCCCTCACGGTGGTCGCCATACGCTTTACATACCCAAGGTTCGGATACTACGTTAATCATTGGTCCCGGCTGAGAAATACCTTGCATCTTAAGCGAGTCCAGATCAGTGGTAAAACTCATACAAATTTCTTTTTATACCTTCCTAAACCTTGACAGTCAGGGTAGAGCAAGGTGTTTCTTTCTTCCAACAAAGTGTGGGCGGTGGGAATCAACGCCGCTACCATTCCCACTTATTTATTCTCTACCGAACAAAAAGCCACCATAGCACCCCCCAGCACTATTGAATTTTTATAACAATGGGGCGCTGTGTTCTGCACTATCTTATCCATTCAAGGTTTAACAGGTACTAAAGGCACCAAGCACGACCCCTCTCGCCAGGGACTATCGGGTGTAATTACTGGCAGAGATGCTTTCATTGGTTCTAGGTTCTTCGTTTTAAGTAATAATAATAACGAATGCACACTAAATATTGGGATGTGAAAAAAGCGTTTCGGAAATGGGAAAGTGTAGGTAGACATTACGGAAGGACTTGTGGATAGAATACAGAGCTGTTGTGTAAGACGAAGACCCAGGGATAGGACCGCCGAGACACAGACTAATACGAAGGTAGTAAAGGAAACGGGAGACATAAGTGACGACGGCGGAGAACAGTCTGGGTAAAAGCAAAGCTAATGAATTAAAAGAAAACTAGCTGGCTTCTTCGAAGACTTTCCTCCCAGCAAGAGGTGTTTGCAGATTTTTGCTGGATACATCATCCATGAAAAGATCCAAGACTTGTAACAAAAGGAAGAGGAGACGAGTGAAGATCCTTACACCCATGGAGCCTCGGGGTTAAGGAGGACGCACCTAACATGCTCTCATGGAATCCACAGAAATTCAATTGCATGAAAATGCACACTACATGTACTTAGAAACTGGCGATGATTGGCTTCTTCGGAGAGAAGAGCCTCACGGGGATGACTGAAAGGCGATCGGAGCGAGAGCGCCATGAGAGCTTTAACAGCAGAAAGCGCTGTCGCCATCGAGAACTTAGCGGAGACGGTCCAGGTCAACACGCGAGCCTCGTACGTCTGCTGGCGCTGCGGTTTAGGGGTCATCGTTACATCGACTTTTTGGTGGAGGCGAGCATCTGGTGCTTCAACTTCGGATAGGGGGTGAGCGAGACATGATTTTCCAGGGGCCACCCTAATGGGCGTTTACTCTGGGTTGAGCAACACGGTGGAGAAAAGTGACTGCTTCGTTTCTGGTATTGGCTAGCGCTAATCTGACGACTGCCTACTAGAGGATAAATCGCCGTAATCATCGCACAGCCGAATGTTAGGCTAGAATAAAAGAAACAAGAAGAAAGCAGGTTCCAGCATCGGTGGAAGACCGCCTTCCCCCGGCGCAGAAACATGCGACCAACACCAAATAGAATGAAGGAGCCCCTCGAAAAGGTCAGAATGGTCACAAGTCTGGGCGCACGAACCTATCCCGAATACAAAGGACAAGCGGTAGTGACACCATTCGTCCCGGTACGTGGACAAGTAACGTGCGTGAAGATCATGCAGAATGGGACATTCATTTTTCTTTTTTGAGTGAGCCCATCTGGCGAATGCCTGCTTGGGCACAACTCGCAGTACACGACAGAGCCTACTAGTAGGCTATATTAAGAAACAAATAAGAGCAAATAACAAGAAAACAAAGCAAGAAGGAGGTGCGCCTCCCCCCCAGTGAGGGAACATACAACCTACAAAAAAATGAACAGTCAACTAAAGGGGAGGAGGCCTACTCACAAAAGTCGTAAGTCCACGAACCCGTCCCGAGTACAAGAGGCAAACGGTAGCGACCCCGCTCGTCCCGGTACAAGGAGAGGTAACGTGCGTGAAGATCAACCAGACTGGGACATTCAACAAGAATGTGGCGAACAGTCTGGTCGTCTCGAGCCTCTCCTGCCACCAGGGTCCTTCTCCTTGTATTCGACCGACGCCTCACCTGGGAGGCTCATATTCGCAGCCTTAGGGTCTCCTGTACCCGCGCCATGGACATTCTCCGTTCCGTGACGTTCAGCGCTTGGGGCGCTGATAGGACTACTGCCCTACTTTTTTATCGATCCTTTGTTCGTTCGAAGCTCGACTACGGATGCGAGTTTTATGCATCCGCAGCCGAGCGTTTATTGCGGAAGGTGGATTCGATCCACCACACCGGCCTTCGCCTTGCGACCGGTGCCTTCCGCACTTCCCCCATTGAGAGCCTGTTGGTCGATGCTGGGAAGATGCCACTCGCTCTGCGCCGCGTGCAGTGCATCACCCGCCTGTACGCGCGAGCCCGGCGCCTCCCTCAGTCGCCAACAGCTCTCACTGCATCCGCAGCTGATCTCGATGGTGCCTATGCCGCCGAGAGACGCCAGTCATACCCTAAGCCCTTTGGGTTTAGGGCCAGGAAACTCCTTCGAGAGGTAGATATAGCTCTCGGGCCGGTGGCGCCCCTGGTTCTGCCTAGGACGCCACCCTGGAGGGTACCACATTTGTCTATTTGTCGCCACGCCTCTGCTCCCAAAGCTTGTACGGCACCGGGAGTATTGCGTTCGACCTTTATGGAGCACACATCGTGTCACGCTGGAACCGTGCCAGTGTATACGGATGGCTCCAAGTCCCAAGAGGGGGTCGGCTTCCACGCCGTATCCCCTCTGTTTGAAGTCAGCGGGGCTCTACCGGGCGCTGCGTCTGTCTTCACGGCCGAACTGGTGGCAATACACCACTCGGTATGGGAGATTACGCGACCTAAACTCTTTGACTGAGATAGAGAATTCAGTCATTTCCTGAAATGCAGGCCCCCGCACCAAGCACCACCGAGGTAGGCTCTCAGGCGGCAGTTGCCCTGAAAATGATAATGGAATGGGAAAGTGATCACTACCATGGAGGTTATCGACCACCCCCCAATCAAAATCACGCTGTGCATCCGGAGAGCACAAAAATAGATCGAGGCAGGCAAATGAAGCGGTTCTCGAGCAGTGATGCGTAAACTCATCCATATTCAGGACGCCTATATCCAGCTCGCCAAGGTCTTGACACCTGGGATTAATCGAGTAGTCTCGCCAGATCTCCGAGCAAGATAAAGGGCCTGGGCAACCGTGCCACGACGCGGCTGAAGTTCCCCGCATCGACAGCGGCTGACGGTGGAATGTAGGCGGGAATAAGAGTGTAACTTATATCCAGGTGCAGCTGCACAGCTACTTCCTAAAAGGAGGTATCTACAGCCAAAAGAAGAACGGAGACATCAAGCCCGGTGCAAATCGCGCATCTCATCCAGCTCGGCCCCAATCTCATGGTGCTGGGGTCGCAAAACCCTTATACCCAGGGAGGGTGGTTTTTTTTTTTTTTCAAGAGCTCATCTGGCGACTGCCACCTGGGCATTAGTCGCCGTATTCAAAACGGCCTAGAACTAGGCTACTTTTAAATTTAATGCAATAACACAAAAAAATCCAAACAACAACAGAAGCTAAAAAAAAGGGAAAAGGAAACGAGTAGTAAGCAAGCTCCTGCGTCAGGGGGAGGTCTCCCCGGCGCAGGAGCGTGCAACCTATAAGGGAAAACCCCCCCTAACAAAACAAAACAAAAAACCTGGTTAAATAATAGGGAGAAGGCCGGCCTTCCCGCAAAAGTCAACAAGTCCACCAGTCAAAGTGCGGAATTGCAGCACGGAGGGCTACCCGTACTCCTGCCATGTAGTCGGTGACGAAGAGCGAAACTCTGGTTTGGTCGCCTTCCTCGCAGACTCTTCGTGCCCCAAATCGGCGCTCTCATTCCCACATGTCTATGAAGCTCACAGAAGATAATCTCGAAATTCACCCAGCTCGCGGCAAAAGTTGGGTCACGGATAATGCGAACCAGGGTGTGCGGAGATTCAAATACGCCTTGTGAGTCGCTAAAGATCACAATCTGGTCTTCGCATTATCCGTGACCCAACTTTTGCCGCGAGCTGGGTGAATTTCGAGATTATCTTCTGTGAGCTTCATAGACATGTGGGAATGAGAGCGCCGATTTGGGGCACGAAGAGTCTGCGAGTAAGGCGACCAAACCAGAGTTTCGCTCTTCGTCACCGACTACATGGCAGGAGTACGGGTAGCCCTCCGGGCTGCAATTCCGCCATGACTATTCCCTAACCTACTTCGGCCGTGAAAACGGACGCAGCGCCTGGCAGAGCTCCCCTGAGTTCAAACGGACTGGAAACTGAGCCCCTCCTGTAACTTGGAACCATCCATGTACATTAGCACGGATCTGTGACATGAGGAGTGATAAAAGTCAACGCAATACACCCTGCACTTCAAGCTTTAGGAGCAGAGGCGTGGCGACAAACAGTGAAAGGTGGGAGCCTCCAGGTTGGCGTCCTGGGCAGAACCAGAGGTACACCCAGCTCTCGAAAGAGTTTTCTAACCTTAAACCCAAAGGGCTTTGGCGCTATCGAGATGGGCTGCGGATGTAGTGAGAGCCGTTGGCAACTGAGGGAGGTGCAGGGCTCGCAGGTAGCGGCGCATAATGCATTCTACACAACACAGAGCGTAATTAGAACACCTTGCTGAGGTACCAAGGTCATATGGTTGATGTTCAGGGCAAAGAGTGTGACGTTGAGCACACTTACCTGCTTCATTGGGCTAGAGCGTTCTCCCCCACCGGGGGCCTGGGCAAGGTAGAACCCTTAAAAGGGCTCTAATGGGCGCGGGAGCTATCCGCGCCGGTCAGCCTAAAGGGTAAGATACTCCTCTCTTTTTTTTTTTACTTGAGATGAGTAAGAAGTGCCTGGTGGCGAGATTTGGTAAGCAGGCGATTAAGCAGCACGCGATCCGGCACGATTCACACACTTGGCCTGACACGAAACATCTTCATCGTGTATCGCCTTTATTCGTGAGGCTGAAGCGGTAGTAATAGCACAAATGCCTTCACACAGTAGTGACGCCAACCAGCACACACCGACTCAAGAAGCCTATCTTAGCGGAAAGTTGCGGAGCGTTGGGGGTGGTTTTAGAGACCCCTCCATGCTTCCCCGACACTCGCTACACCATACCCACCACTTAGTCGGCCAGCTGTTGAGTAAGATCCTCAACCGAGTAGTTTACCAGTTCCCTGGTATCTACTTATCGATACGCTGGGTGTGGGATCTCTGGGATAAACCTGCCAGGTCGGCCGAGTTGAGCGTAGCTGCCGGCCTATCGGAGCAACATAAGTTGGGAGCATACACTACCTCTTTTACAAAAGTTCATGGTAGGGTGTGTTGTACCCGACACGTATGCCACATAAGTGCCATTGGTAGTACCGAGACCACTCAGTTTAGCACCGCGAGGAGTTAGCAACAAAAGAGCGGCTTCTCAATGTGGGGCCCAGACGTTTCCCAAGCTCTACCCTCTCTATGTGACTTTGTTTGTGGTAAAGAGTGTCGGGTTTTCAACTCCTCTCCTCCACATTAAGGTGTTCCGAGGCCGGGTGGACCTGCCTCGGCCCGGTGTCTAGGCGAAATGATGAACGACCGCCCCCTACCGTAAGAATGAGGGCTACTCTTCATTTTCTTGATTTCATGGGCCTTACACGAGTGGGATCAGCATTGAAGGGTTGGCTCTGCAACATTAATATTCTCTCCAGAGGACTTCCCCGCCAGGTTGAGGCCACCTTAACCTCGACGGGAGGCCTGGGACTTCCTTGGACGACTGAGTCGGGTGGTGTGTAATTTGTGCTTGCACACACGCTACTATATGGGAACAACTCTGGTGCCAGCAAAGAAATATTCAGCAAATCAGAGCAGCCCTGAAAGTTACAATCACATAGTAAAAAAGCTTGGCTAAGCTCCAGAGGGGTCTGCCACGCAGGAAAACGCTTAGGAAGGGCGGGCGGCACCTTGACTAAAGAGAGAGTCATCCATAGGGAAAGCCCCTTCATCGAGAGTGTTATCACAGTAGAAGTAAAGGGAAAGCATAAGGCAAGCATGTTAAAATCATTCCCCTACTCGGACCAAGGTTTGCATCTATCAAAGCTAGTTGGCATCTAGCTTTGAGGGTGACGCAGGGACAAAATTGAAGCTCAAAGAATTTTTAAAATGATAAAAATGCGTGTAATATACATAGAGTAGGCTAAAAAAAAATTAACAATAGCTTTAATGAAGGGTAAAACACGCAACTCTCCAGAGGCCACTTATAATTGCTTCTTGGCTAATCTATTAAATCCTTGTAGGGGTAAGGTCCCTAAGCAACTAAGGTGGAACGGGTACCAACTCTTCCGTCACCTCCTCGAAAACATACACATGAGATAGATGGAAATTGGGGTTAGGAAAGCTAAGCTACATTGGATAATGCTAGTTCTCGGATGGGAGAATGATCGAGTCGCCGGCCGTATATTGTAGCGACTCGTGCTGCTGAACCTACAATAAACCGAAGGCCGAATCGTCTAAGTAGTTATCGGGCTCGACGCGCGAGTCGGTGGTCATCCGTAAACACTTTCCTTTATTCTCGGCAACGGGTTGCCTTCTGTAGAATTACACCTGGAGGAACGGAACGCCCTTCCGGCCCTAGTGCTCACTAGTCACAAACTAGATCGAGACTACCTGGGCTTTATTCTTTATAGACATTTGCATTTTACCCCCTTTTCGCATCTCTACAAGGTTCTCTCTCTCTCTCTCTCTCTCTCCCCTTTCGGCCGACTAATATCGCAAACTAGACACAGACCAACTCCACCCTCCCATTCCCATGCCTCTTGGGCCCTGGTTGGGGATGTTGGTTTTTAACATAGCATGCACTCTGCCCTCACTTTTCTCCTTCCTATATTATTTTCCTTATCCTTTTATCCACCTGTAGGAGGATGTCAGGTGATCTAGAGGCTTGCGAGCCATCCCAGCCACAACACCTGCAGTTTGCCCTACCGACTTAAATGGTTGCCAGAGGATCAGTAGCTATATATTTTCCACACAGTTTCACTCTTTCCATCCTCACCACTTTATAGATCTCTCATAAATAATCTTTCTGCATGATATGACATGGTTACTATTGCGCTTTAAATTCGAGGGATGAAATCCCACAAAATGGGAAGGCGCGCATCAATGCCACTAAAAAAAAAAGCCCCGCAGAGGTTAAAACCACAAATATCTTTGAATGCCACTTACCGGCGGGGAGACCGACGCGGGGATCTCCTCGTAGACCGCGACCTGCTCCGTCTACGTGATCGACTTCGAGAGCGTCGAGAATTCCTCTCTTTCTCTCGCTCCTTTTCCTTCTCCTTTTCTTTCTCTTTTTCCTTCCTCTTCAGACGCCTTTCCATCAGCTCCTTTTCCCTCTCGGCGAACAGCCTTTCCGACTCATCGATCCGCTTCCGGCGTTGGGCCTCCTTTTCTGCGATCTGAAATCGACCTCGGATATCAGTGTGCCGTCACGCAAGGAGATTCAGACGAGTGGGTTCGATCACCAGCGATCTTAGTACGAAATTATTCCTGAGTGTGTCCCAATATGCTCTCCCATCGCCAATAATTGGAAATGAGTTTTGTTGAAGTAATCCTTTACATCTGCGATGCTGTTCACTACAGTCTGTCGATTCTAACTAATTACATTCTTTCCCGAGCTTTCAAGGATCAAATAGGACGTTAAAGCCGTTTGAAAAATAGCCATAAAACCCTGCGCTAATGAACGTTTTTACTGCCAAAATGGATCAAGCCATGACTGTAAGATGAAAGTTCTCCATCTAAAGAAAACCCGAAAATTGCTCTCAGTAATGGTCTCTTGACGGGTAACTTCGTTCCTGGAGACTGAATGCACTCAACCAGACTCGGAAGATCGATGTAATGAAATTAACTACATCTTTTCACTAATCCAGTTTCCCCCAATTCTTTCTCATGTCTGAATAGGCGCAACCAAGTTAAAAAAAAGAAAAAAAAAGCACTAAGCCCCTAGAAAAGAACAGAGCAAAAGGCAAAACACACTCCACAAAGAGCAGAGCCAGCCGAAAATTTAAATTCACCATACCTGACCAGGACTCAAAGGAAGCCAATAGATGGAGGGTTGGGCTTTTGTCTTGTTAAAAATGTCATCAAGAGATTTAACTGGAGTCGGTTTCGATTGTTTCTCTGAAAGCAATACGATTATGAGTATGATGATAGTGCTGCAATATTCCAGTGTATACTTAAGTTCAGAATTATAGTGTGTACCAAAATATGGCGGGTAAAGAGTGGGTAAATGTAACAAATGGATTTTTCTGTACATCCATCTTCCGCTCACGGACGAGATTCCTAAGACTGGATAATGAAACCAATATAAAGATCAACATGACAATCGCTGGAGAGCCAGAGCTCATTGGGGGTGGCGAGAAGTGCGTGTTTTTGACCTACAACAGCGAACAGCAGGATTCAATGAACAGATCTGTGTAAGATTTACCTATCCCGCGGGGTAAGCGCAGCGCGTCCACCAATCGGTGGCCAGACCTCCTCTATGTGCGGTGACGCTTTTGTGTTCACTCTGCTGGGATTGAACTAGATGTTAGAAGACCAACGCCGTATCTACTGGGCGGGCGAGAGCTGGCAACACCTTGGATCTACTACATAAGCCAGCAATGAGTATTAATTAGAAAATAAGAACTGCTTGCGAAATAAGTGGAAGGGAAATTAAAGTGAAAAAAACTGTTAAGTTGACACTGTATGAAGACTATGGAGTAGAATGTGGGAAAAGAACGAGGAATGTTGTACTTTAACGCGATTGCTAAAAAAAATATCATGGGGTTTGCATTTAAAGCACAACAGCAATCATGCCGTATAAAGTAGAAAGTGTGTGAGGGGGATCTGTTAAGAAAGTGGTGAAGATAGAGGAAGTGAAAATATGTGAAGAAACGTAGCCAAAGACTCTTACAGGGATTGGGAGTGGAAGAACAAACGTGTGTGTGTGTGTGTGTGTGTGTAGAGGTCGGGGTAGAGCCCCCTAAAGCTCAAACTAATACTCCAGGAGCAGAGAACGGGGACACGTAGTCAGAGGTGGTACCCTCCAGGGTGACGGCGTCCTGGGCAGAACCAAAGGGCCACCAGCCCGAGGAGTTTCCTAGCCATAAACTCAAAGGGCGTAAGGTATGACTAGCGTCTCTCGGCGGCAAAGGTACCGTCGAGATCGGCCGCGGATGCAATGAGAGCCATTGGCGAGTGGAGGCGCACGACTCGCGCGTACAAACGCATAATCTACTGTGCACGGCGCAGAGCGAGTGGTATATCCCCGGCATCGACAAGTAGGCTCTCAGCGGTCGCAAGGCGGAGAGCAGTGTGGTGAATCAATTCCACCTTCCGCAATACAATCTCGGCTGCGGATGCATAAAACTCACACCCGTAGTCAAGCTTCGAACAAACAAATAATCGGTCGAGGAGTAAGGCACTAGCTCTTTGAGCACCCCAAATGCTGAACGTCACGTAACAAAGAAAGTCCATGGCGCGGGTACAAGAGACCCTAAGGCTGTGAATACTAGTCTCCCAGGTGAGGTGTCGGTTGAAAACAATAGCAAGGAAACGGTGCGGAATCAACTATGTCAAGAAAAGTAAAAGTCCGGGTCGGGGTGGAGCTGTGGTTGGCAGCAGAAGTGCACCATATTAGTCGATGGGATACAGTGATCTCTCCCGTTTCAAAAGTGAAAACAGTAGCCTGTTGACCAAATCAAACTGAAATGCTATGCCTTGGTCGCCTAGACATTGTCCTGACCTCGGGCGGTGTCAGCGCAGGTAGCGAGAGCGGAATGCAACTCATTCAATGTAAACCTGTCGGTAAAGGGTTCTCCGCCTCTGGAGGTAAAGTCCAGTCGACAGCCTTCAGTGATATCACGACGTGCATTGAGTTATGGCGGAGCAGTATCTCAGCTAGAAAATGTTGGGAAAGCGGTCGCGAAGGAGTCCGACACGGACGCAGGGTCGGAAATTACGGAATAGAATGGGAGGGGGAGGCCCTGCAAGAACTTGCCCCGAATCCTTGACTCGCTTCCACACCTCTGCTAGGGGGGATGGGACCCGGTAAGTTAAGATAGGTGTGCTCGCCAGTAAGAGCGGCGGACAGGCTTTTAAAAATACCGGAACCTATCTATAGCTTGACGAAATCATTCGGGCGGCGCTTATAGCGCATGTAGGCATAACGCTTCTGTTTGAGGGCCGTCTCACACTAGGCTGACCACCAAGGACGCGGTTGGCGAGCAAAACGGGCAGACTTTCTAGGAATAGTAGTTAGGCCCAGGGCGATGAGGTTGCCGGGGAAGAACTCAACGGCCTTATCAACCGACCTAAAGTCCCCACTGGGACTGAGAAATCAGTCATTTCCCGAAATGGGACCTCCGCACTTGACCAAACCCCACATGGATAGTCTTTCATCCGGCCATGGCACAGAAAATGATAGTTGAATTGAACCTGATTACTACTTTGATCAACTAGCTCGTCGACCAGGTCGGGAAAGAACGACCCCCGAGATTGATCGTATAATCCACCTTACAGATGGTGTCTACTGTTCAAATCACAGAGTAGAAGAAAGGGCATCTGCGACCGGGCCACGACGTGCCGGAAATCCCCCGCGTCGAAGTCGGGTGACGGTGGAATGTACGCAGAAATTAAAGTATACCTCCTATTTAGGTGTGGTTGCATTGCCATTGCCTGAAGTGAGTCATTTTAAGTTGGTTGTGGACTGCTCCAAAGATGACAAAGGGAAAACACCTTTGCCATATTCAAAAGCTAGGAGCAGAGCTGCTCCACCTGTCAGAGTTGTGCGTCATTTAGCTCTTCCCAGGTGGCTTTAACAACAGAGGGTATTTTTCTTTTCTTTCATTTACCATTAGAAATATTTTTATAGTATTAAAAAGATAGAAAACGAAAATTGTGTACTTGACGCCCTCGTAAGTCCTTAAAAATATGCAGCACTGATGCATTGTCAAATTTGGGCAGGGAACTCGGAAAGTACGAACTTGAATCCTTCCTCTCTTGCAGAGATTGCGAGATACGAACAAGCAGTACGAAACGTCATGATGAGGTTGAAGGTAAATGATTCGTGATGATGAAAGGTCGCGGAATAGGCCGCTCATATTTTGTGTTGCCGTAGAACCATCACAGCATAGCATGTGGGCAAAACGTAGACTTTTGTCCCCACATACACACACCTCTAATGGTACATCATGCCGCCTAGGTTGGAAGATGTCAAGTGAGTGAAGTTTCCTTACTTTGACAATTAGAAAAGAATAGAGCAACATCGACTTACCTTCCTTTGGACTATGAGCTCTCATCTTCTCCCTCTCTCGAATCCTCTCTTCTTCTCTTTCTCTTCGAAGTCTTTCCTTTTCCCTCTCTCGCTCCCCGGGCGATCTCTCACCCAGTTTGGCCAAATCCCACTCGCGTACGGGACCGTCAATCTAGAAAGAGTATAAAGTTGCCGTGAGGCTAATAAAAAATGGAGACCTTTGTATCTCCTACCTTCCATGGAATTATTATAAATCTATGGGAAAGATAATTTGGAAGCTATGGATGTTTTTTATGAAAGCGCTTACAGCTTTAGCCAAAGCTGTTAAGAACCCACCTTCCTTCGTTCACGCTTCGGCTCTTCAACAGGTACCGGAGGTTGGAGATGCGCAAATTCAGAAATCTTCTTCTTAAGTTCCTCCTGTTGAAACAAACAAAATCGTTGTTTTCATTAATTTTATGGAATCATTAAATAAATGATGAATCAGTTGATCATTAGATATATAAATTTTAAGATGTTACTGATACACAAACAATGAATTATGATGAAACAGTAAAAGATAGCACAGAGTAAGTGTTAAAATAATTTAATACAAACGTAATGATGTTATCAATTATTTGAATTGTATGAAGGAAACTAATTTGGTAAAATGAAAAGTTTGGTAAATAGAGATAATAAACCACATCAAATAGAATCGAGATGCCATATTTCCTAAAGACAAAATATATGTGGCACAAAGAACAAATCAAAATTAAAAGATTGAATTACTTTAACAAGATGGAAGGAATAATGAGAAAAGCAGCGTACTAGGAATGAAAAAAGGGAAATAAAGAGTAAGAACCCATGTGATGAAAAAGATGAAACTCGCGAGTATAGCGAATACGGCCTTGTTTTTCTAAAGTCGAGATAGCGGGTTCGATTCCAAGTGAGAGCAGACACAAACGTTAACAGAGTGGTCTGGCCGCCGATTGGTGGACGCGCTGTGCTTACAAACCGTGGTGGTAAGTGCATCTTACACAAATAATCACACGAGCTATCTTTCATATCGCCTTCACAGCACAACATCCGAACTCCTCTGGTTTGAAACCCTGCCAATGGAGTACTAGTATCCCCAATGCGGTCACTCTTATCAACATAAACCGATGCGGCACAACTTACTACCATGGAAAATAAAAAAAGGACGTTGAAAAGGTGTAGAACAATGAAACATCATACAAAATGCATTTGAAAGGGTATATTAGATAGTGCTAGGAACAAATTTGTAGGTAGAGACTAGGCACTCCAATTTGAATTCCCTTATAAAGTCCATTGGAGGTAGTACTCATTTAGAATCTTCTGATCACCAAATGAACTCTTCTAAGTATGAACAAGGTTCTTAAAAATGCCTATGTTGAGGTCAAGAATGGTTCAGATACTCACGCGTTTGTTTATGCAATCGGTGTTAATATGTGTAAGGAAATAGAGGTTCTTTTAATACATCACAGGACGCCCGGCCCGGCCCACCTTTGAAATACAAGACCACACGCTAAAACGCGATCCCTTTTACCTCAGAAGAGAAATCCACGGACAAGTTCTTGGGGTTGATAGTCGGCCACTTGACGCCGTGAAGAGCCATTCGTGTTTCCTGCGCTTGGTCTTCATTCTCGAACTGTAGTAAAAATAAGTTTACTTGTGAATCGCTCAAAGGTGATCGATATAATTAATACAATGTGCCAAGATTTATCTATTTTGATCAAGAAGAGCATTTTCACAATGTGGAGGAAGAAAAATGGGGTGAATGTAAATGTGAAGGCGAAAAAATCAATGGTACAGGAAAAGTAAATAAAAGTGTAAGATACCAAAATCTGAAATAATAAACATCAACAATCCAAAATACTTAAGAATGATGGGTGCATGAGGACCAACCCCATAAAATATCAAAGAGCTCAACTTTTTTTTTTCCGACTGATCACTAAGAAGTTAATGAAAGTACACTAAATAGAGTTAAACGCCACAAGATACGGAGCGGCATAACTTTGAAAGGCGAAATTTTAGATACAATAATTGTAACAGGTTAACTGCCACCGGACGGGCATGTATATTGTGTGGTATGTAACACTACCACAGACGCGCATATGCGTCAGAAGTTTTCACTATAAGACTATTTAAATAGAGGAAACGAGTTAATGCATGCGAGTCCCATTCTACCCCGTGGTACTGGGAAACGACTGTCTTTATTAGGTTTGTCACCTCTTACTATGTGGGGTAAAATCCCCTATCTTAGTTGACTGTATTCCCCGTCCCTACAACTGGAACCTGGAGGTGGGACACGCCCTTCGGGCCCCATGGCCGCTAATAGTGCACTATCCAGGACCCAATGCCCGTTTCACTATTTTTTTACTTGTCTACCGTCATTACTTTCCCTACTTACTAAATTCGAAAGGATTCCATCCCGGGTCGATCGAATAACGAAAATTAAAGCTCCGCATCACAATCGTTGGCAATCTCTAAGGGCCGGGTCTTCTTTAGGAAGGGGGTGGGAAGGAAACAGAAAGAGCACTTATAGTCTCATCATCAACTAGCGAGGAGGCAACCCTTCGGGGCCCACGGAAGACTCTCTCAATCCGTATCAGGGGTGTGTGGATATGGAAAACCTTTGGCTAGGTTTCCCAACTGAAAAGAGTGGTGTCGTCTGTGCGAAGGAAGGCAAGATGCAAGAGGCCATGTTAAGATTCGTCAGACTCGACGCACCGCTCAATAGACGACTAGCACCCTACTAACGCAATGTTTTGTGTGGTCTCTCGCCGACGTGACTCGAACTCCCGAGGCGTGTAAATTCAACGTCTTATCCACTATGGTAGGAAGAGCTCCCTTTGATCGGTTAGCCAAGTGGATACGGAATTGGATTTCTAACGTCAGGGTACCGGGCTCATTCCAGCGAGTGTGGATACAAAAACCAGCCCTGTGAGGGACTGGCTGGCTAATGGTGGGTGCGATGGGTCTGGCTCCTGCAGAGCAAGTAGCTCCTAAGCACGTATTCAAGTGCATAGCCACTGACAATACCGTTATCCTTTCTCGTTTTTACAGCACATCACATAATCAGTACTTCTATCCGCAACTTTCCGGAGCTCTGCCGGTGGGGTACTGGTATCCACATACCCCTAGGAATGAATGGGTGCCCCAACCAGGGTCACAAAGGATTTCGCGATCGCTGGTTGCGTGCCAAAAAGCAGACAATAGCACCCGGACACCTTCCGTCCACTTATCAACGAGTACCGGAACATACTGATCCATATGTGACTTTCATTATCTGGACGAGCGAGGTGAACTCCTTCAATGATTTCTTGACCTGAGAGATTTTTGATCGAAATTCAGGCGGTAAAAAGCAAAAGCCAGATTGAATGACTGAAGGAAGTGAATGTGTTAACCTCACCACTCTTCTTCCATGGGGTGGGGGGAATATCCTTGAATATTCTATCCCTTGGGCATCACAAAGCGCTATAAATAGGTCTGAGGCAAAGAGCTAGGAAACTCTACTTTCCGTCATATCCCACACGGAATGGGGACAGGGTTTCGAAGAGTTGCCTCCCCCTCACCCTGTCCCCAGCACCTCCACTAGTAACTAGAGCTATGTACATTTTACAAACTGTCACTTCTACCAATTCGGGTTTATAAAAGAATGGATTTGAAAAAATTCGTTGTGCTAGGTAAAGGACCTTGTTGGTTTTTAGCTTTAAATAAAAGATAAACCGTAATTCCTGATAGAGAATATACTAAAAGATTTTTTTTCTCATTGTGGTAGCCCATCTGGCGAATGCCTACGTTGGCATAAGTCGCTGTACACCACACGGCCTAATACTAGGCTATATTAGAATAGAAAACAAATAACAGAACAAATAAGAACGAGAAAAAGCAAGATGACAAGAAGGAAGCATGCTCCGGCATCGGGGATAGAACCACCTCCCTTCGGTGCAGGAACATGCGACCTACAAAGAGAAGCACGAAAAAAAGGTCAAATAAAGGGGGAGAAGGCCGGACTCCTCCAAAAAGTCATAGTCCGGAGGACAAGGGATAAGCCGTAGCGACAATCACCCAGACTGAGACATTCAACAAGAATGTGGCGAATAGTCTGGGGGACAACGCAGTCTTCACAGTAGGGCACAGGCGAGCGTTCCATCAAATGGCGGTGCATCGCATGACGAGTGTGTCCAATTTGGAGACGACAGAAAGCAACCTGAAGCCGTCGCGGAATAGGGAGGGGATGGGGGGTAAGTCTATGGGAACAGTCGCGGCGCAATGGCACGCAACTTTAAGTTCCCTTCGACCGTCTCCCATCTTCTTTGCCAGGCAACCGAGAGAGCTGCCCGTATTCCTACCATGTAGTCGGTGTGAGGAAGAGCGAAACGCTGGTCCGGTCGCAGAGTCCTCGCGGACTCTTTGGCGCCCTCATTCCTCGCAATTCCTACATGTCCAGGAACCCAGCAGAAGATAATCTCGACATCCGCCATCTTGCCAAAACCGTGGCGTCACGAATATCGCGAACCAGGGAATGCGGAGATTCCAATGCTCCGAGAGCACTCAGGGCGCTTTGTGAGTGGCTATATATCACAATCCGGTCTCCGAACCGGGCACGTCGCGTAATCTTCCGTACCGAGTGGTGTATTGCCACCAGCTCGGCCGTGAAGGGTGATGTCATCTATGGAGTAGTCCACGAGTTGCCCCGCATAAACTACTCCTTTCACTAAGTTCATGGTAGAGTGCGGCGTCACACTCACAGGCGTGCCATTGAGTGTCCGAATGGCCGCCTCTGAGGGATTCGATGCATTCGCCAAAAGCTTCCCGTCCGAGAAACGGGTCACCTTTGGCTCCCTACCAATCACACTAGCTAGAGCTCTGCTCCGATGGATCATGTTGCCCTTAGCCAACATGCTGCCATCAGTGGAGTGAATAACCAGGAAGCGTTTGAAGCCAGTGGGGTCGAAAACGCCGGGTAGTCTCTGAATGAGCGGCCCCGATGTAATCAAGGCTCCGTTCTGCCCACTAGCACTTTTTGTCTTAGTCAGAGACTCCGCACCCGGGGTGGGGGGGGCGGACGCGCCGATCTTGGCTTGGTCGCTTACCGAAGTGGCAGCAGACCCATCCGTTCCCGCAGATAGAAAGGAGCCCCGAGTCTTTTTCTTGTTTCTTTTCTTTTTTAGAGAAGAGGGCGGGGAATGAACCCACTTCTCCCCTTTGCCGGCAGGAGCCCCCATGCCAGATGGACCGGCCTCAGGGAGGCACTTGAGGGCGACGTAAAGCCCCTTGCACCTGTAGGCAATGGAGAGGAGTAAGCCTCCTCTCCAGTCAAAGAGTTTTGAAGGTCCCCCTGCGAAAGCACGGGGACGGGGTCGGCTCCATTTTTTTTCTGTGGAGCAGCGCTCCGTCGATGGTGAGGGGAAAGTGGAAGAGTTTTATTTGGGGGTTTTTCATCATCGGGCATGGGGACCCTATTCTCTCTGCGGGAAGCAAACGCTAAATCACCCCTCGCAGTAGCCCACTGTGAAAGGGGTGAGCACGGGGCTGGCAGAGCTAGGTGCCGCCATTTTAGGACACCCCTCACGCCTGGTGACCTAGCAGCCCTTCGGCACGGCGTAAAAAGATAGATAGTGAAGTGAGAAGGAAACGGGATGTGAGCAAGGTATGGGTGGGGATGAAGCAGGTTGTTAAAAACTAACCATCCCAAACCGGAGCACAGGGGTTAGGGAACTCCGTCCCCTCCCCCCCCTCAGCCCCAATCCGGGATAGTTGGCCGAGAAAATAGAGGCTGACCAGAGAAAGTTGTTGGAGAGGTTGTAGGGGAGAAACACAGGCTGACTGAAGGAAGGAGAAGAGGCTAAGCTGGGGCCGGACGGGACGCTGAGTCCCGTCAGCACGGCAGCCAAGAAGGCAAATCGCTGCGCCCCTTACGGGGAGTTGTCTGAGAAGGTCAGTATCTACCCTGTGAAAATAGTAGCCGACCAGAGAAAGTTGTGGGAGAGGTTGTAGGGGAGAAACACAGGCTGTCTGAAAGAGAAGAGGCTAAGTTTAGACTAAAAAAACACAAGGGTAATGCCCTACCCACCCCTGCACTTAACTCCTCCAAAGCCTACACACACAATAGCAGTTAAAGCAGCATTATTATATATATATATATATCCTTAGAACCAAAAGGAGCATTTCTGCCATACAGTTTGTGAGGGGAGGTTCATTGAGATAGCGGTTGAGGATATGTGGTGGCAGGTATAGGTTTATACAGTAAGGGTAGTCTAACAAAAGGAGACATCTTACGGTGCTGAGGGAAAGAGGGGATGTGGGAATTATTCTAAACCTGCACAACTTTCAAATTAAATCAAATTCCCTTGCAAGTTCTGTCGGCTGCAGCACTAAATGTTGCCCCTCTATATCTGACGCCCCCTTGCAGGAAGCAGATAGAAGAAATGGGCTAGGAAAAAGGAGTGGAATAAAGTCTATTATCGACCTTGCAGAAAACTACTTAGGAAAGGGTAGACATAGCACACGCCCTCCCTCACTAGTTCTTAAGTTGCTACCCTGTTTAACTGTTACATCTGGGGCATTAGGTCATCCCCTCCCTATTGGCATGGGGGAGTTAACATACCTGCTTTTCACGCCCATCATTTTGTCATTCGATTGCCCATACCTCTCCTTTCCTTATCAATCCACCTACAAGGGGATGTCAGATGTAGCATAGCCAACTGTGCTGCAGGTGACTTTTGAAGCAATGGACGCCCTTCTAGTCTCAACGCACGCAGTTGTTTGTGTTTCCATCCCAATTCCTGCAGCAATTTATCTTCCACACATTTTCGTTTCTTCTATGTTTGCCAGTTATGTTTACAGATTACTTACAAACTGATTTTTGCTCTAAATACAAGAGACAAAACAACAACAAAAAAGTTGCATTGATCCCTAAATTCTGAGGAAAAGCAGCTCTTGCCACGATCCTGTTTGGAAATGTCCACTCCCGAATCTTCCTTACCATGGCCAGACATTTTGACTTGATGGAATCTATCCAAAAGCCATCTTCGACGAGCCTCCCAGTTCTTTGAAGCAAATCTTTTAGCTGTTTGATGGTGAATGGACGCACCAGATTTTGAACGTAAATCACCCGACTCAGCGGATTTCTGGCATGTGGTATGGATACGCGCATGGATGTACTGGGACCTGCTTCGACGATGCGGATTTTGCGCGAATGAGGCGGAGACCCTGAATAAAAAGAGCATAGCACTTATGAGAACAAAACTACAAGAAATTGCGAACATCAGAATAGTTACAATCCCGGCAGGGGCTCCTCGACTTTGAAAATCTCTAGAAGGAAGAACAAAATCTTAATCAATTAACAAGGACAAAAGCTTGGGTATTGACATGGGTTAATACCCGCCACTCCTCTCTACACAGCCGACATTTATTCACCTAAAAGCTTACTTGGTTATGCCAACCAAGGCTTCAATTCCTCAAACAATGCAGCTCCAAATAAACCGTCTTTAGCAGACATGATTCTTCCCGAATGCTAGGAACAGGAGCTCTCGATAGCCTATTTCGTGGATACGGCGTTGGACTTCTAACGGCAAGACACGGGATCAATCATAGACATCACCCATTGGCGGATGCACTGAAACCTACACAGGCAGGGGCGACTCCACACGCACATAGCCAATCTTAACCCCCTCTATCTTTCTCTTCCAGTCTTCACAGCACAACATACCCACTGTCATCCGCTACATAACCCTGCTGATGAGTACTTCTATCAGCTATGGGGGCACTATTATCCACATAGTCCGACGTGGAGTACTATTGTACTCTATGGGGGTACTCATATACATATACTCAGGGCACTGGTTGGTGGCAAAACACATTACTACACGACAGCCACCCTTCCCCCAATGAGGACCAACTCCTGACTCCTTGGGGATCACCAGCGATTGTGAGTCTAATCTATATGTGAATTTTATTATCCGGGTAGGGGATCTTATACACAATGCAAGGGACGGAGGGCACAACTTACTTTGGGCGACACTCCTCTTTCTTGCACACATTTTCACAGCTTTTGGGGGCCCGTGATAGAACACCCCTTCCCCAAATACACACTACCAAACAATTTTCACTAACCACCTCCTCCTCCATCATTATCATGATCCCCAAAGACGATGGGCGTTACAAATTGAAATATAGTCAAGACAAAAAATAAAATAAAACAAGGTAAACAGACATAAGTCGCGCATTCTCCATTATTTCAGTAATTAAAAAAAAAGAAAGATTTAAACATATCAACTACCCTCACGACTTTCAATAATTCCCGGACTAACCTTGGCAATTATATCATTTGAAAGAAAATGTAAAACAACATAAGGGTTTCAAATTTCGTTAGAATCGGCCGAATAGTTATGATGTTATAGCAAAAAAAACTCATTGAAAAGTAAAATGGTTACAATCTGACCGACCGAAATAGTACCATAGAATCGCGTGCACTAAACACGAACTTACGTTCTGAAGTAGGGATGGAGCGCCTCTTGTGAGTTGACGGGGACATCCGTCGTAAAACGACCCTTTCTTCCTGTTCTGACCGTCTCCTTCGCGACCTATCCCTCGAGGATGACCGCCTTTTCTTCTTAGGAGAAACCTCCGACCGCCCCCCTTCTTCATTCTGCCCAGTATCCTTAGATTTGAACTCCTTCCTCACTTTTTCCCGGTTGACTACTTTTGTAGTTGGTTCTGCAACATGATCTTCGCCCTCTTCATCCTTCGCCTTCTCCGCCTTCTCCTGTTCATTCAGAGCTGGCAAATTTTCCTTCTCACTCTCAGACTCTTTGTCTTCGGATTCACTCCCAGACGCGAGCTTAAGAGTCAGCTCACTCGGACTCAAAGGTTTCACATCAGGCATCAGAGACTGTCAATTAATAATCACTATCAGCTTCTCAGATGAAAATAATGCAATTTTTTTAATTCATTAATGCTACCGTACTCCCATTGAATAATTTTCTCAACGTGAAAGGCAAAGTTATGACACAACTATAAGAGAATAACGCCTCTCACCTAATTTTAATGGCAGAGGAAGAGTTTATTAAATGTGTAGAACTCTAGGAACAAAATATACAAATGCACACAGTATCACTGTAAACAACTTTGGCACAGTGTGTTTGGCATATATCAATGCTACCCACAAAAAATTCACTCTTCCTAGCCACTTTATGCCTCATTAAACACAAAGCCCCTCCCCCTCCCCGTTTCCCAATGCAATCTAAATCTTCACAGCCATACTGCAACTCTCAACCACAAATATAAAATGGAAATTAATCCCTTGCATGGGTAATTAAAGCCATTTGGTGATGACAAAGGATGGGATTCTCCAAAGAAATTAACAATTCCTTTTATTTTAGAAGTGAGGAAACTTGAGGCAATGCGGCAGGGACAAGTTGAGTTGGTGGGTGAAAAATAAGAGCATGAAATAGAAAAAGGAAACGAGTATAATCCAACAACAAAGGGCTCCATCATAGGGACAGAAAGATGGATTAGAAACAAAGATAAAAAGACCAAGGACCACTAAAACATGTTTTAGTAGGAGAACCTCAATTCAGCCTAGCAGACCAAAAAGATAATGATTTGCGCTGGTCTTAATAAAAAATGGTGAAACTCACCTTAAGTGAAGAAGATGAAATTTCTAAGGGTGGTTGAGCAGTAGCTGAGGATCCCCACTTCCGCTTCTTCGGTTTCTCCTTATCTTCTTCTCTAGACTTGGAACGACTGAGGCTCACTGAAATACCAAACCCCAACAATAACACAGTTAAGAGTGTCTGAAATTACTCATTTTCAAGCCTCCTCCCCGATTATTCACGATCCCAACCGGCCTGAGGGGAAATATTCATTGAAGAGAAAAGGTCAAAACTGATGGAAACATCTTGACTAAAGCATTTTTTTTTTAGATGGTGAAATTAGGGGACTTGAAAATGAGAGGATTATAGGCTAGCTAATGTAGACTATTTAGAGCTGTAGATATCGGGAAGGAGAATTCTACCGAATCTTCTAATCAGGAAATGCAGTGGTTAAGCCACTACCACATTAAACACTATGAATTATTGACTAGAAACATCATGGGCACTTTGTTCTAATAATATACCAAAATGCCAGTGATCGAATCCTTCCTAATCACTTCCCTTCAACTTCTCCGGAAAAGTATAAACAAAGCATAAGCAGCTCACCTTTTTCTCACATTGGTACCAAAGAGCTGTAATATATACACACATACTGTGCCCATATAAACAGCAAACATACATGCCATTGAGTAAAGTTTTTGCTTTTATAAAGTCATTTAATCAAGGTAGAACAGTATGCTTCTACAAAAATAAAAACAAACATCTAACACCCTATCAACCGCTCATATCCTATCCAGCCATCAGCCACACTACTATTATCGCATGGTGTATACACAACGCTACACAGCCACCCTTGAAAACCTCAACTTCAATCACATAATTCTCAAACTTAACGATTCATACCCAACCATTGTATAGTACCACTTTACACTCAAAAGCACTGAGTGCACTATATTCACTCAATCTCTTTATTCCTCTCAACAAATGCAATCATCTGCCTTACCCTTCTTTTAGACAAATTCCATGCACCCACTTGACTCACACTTTGATGCAGATTAATTGGAAATGGACAGATGACAGAGGTATGCAACCTACAAATAGTTTATTGAGATACTTTAGTCAAAATGTGAAAAACTGCAATACAATTTTCTCTACCTTTACGAGCCGATCGGAAAGGGGTTTGATCGGCAGACGGAGCAGCCTCTTTGTCAGGATTGTTATCCTCCTGAGCCTGGCCTTCAGGCTCATCGGTAGCACCATTCTTTGGTTTTTCCTCTTGCTCCTCCTCGGGAGGCATCGTCTCGCTGGTGTCATTGGCCTGTTTTTCAGGCATCTCCGAAGTAGACTCTCCTTTGCAATCAGGAGTCACCTCCGCGGGAACCTTTTCAGGTTCCTCCCATTCCTTTGCCGATGCCTCCTTTTCATTCACCTCGTCTCTCTCTGGTGGCTCCTTCCTCTTAGAGTCCCTGGAACTTTCACGCCCCTTTTGCACCTCTCGCAAACTCTCTCTCTTCTTTTTCGACTCTTTCTCTCGTGAACTCTCTCTCCCACGCACACCCTCTTTCTCCCTAGAGCTTTTCTTATCTGAGCTCTTGGAGCTTTTTGAGGCCTTTCTTGAAGGGGTTCTTCGAGATGATCTCCGAGAAGACTTCCTCCGAGAGGAGGATCGTTCAGATGATGAAGATGATGACCTACTGCGACCTATTTTCCGCTGCGGAGAGGCAGAACTTGAACGAGATGATCTGAAAACAATGAAAGGAACCATCTTTATCTCACGAATGTAAAATTATCATTCATCAGGGCCTCATTGTGCAATATCAGAGGAGATCAGCATCGATGAATAACTAGATCCAATCCAATGTAGTTTAATGCATTCATAGGATTATAGTAATCCTCAAGTGTTTTGACACAAAACATAAAGTACCTATTGCACACACACCTGAACAAAAAACCTTCAGGTATGTGGTTTCCCAGGGTTTAGTTGCCTTGTATGACACCACCAGAAGACTGTATCAATATTCTTACTACCCCACATAATACTTTTTGTAAGGTGCATTTCAAGGCTTACCTACCGACTAAGACAAGGCATAAGAATGCCAAGGAGAAAGAAGATAAAGTAAAAAAAGAAAAGAAAAGTGGTTCAAGGACCGAACCTTGTGGAGCATCAAAATGAACATCTACTGGCCTAGATATATCACTCCCAATTTGACCAGAATGAATGTGAGATGAGAGTTATGAGTGAACTCAGTCACAGTAAGTTCCTGAAACCAACAGATATTCATGAAATCAATGACAAGGAACAGTATGAGTAATAGTATCATATGGGCTACTGAGATATCAAGAAGTACTGCGATAGAAGGGTGACCAGCCTTAACCATTTAAGTAAGGTAGTCAGTTCCATTGAGACTGGATTAAGTGATGTGTCCAGCCTTGAAGATATCGTAAAATTAGGAAGAGGACATTTGATCAAAAACCCAGACTAACACCAACCTTTAAAGAAATTTAGAAACAAATGGTAGTGGAGAAATTGGGTGGTAGTTTGCAAGGTCATTTAGGCTCAGGCAGTTAGAGGGCTTAAAGATGGAGGAACAGGTTACCTACAACAAAGAGTCAAATAAAGTGGAGGAGGCCACCCTCCTCCAAAAAGTCATATAGTCAGCAAGTCTTATGTACACGAACCAATGCCGAGTACAGGGGACAAAACGGTAGCAAGATCATCTGGACTAGGGAACAATGCAGTCATCACAATAAAATGCAGGCGAGTGTTCTTTGGTGCCCTCATTTCCCACAATTCCTAAATGTCCAGGAACGCTGAGAATCTCTACATCCACTCGGCTCGCTCAAGGATACCGCGAACCAGCGAAGTGCTGATTCCAATGCCCCAAGAGCACTCAGAGTGCTTTACGAGTTGCTATAGATCACAATCTGGTCTCCGAACAGGGCATGTGGTGTTATCTCCCGTACCGAGTGGTGTATTGCAACAAGCTCTGCCGTAAAGGATACGGCGTGTAAACAGACCTCCTATTGGGACTTAGGAGTCATCCATATACACTGGCACGGTTCCAGGATGACACAAAGTTTGCTCCAAAACAACGCAATACTCCACGCTTTGGGAGCAGAGGAGTGGCAACCAATAGTCAAACGTCGTACCCACCATGGTGATGACGTGGGCAGAACCTGGGACACCACCGGTCCAAGAACTACACCGAGCTCTCGAAAGAGTTTGCTAGCCCAAAACCCAAAGGGCTTTGGGTATAACGCATCTCTCGACAGCATAGGCACTGTCAGGCTCAGCTGCAGATGCAGTGAGCGCTGCTAGCCACTGAGGGCTGCTCCAGAAAATAATGCACTGTCCACGGCGCAGAGCGAGTGGCAAATCCACAGCATCGAAAAGGAGGCTCTCGATGGGAGACATGCGAAAGGCACCGGTCACCAGGTGAAGGCTGGTCTAGTGGATCGAGTCCACTTTACGCAATACACGCATAAATCTCGTATACGTAGTCAAGCTTCGAACGAACGTAGGATCGCTAAAAAAGTAAGGAAGTAGCCCTATCGGCACCTAATGTGCTGAATGTCCATGGCGTGGGTACCAGAGACCCTAAGGCTACGAATATGAGCCCCCAGGTTAGCACTCGGTCAAATACAAGACCAAGGAAACGGTGCAGGTACACCACTTCCAGGCGAACCACATTTAGAAACAAGTCTGGGCAAGGGTGAGGCTGTAGATGGCGCCAGAAATGCACCAACTTGGTCTCGGCCAAGGAAAACTGAAGCCTGTGCATTTCGGCATTGCGGGACGCGGTTCAATACCTGTAGGAGACGACGCTTCAGAGTTAGCATGTGGTCCGAGACAAAAGAGATCGAAAGGTCGTCCACGTAGAGCGTAGCGAGAGCATCTTCCGGAAGAACCGAGGTGATGCCGTTGATGCTCAGGGCAATGAATGTGACACTGAGGACACTTCCCTGCGGGACACCCTCTTCCTGCTCCTTTGGGCCGGAGAGAGCTCCACCACCCGTGTGCGAAATCGACGATCTCGCAAAACTTCAAAGATAAAGATTGGGATGTGTCCCCTAACTTCCATCAGGTGGAGAGTCTCCATGATAACGTATCACCATGCGGTATCATAGGCCTTCTCCAGATCGAAAAACACCCTGGTGTAGGAAGGCCTCGCAGACGGCATTTTCCAGTCGGAGCAGAGCATCTGACGTGGAGTGGAACTTGCAGAAGCTGCACTGTACAGAAGACAGATGTCCTCTGCTGTCTAGAAAAAACGCTAATCTAAAATTTACCAATTTCTCCATCAACTTGAACACTCAGGAAGTTTGAGAGATTAGGCGGAAACCGGAACAAATCTAACAGAAAGACCATGCCTCGCTCACGCGGGTGTCGAAGCATGGCATACGGGACATTGTCCGGACCAGGGGCGGTGTCCGTGCATGAAGCAAGAGCGAAACGCAACTCACTCAAAGTGAACCTGTCGTTGAAGAGTTATTCTCCTCTGGAGGTAAGGTCCAGTCGGCGTCCTTCCGTGACATCGCGACGCACAGTGAATGCTGGCGGAGCAGCATCCCTGCTAGAGAATGTGGAGAAAGCGGTCGCCTAAGTTTCCACCACGGACGCGGGGTCCGAGATTGCGGTTCCATTCTTCTGGACAACGGGAGGGGGGTCCGGCGAGAACCTGCCCAGAATCCTTTTGACTCTCTTTCACACCTCTGCTAGAGGGGTCTTCCCATTAAGTCAAGACACGTATGCCCGCCAAGAAGAGCGGCGGGCGTGCTTCGAAATATACCGGAACCTAGCCCTAGTCCGACGAAATTCAGCGACAGTGAAATCGTTCGGGCAGCGCTTATAGTGCATGTAGGCATAATGTTTCAGTTTGAGGGCCGTCTCACACTCTGCAGACAACCACAGGAGTGGTCAGCGTACAAAACTGACAGACGTTCTAGGAATAGTAGTTAGGCCCGCGGCGATGAGGTTGCTGGAGAAGAACTCAACGGCCTCATCTACCGACCTAAAATCCACAACTGAAACAGATAAATCAGTCATTTCCTGCAATGCAGACCACCGTGCCCACGCCAAGCACCACCGGGGCAGGCTCACGGCCCAGAAAATGATATTTAAATGAGAAAGTGATCACTACCATGGAGGTCATCGACCACCCACTACCCAAAATCAGGCTGTGCATCCGTAGAGCACAGATAGATAAGAGACAGGAAAATGAAGAGGTTCTCGGGCAGTGATGCATAAACTCATCCACATTTAGGACACCTAACTCCATCTCGTCGATCAGGTTGGCAAGGACTTGACCCTGGGGATTAATCGAGTATCTCCCCAGAGTGGGTGTCTCCGAGCAAGAGAAAAGGCCTCGGCAACTGTGACATGATGCAGCGGAAGTCTCCTGGGTCGAAGTCGGATGACAGTGGAATGTACGCAGAAATAACAGTATACCTCCTATACAGGCGCAGCAGCACAGCTAGTGGCTGAAAGGAGGTATCTACAGTGAAGAGAAGAACAGAGATATCATGCCAGGTGTAAATTGCACATCCTCCCACCTGTCCCCCATCCCGTAGTGGTAGGATTGTAAGACCATTATACCCCTGGAGGGTGGGCAGGAGGCACGCACCCAGCATGGTCTCCTGCAAAAAGATTTCTAATGGGGAACAGGAGTCTGCAGCAATTCCATTGAAGGAATATGCCCTCTAGGCCAGGCTCGGAGTATATGCGGGGGCCCTCTTCGAAGAGAAGATCCTCATGGGAATGGCCGTACGCTTCCCTGAGGTAGAACTCCAGGCGCTGTTGGCCAGACAATGTACTGAAGGCAAGCGGGGCGGTTTCCCAGGAAGGGTCCCTCCTTTGGAGGATCCACTGTCTCTGAGCAACCCAGTGTACCCCTGGGTGTGGGTGAATGAGCTGAATCTCCTTTAGTGCTGTCCTTTCGGGGGGCAGCTTTAGGAAGCCCAGAAGATGGCCTCATGGCCCTCTTCAGGGTGTTGGCCCCTGTGAGTCTAATGACTCGGAGACGCGCGGCCGTCTGGTCTTACGGGAAATGGTTACGCTGGGGTATGGGAGGAGAGCCCTGGTTTTAGCTGGGGCTGGGTGTGAACCCTCTGTGCCGCCAGCTACCCTCTGAGAAACCGGTCACTTAAGGCTCTCTACCAATCATGCTAGCTATAGCTCTCCTCTGATAGATCATGTTGCCTTTAGCTGCCATCAGTGGAGTGAAGCACTAAAGTAGCAGGCTCAAAAATGCCAGGAACCCTCTGAATGATGGGCCCCGATGGCCTAGTGTCTCCGTTCTGCACACTTTGGGGTTGTAGTCTAGGACTCCCCACCCAGGAGAGCAATTGGGCAGGATGTGCCTTTCTTTGCTTGGTCGCATACCGAAATGGCAGAAGATGCGTCCATACCCTTCCTTTTTTTCTTATGATAAGTGGGGGTGGGGAATGAACCCACTTCTCTGATCTGCCAGCAAGGGCCCCTAGGCCAGATGGATCGGCCTCAGTGAGATCCTTCTCTGAAATGGAGAGGGTCTTGGCTGTCACAGGAGCACCAGTTGGGGGGAGGAGGTCCCTCTCTCATTCTGAGGCCTTGGGGACCTAAGCTATCTGAGGAGGATCTTGCATAGGGGCAGACTCGGGTTCTGGGCTTGGTACTGAGCGAGGGTTCGACCCGATGGAAAGATCCTAACATCTGCAGCTGGGTTACCTTAGGGGTAGCCTCTAAGTAGACTTCCCCCCCCAAGACACAGATCCCATTTTGTCCATAATACCAGAGAACCGGCATTCGTTGGGGAAGAAAGGGGTGCAGGTATACCGACGCTCTGTAAACTTGTCACACATGCAAGCAGGACATTAGAGGGCCATTAGGGCCTACCTAAGGAAGTTGCCCCTATTGAGCCGCTCCCGGTGAAAGCGGTTAATTATGGGCTGCATGCCTGCTTCGGTCCCCTTGGGAAGTAAAGGGGGACTGCTGCTGGAAAAAGTGAAGGCAGTCAGCGGGAGTTTCTGGAAACCATATGCAAAGGAGAGGAGCAAACCTCTTCTCCGGTCAAACAGGTTTTAGAGGGTCCCCAGTGGGGGGAGGGGGGCAGTGGAGCTACACAAAGACAGCTTTGATGATTTTAGAAGGGATGTTTTTATGAAAATGTTCTTATCATTGGGCATGGTGACCCTATTTTTTCAATGGGATGCAAACACTCATCACCTCACAAAGTAGCCCGCTCTGCAAGGGTGAATACAGGGCCGGCAAAACCAGTTGCCGCCAATTGAGGCCAGTCCTTTCACCAAGTGACCTGGCGGATCCACCTTAAGACTCAGCGTAAAATCGATAGACAGTGAAAGGACGAAAGAAAGGAACTGTGAGGAAAGTGAGGGTGGGGGTGAAGCAGATTGTTTAAAGCCCACCACCCCAATCTGGGATACTTGGGTGAGAAGAAACTGGTCGGCGTCTACCCTGTGAAATTAGAGGCCGACTAGAGAAAGTTGTATGGAAAGTGAGGAAGCAGGGTAAAAAAACTGTCAGAAGGGAGAAGAGGCTAAGCTGGGGCGCTGAGTCCCATCAGCACAGTGGCCAGGAAAGCAAATCACTGTGCCCCCCACAGGAAAGTAAAGGAGGGAGTACCCCTGAAAAGAAAATGGGGCTAAACTGGGGCTGGATGGGGCACTGAATCCTGTCAGCATGGCTGCCAGAGAAACTTATCGCAGTGACCCTTACTGGGTTTTTCAGATACCAAGTGTAAACAGCTACACAGGCTACCCTCCTGTGGGGTAACTCAGAGACAAGAAAGAAGCCCCATGACACTACTTCTAACACCTCTACAATGACCTTCCTTCCCCACCAACAAATTTTAACTTAATCAAACACATCCACACAGCTTCACCCCCCCCCCCCCACCCTTAAAAATTAATCACAGAATGCAAAGTAATCCTTTCTCGACTCAAGTCAGTCCACTCCACTGTCTTCAACAATACAAACACAGAATAAACCTTGCTCTGACACCAACATGCAACCAAAGCCCCCTTTTTAAAACTAATTTTAGCCCATCTGGCGACTACCTACTTGGGCATAAATCGCTGTACTCGACCCAGCCTATTACTAGGCTATATAAAAAACAAATATCTAAATAACAAATAATGATAAAAAATGACAAAAGGCTGAAAAAAAAAGCATGAAGGAAGTGCACTCCGACATTGAGGGTAGGCCCACCTCACTACAGCGCAGGAACATGCGACTCACAACAAACAATCAGATAAAGTGGGAGGCATGCCTCCTCCAAAAGAGCTAAATCTACAAGTCAGTGTGCACAAATCCATTCTGAGTGCAAGGGACAACCCCACTCATCCCAGTACTGGGACAGGTGACATGTGCACAGATCACCCAGACTGGGACATTCAACAAGAATGTGCCAAAGAGTCTAGGGGGGACAACACAGTGGTGGTGCATCCCGCAAGTGTGCCCGATTCGGAGACGACAGAAAGCAATCCGAAGCTATTACAGCATTGGGGGTATGTTTACAGGAACAGTCACGGCGCAATGGCCAGCAAATTTAAGTTCCCCTCAGCTGTCTGCCATCTTGTTTGCCAAGCAGGCCGTATTCCTGACATGTAATCGGTGTGAGGAAGAGCAGAACGCTGGTCTACTTGCCCAGTCCTCTCAGGCTCTTTGGCATCCTCATTGGCGTGGTTCCTTCACCGCAATTCCTTCATGTCCAGGAATCCAACAAAAGATAATCTCAACATCCACCCAGCTCACCAAAACCGTGGTGTCACAGATATCGTGAACCAGGGAATGTGGAGATTCCAATGCCTGGGAGCACTCAGGGGGCCTTTTGAGTCGCTATAAATCACAATCTGGTCTCGAACAGGGCACATTGCACTCTCTCTCATACTAAGTGGTGTATTGCAACCAGCTCAGCTGTGAAGACAGATGCAGCTCTGGCAGAGCCCCGCTGACTTCAAACAGAGGGGATACAGCGTGTAAATAAACTCCACAACCAAAAGGCCAGACATCAAACACCTACTTTAAGGGTGCCCAAACCTCACACTACATACAATATCTCCTCACTTAGGGACCTCTGGACCAACAGGCAAGTAAACTTAGATTGAGTCAATGGAGGATTTCTAAATATTGGAGCAATGGATGCACTTACCTTTTATGGCGAGAACTTCGAGATCTCTCTTTGAGTGAACTCTTTGAAGATTCTTCCATTCTGGATTTCTTCTCCACTTTTATCTCTCCTTCCTTTGAAAGGGTAGGACCATCATCTTTAGAGTCACTTTTCTGCTTAACTTTTTCAATTGAATCCTTATCATTATCCTTCCCAGGAAGATCAATAGAATCCAGGTCCTGAGAAGTAATACCATCTTCAACAGCAACAGGATTTGAATTGGCCAACTCCTTGCTTATTTCATCTTCCTCTTCTATCTTTTCCAGTTTTTGGTCACAAACAGATCCATTTTGGTTCTGCTCTTCAGCCTGCTTATTACCAAAGGCTTTTGGCTGTCCAATTTGATGCTCTTCCTCTTCATGATCTCTTGAGTTACTTCTTAATGATCTCCTTCGACCCTTCTGCAAATGTCTTTCTGATTCAACAACAGCTACTCTATCCGTCTCTACACTGCGGCTGCGTGACCTCTGCCGAGTAATAACTCCTTGAGAAGGGAGGGTCTCATCATTCTAAGGATAAGAAAAAGGAACGATTAATAAGCTTCAAGAGATGCAGGATGGGGGGGGGGGGGTTACCCCATAATACACATTTACTGAAAGCCATATGTTATGCCTCAATGTTGTTGCTTTAGATAGAATAATAAAAATTACCCTGATACTTTACTCCTTCCTATAATCTTATGCATACAAAAGGTCAATTTCTTGAGACAAAAGGATTTTAAATGCCCCTTTAAAAATCATTTCCAAATATGCATCATACACAACTCTGCTTTCTGACTTAACTTCAAATCCCTGCTGGGAATGTTGAAATAAAGGTTACAACTAGTAGGGCAAATAAATATCTGCAATGAAGAGTTATTTATAATTACTTAATATTACACTTATAAAGAGCATAAGTGTCATGTTTGCAGGATAAAGAATTCTAGCTCCTTTAATTGATGGATAAACTCTTGCCTGGATGAGATGCTGCTGCACATAACACTATATTGATATAAAGAAGAGGATGGGTTTTTTGAAGGCATTTGTTTGTTTTGTTTCTCCTGGTGACTTCCTGCATGGGCATAAGTCTCAATACTCAAACCAGCTTATTGATTAGGCTGTTAAAAGAAACAACCCTAAAACAACACTCAGAAAAAGGAGTGAAAAAAGAGGCATGCTCCAATGTGAGAGGAAGGCCCACCTAGAACCAGTGCATGACCATGCAACCGACACAAAACAACTATATAGAATGGAGGCCAGCCTGTTCCCAAAACTCTCTAATACCACAATCTGGGAGACTGGCATGGCAGTGGTGACCACACTCTTCCTGGTAACAGGACAGTTAACATGGGAATTAAAAAGAAAAATAAGAGCCCATCTGGCGACTGCCAACTAGTACAAATGTCGCTGTACTCATGATAGGGCCTACTAATAGGATAGATTAAATAATAAATAAGGATAAAAAGAAAGAGAAAAGCTAAACACAGGTTAAAAAACATAAAAAAGAAAAGAAAGAAAACAGGTGACAAGAGAGAAGTGCACTCTGGTGTCAGGGGTAGGCCCTTCCTTCAAAAAGTCGCATGGTCCACAAGTCTCGGTGGATGAACCAGTCCCGAGGACAAGAAACAAGTGGATGCAACCCCGCTCATCCTCGTGCCAAGGCAGGTAATGTGCGCCGAGATCACCCAGACTGGGACATTCAACAAGAAAGTGCCTAATAATCTGGACGAGTGCTCCATCAAATGCAGATGCGTCCCGCAAGTGTGTACGGTTGGGAGAAATTGACATTTTTTTTTTTTAAGGGGCTATCTGGCGACTGCCCACTTGGGCATAAGTCACTGCAAACAAACAGCCTAGTTCTAGGCTACTTTAAAGTTAAAAAAATAATACGATAAAATGAGAAGATGACAACTAGGAAGCAAGCTCCTAGTTAAGTAAAGGGAAGAAGGCAGGCATCCCCCAAAAAGTCTATCGGTCCACCAGTCAAGGTGCATGCACTCGTCCCGAGTACGAGGGACAGGCAGTAGCGAACCCGTCCATCCCGGTACCGGATCAGGTAACGTGCGCGAAGATTACCCAGACTGGGACATTCGACAAGAATGTGCCAAACAGTCTGGGGGACGACGCGGTCGTCATAATAGGGGGCAGGTGAGCGCTCCATCAAATAGCGATGCGTCACACGAGTGTGCCCGATTCGGAGAAGACAGAAAGCGACCTGAAGCCGTCGCGAAATTGGGGGATAGTTCCATGGGAACAGTCGCGGCGCGATGACACGCAACTTTAAGTTACCTCCGACCGTCTCCCATCTTATTTGAAAAGCAGTCCGAAGAGCTGCCCGTATTCCTGCCATGTAGTCGGTGTGAGGAAGAGCGAAACGCTGGTCTGATCGCAGAGTCCTCGCGGAATCTTTGGCGCGCACATTCCCCTCAATTACTACATGTCCAGGAACCCAGCAGAAGATAATCTCGACATCCGCCCGGCTCGCCAAAACCGTAGCGCCACGGATATCGCGAACAAAGGGATGCGGAGATTCCAATGCCCCCCGAGCACTCAGGGCGCTTTGTGAGTCGCTATAGATCACAATCCGGTCTCCGAACCGGGCCCGTAGCGTAATCTGCCGTACCGAGTGGTGTATTGCCACCAGCGAAGCCGTGAAGACAGACGCAGCGCCTGGCAGAGCCCCGCTGACTTCAAACAGAGGGAATACGGCGTGGAAGCCGAACCCCTCTTGGGACTTGGAGACATACGTATACACTGGCACGGTTCCAGCGTGACACGAGGTGTGCTCCAAAAAGGTCGAACGCAATACTCCCGGCGCTGTACAAGCTTTGGGAGCATAGGCGTGGCGACAAATAGCCCAATGTGGTACCTTACAGGGTGGCGTCCTGGGCAGAACCAGGAGCGCCACGGCCCGAGAGCTATACCTAGCTCTCGGAGTTTCCTGGCCCTAAACCCAAAGGGCTTAAGTTATGACGGGCGTCTCTCGGCGGCATAGGCACCGTGGAGATCAGCTGAGGATGCAGTGAGAGCTGTTGGCGACTAAGGGAGGCACCGGGCTAGCGCGTACAGGCGAGTAAGGCACTGTACGCGGCGTAGAGCGAGTGGCATCTCCCCAGCATCGACCAACAGGCTCGAAATGGGGGAAGTGCGGAAGGTACCGGTCGCAAGGCGGAGCCCGCTGTGGTGGATCGAGTCCACCTTCCGCAATAAACGCTCGGCTGCGGATGCATAAAACTCGTATCCTTAATCGAGCTCGAACGAACAAAGGATCGATAAAAAAGTAAGGTAGTAGCCCTATCAGCACCCCAAGCGCTGAACATCACGGAACGGAGAATATCCATGGCGCGGGTACAAGAGACCCTAAGGCTGCGAATATGAGCCTCCCAGGTGAGGCGTCAGTCAAATGCAAGAGCAAGGAAACGGTGCGATTCAACCACTTCCAGGCGCACCCCATTAAGAAACAAATCTGGGTCTGGGTGGAGCCATGGATGGCGGCAGAAATGCACCACCTTAGTCTTGGCCAAAGAAAACCGAAACCTGTGCGCTTCGGCATAGCAAGACACGGTTTAGTGCTTGTTGGAGTCCACGCTCCAGAGTTGGCATCTGGGCCGAGCCAAAAGAAATTGAAAGGTCGTCCACGTAGAGGGTAGCGAGAACATCTTCCGGCAGCACCGAAGTGAAGCCGTTGATGATCAGGGCAAAGAGTGTGACACTGAGGACATTTCCCTGCGGGACACCCTCTTCCTGCTCCTTTAGGCCGGAGAGGGCTCCCTCCACCCGTACGCGGAATCGACGATCTCGCAAAAATTCAGATATAAACATTGGGAGGCGTCCCCTCGCCCCCATCGTGTGGAGAGTCTCCATGATACCGTATCGCCATACGGTATCATAGGCCTTCTCCAGATCAAAAAACACCGTGGCATAGTGCTGTCTACGAAGGAAAGCCTCGCAAACGGCATTTTCCAGTCGGAGCAGAGCATCCGACGTGGAGTGGAACTTGCGGAAGCCAAACTGTGCAGAGGACAGATAGCCTCCGCGGTCCAGGAAAAAGGCTAATCTAACATTTACCAATTTCGCCATCAACTTGAACACGCAAGAGGTTAGAGCGATTGGGCGGAAACTGGCCGGAGTAGATTGATCGCTCCCCGGTTTGCGAAAGGGAAGTACAGTAGCGATTCGCCAGGAATCTGGGAGGAGACCCTCCACCCAGATCCTGTAGAACAAATCTAAGAGAAAGGCCATGCCTCGCTCACCAACGTGTCGAAGCATGGCGTACGGGACATCGTCCGGACCATGGGCGGTGTCAGAGCACGAAGCAAGAGCGAAACTCACTCAGAGTAAACCTGTGGTAGAAGGGTTCTCAGCCTCTGGAGGTAAAGTCCAGTGGGCGGCCTTCCGCGACATCACGACGTGCATTGAATGCTGGCGGAGCAGGATCCCGGCTAGAGATGCGGAGAAAGCGGTCGCAAAGGATTCCGAGATTGCGGTCCCATTCTCCTGGAGAACGGGAGGGAGGTCCAGCGAGAACTTGCCCCGAAACCTTTTGACTCTCCTCCACACCTCTGCCAGGGGGTCTTCCCGTTAAGTGAAGACACATATGCCCGCCAAGAAGAGCGGCGGGCGTGCTTCCAAATATATCGGAACCTAGCCCTAGCCCGACGAAATTCAGCGACAGTGAAATCGTTCGAGCGGCGCTTATAGCGCATGTAGGCATAACGCTTCTGTTTGAGGGCCGTTTCACACTCGGCCGACCACCATGGGAGTGGTCAGCGTGCAAAATGGCCTGACGCTCTGGGAAGAGTAGTCAGGCCCGCGGCGATGAGGTTGCCGGAGAAGAACTCAACGGCCTCATCTACCGACCTAAACTCCACGACTGAGATAGAGAATTCAGTCATTTCCTGAAATGAAGGCCACCGCGCCAAGCACTACCAAGGTGGGCTCTCAGGCGGCAGTTGCCCTGAAAATGATATTTGAATGGGAAAGTGATCACTATCATGGAGGTCATCGACCACTCCCGAATCAAAATCAGGCGGTGCATCGAAGAGCACAAAGATAGATCAAGGCAAGAAAATGAAGCGGTTCTCGGACAGTGATGCGTAAACTCATCCACATTTAGAAAACCTATCTCAAGCTCTTTGATCAGATCAGCAAGGACTTGTCCCCTGGGATTTATTGAGTAATCTCTCCAGAGAGGATGCCTACCATTCATACCTCCAAGCAAAGGAAAG
Organism: Ceratothoa steindachneri; assembly: GCA_963969495.1. Classification (NCBI taxonomy): domain Eukaryota; kingdom Metazoa; phylum Arthropoda; class Malacostraca; order Isopoda; family Cymothoidae; genus Ceratothoa; species Ceratothoa steindachneri. Next base: position 60,810,714 of record OZ018322.1, read on the forward strand.
GGCCTCGGCAACCGTGCCACGACGCGGCGGAAGTTCAGCGCGTCGAAGTCAGCTGATGGTGGAATGTACGCAGAAATGATAGTATACCTCCTATCCAGGTGAAGCTGCACAGCCATTGTCTGAAAAGAGCTATCTAAAATGAAGGGAAGAACGGAGACATCATGTCGGGTGTAAACCGCATATATCCCCCAGGCTGGCCATTTCGTGGTGGTGGGGTAGCAAGACCCCTATACCAGGGGAGGGCGGGCAGGGGGCACGCGCCTAGCATGGTCTCCTGCAGAAAAATAGCTAACGGGGAACGGGACGAGACGAGCCTCCGCAGCTCCTCCCAGTTAGGCCGGAGTCCACGGCCACTCAGCCAACCACTAGGCGTGGGCGAAAGAGCCAAAGCTACTCTCTTGCTGTCCTCCTTTGGGGGGACAGCTTTAGGAACCACAAAAGATGGCCTGGCGACCAACTTCAGGGGCACCTGGCCGTTTCGCCTTACGGGAAAAGGTCACGCTGGGGAAAGGGGGGAGGAGCCCTGGTTTTAGCAGGGGCTGGGTGTGAACCCTTTGTGCTGCCAGCTTTACCAGGGGAGCGCCCAGGTTGAGTAGAACCCGCAGAAGGGCTCCAAATGGGCGTGGAAACAACCGTGCTCGTTGGCCTGGATAGGCCAGGAGCAGAGGGTGCCTTTCTAACCTTGAGGCATAAGACATCCTCAGGCAGAGCCGGGCACACCAGGACCAAGTCCTTAGCCTCACGTAATGAGTGTCAATCCTGGGCCTGAATGGCCAGGATTTCTTTCTCAAGGAGATATGCACCACATTGCTTCGAAGAAGCGGGGTGCGGCTCTCCGCAATTGACACACTTAGCCACACATGATTTAGACTTATCGTGCGCGGCCTTGGAGCAATTTACACAGAATTCGGGTGATCCTGACTTTGCATGTCTACATGAAGGATTTGTATGGCCGAAGCGGTGACAGTAATAGCACCTCCTGGGCAGTGGCACAAATGCCTTCACGCGGTAGCGGTACCAACTGGAAAGCACCGACTCAGGGAGCTTGTCACAGTCAAACGAGACAAAGTGTAGGGGTCGGTCTCGAGGCCCCTCCCTGTTTTCTAAATACACGTTCGACCTTGACCGCCCTATGGTCGGACAGCTCTAAGGTGATGTCCTCTATGGAGTAGTCAACGAGTTCCTCTGCATAAACTACTCCTTTCACAAAGTTCATGGTAGAGTGTGGCGTCACACTCACTGGGGTGCCTTGAGAAAGAAGAGCACTTCTCTTGGCCGCCTCGGAGGTATCCGCCGCATTCGCCGGAAGGTTCGTTTCCGAGAAATGGGTCACCTTGGCCCTCTACCAATTACACTAGCTAATGCTCTCCTCTGATGGATCATGTTGCCCTTGGCCAACATGCTTCCATCAGTGGAGCAAATAATGAGGAAGCGTTTGAAGCCAGCGGGTTCAAAAACACCAGGTAACCTCTGAATATGGGGCCCTGATGTTATCGAGGCTCCGCCATGCGTTCTTAATCATAGTCGGGGGCTCCACACCTGGGGGGAGGGGAGCAGAGGGGCCGGATGAGCCAATCTTGGCTTGGTTGCTTACCAAGGTGGCAGCAGACACATCCGTCCATGCAGCCCCTGAGTCTTCTTAGTCTTTTTCTTTTTAGGAGAGGAGGGCAGGGAATGAAACCGCTTCTCCCCTCCACCGGCAGAAGCCCATAGGCCATATGTATCGGCCTCAGCAAGGTCCTGGTAGATGCAGGGGCACCGGTTGGAGGAGGACCTTGCATAGGGGCGGATTCGGGTTCAGTGCTTGGTGCCAAGCCCAGATTCCCTCCCATGGAAGGCCCTACTGTCTGAGGCTAGGTTGCCTCAAGAACCATGTATATCTCAGGATGGGCCTCCAGTTGGCCATCCCCCCTCCCCAGGACATTGCAGGTCCCGTTGGCAGCGTCACTAGTCATGTGTGGGGAGGCACAGGCCTTGACTCGGGCAAGGTTCAATATTCTGGCCAGCAGGTCTTTTGGGGAAATGACTGAAGGAGCCTGGCTTCCCTCTCCCCCCTAAGGGGGTATCCCCTACCAAGCCGCTTCACTGGAAAGCGGTTGGCTATGAGCTGCCTGCTGGCTTTCTTTGCAGTCCCCTTGGAAAGAAAAGGGGGGACTGCCGCTTGAAAAAGGGAGGTGCCCGAAATCACCTATAGAGAAAGGGGGGGAGGGGGAAGGTTGTAGGGTGAATCCCCTACATGCAAAGGAGAGAAGTAAGCCTCCTTTCCGGTTAGAGAAATATGGAGGGTCCCCTGCGCAAGCACAGGGGGGAGGGGACCTCTATTTTTTCTGTGGAGCTGCCCGAGGGCGGCTCCGTCGTTGGTACAGGGAGAATTAAGAGATTTTTTTTAACTCATCATTGGGCATGGTGACCCTCTTTTTATTACGGGATGCAATAGCTCATCACCCCACGCAGTGGCCCGCTCTGCAAGGGGTGCGTACGGGGCTGACAGAGCCAGGTGCCGCCATTTAAGGCCACCCCTCCTGCCTGGTGACCTGGCAGCCCTTCAGCATGGCGGCTCCACCTTGGGCACAGTGTAAAATCAAGGATAGATGGTGAAGTGAGAAGGAAAAGGGATGTGAGGAAGGTATGGGTGGGGATGAAACAGGTTGTTAAAAAAACACTCATCCCAAAACGGAGCTCAGGGGTTAGGGAACGTTGTCCCCTCCCCCCCGATCCGGGATGGTTGGCTGAGAAGGCCAACATCTACCATGTGAAATTATAGGCTGACCAGAGAAAGCTGTGGGAGAGGTTGTAGGGGAAGTGAGGAAGTAGGTGAGAAATACAGGCTATCTGAGGGAAGGAAGAGAGGCTAAGATGGGGCCGGACAGAGCGCTGGATCCCGTCAGTTCGGGATGGAAAATCGCCATGCCCCTTACAGGGGATTGGGAGACAACAGAAAGACCTGAAACTGTCATGGTGAAATGGCACATAACTTTAAGTTCCCCTCAAATGTCTCCCATCTTCTTTGCCAGGCCAGCCGGGCTTGCAAATACAGGCGAATAATGCATTGAGCAGAGCGAGTGGCATCTCTCCAGCATCAAGAAGTAGGCTTTACATATGGGAGGTGCTGAAGGCACCCATTGCCAGGCGGAGGCCAGTGTGGTCGATCAAGTCCACTTTCCACAATGCACTCTCGGTTGTGGATACATAAAATCTGCATCCGTAGTTAAGCTTCAAATGAACAAAGGATTAAAAAAAAGTGTAAGGCAGTATCCCCATCAGCACTGAGCGTCATGGAACAAAGAATATCCATGACACATGTACAAGAGACTTAAGCCTGTGAATATGATCCTTCTGGGTGAGGCGTTGGTGCGAGTCCACAAATTCCAGATGAACAACATTTATAAACAAGTCTGGGTCAGGGTGGAACTGTGATTGGCCAAGGAAAACAGAAGCCTGTGCGCTTCGATATTATGAAAGATGCAATTCAATGCCGGTTGGAATCAACTCTCCATTTGGAATCTGGGCAGCGAGAACATCTTCCAGCAGCACCGAAGTGATGCGGTAGAGTACAACACTGAAGACGCTTCCCTGTGGGACCCCCCCCCCCCCCGAAGTGGTACGTTGAATCCGCGATCTAGCGAAAATTCAGATATAAAGATTGGTAGGCATCCCCTCTCCCCCATTGTGTAGACAGTCATAATGATACTGCATCGCCATGCAGTATCAAAGGCCTTCTTCAGATCAAAAAAACACCATGGTGTAGTGCTTGCAGCCTTTTCCTGTCATAGTAGAGCATCAGATGTGAAGTGGAACTTGCAGAGGCTGAACTGTACAGAAGACAGGTGGCATCTGCTGTCCATAAAAAAGGATTTTTTTTCTTAAGAGCTCATCTGGCGACTGCCTACTTGGGCATTAGTCGCCGTATTAAAAACCTGGCTAGTACTAGACTACTTTAAAATCAAATTCAAAAACACAAAAAAACAACAAACCCAACACCAAAAATTGATAAGAGGCAAAGGCAACGAGCAGGAACGTGCGACCTATAAGGAAAACAACAAAAAAACTGGTTAAATAAAAGGAAGAAGGCCGGACTCTCCCCTAAAGTCTACAAGTTCACCAGTCAATGTGCACGCACTCGTCCTGAGTACAAGGGACAGGTAACGTGCACGAAGATCGCCGAGACTGGGACATTCAACAAGAATGTGCCGAACAGTCTGGGGGACGACGCAGTCGTCATAATAGGGCGCAGGCGAGCGCGCCATCAAATGGCGGTGGGAGTGTGCCCAATTCGCAGACGACAGAAAGCAACCTGAAGCCTTAACGGCATTGGGAGATAGGTCCATGGGAGCAGTCGCGGCGCAATGGCATGCAACTTTAAGTTCCCTTCGACCCTCTCCCATCTTTTTTGCCAAGAAGTCCGAAGACTGCCCGTATTCCTGCCATGTAGGCAATGTGAGGAAGAGCGAAACGCTGGTCCGGTCGCAGACTCTTTGGTGCCCTCATTCCCCGCAATTCTTACATGTCCAGGAACCCAGCAGAAGATAATCTCGACATCCACCCGGCTCACTAAAACCGTGGCAACACAGATATCGCGAACCAGAGGGTGCGGAGATCCCAATGCCCTGAGCGCACTGAGGCCGCTTTGTGAATTGCTATAAATGACGATCCGGTCTCCGAATCAGGCACGTCGCATAATCTCCTGTACCGAGTGGTGTATTGCCAACAACTCAGCTGTGAAGAAACACGCAGCGCATGGCAGAGCCCCGCTACTTCAAACAGAGGTGATACGGCGTGGAAACCTACCCCATCATCGGACTTCAAACAGAGGGGATACGGCATGGAAGCCGAACCCCTCTTGGGACTTGGAGACATACGTATACACTGGCACAGTTCCAGCATGACACGAGATGTGCTCCACAAAGGCAGAACGCAATAATCCCGGCGCTGTACAAGCTTTGGGAGTACAGGCGTGGGGACAAATAGCCAACGGTGGTACCCTCCAGGGTGGCGTTCTAGGCAAAACCAGGGGCGCCACCGGCCCAAGAGCTATATCTATCTCTCGAAGGAGTTTCCTGGCCCTAAACCCAAAGGGCTTAAGGTATGACTGGCGTTTCTCGGCGGCATAGGCACCGTGGAGATCAGCCGAGGATGCAGTGGGAGCTGTTGGCAACTGAGGGAGGCACCGGGCTCGCGCGTACAGGCGAGTAATGCACTGTACGCGGCGTAGAGCGAGTGGCATCTCCCCAGCATCGACCAACAGGCTCGAAATGGGAAAAGTGCGGAAGGCACCGGTCGCTAAGCGAAGGCCGGGGTGGTCGATCGAGTCCACATTCCGCAATACATGCTCAGCTACGCGCGCAAAAAAACTCACATCCATAGTCAAGCTTCGAACGGACAAAGGATCGAAAAAAAGGTAAGGCAGTAGCCCTATCAGTGCCCCAAGTACTGAGCGTCACGGAATGGAGAATATCCATGGCGATGAAGTTGCCAGAGAACTCAACAGCCTCATCTACCGACCTAAACTCCTTGACTGAAATAGAGAATTCAGTCATTTCCTGAAATGTAGGCTACCGCGCCAAGCACCACCGAGGTGGGCTCTCAGGCGGCAGTGGCCCAGATAACATGGAGATCATCGACCACCCACCCAATCAAAATCAGGCGGTGCAGCCAGAGAAAACAAAGATAGATCAAGGCAAGAAAATGAAGCGGTTCTCAGACAGTGATGAGTAAACTCATCCACATTTAGGACACCCATCTCAAGTTCTTCGATCAGATCGGCAAGGACTTGTGCCCTGGGACTTATTGAATAGTCTTCCCAGAGAGGATGTCTGCCATTAAGATCTCCAAGCAATATGAAGGGCCTCGGCAACCGTGCCACGACGCGGCGGAAGTCCCCTGCATCAAAGTCAGCTGATGGTGGAATGTACACAGAAATAACAGTATACCTCATATCCAGGTGAAGCTGCACAGCTACTGCCTGAAAGGAGGTATCTAAAGTGAAAAGAATAATGGAGACATCATGCTGGGTGTAAACCGCGCATCCCCAATCCTGTGGTGGTGGGGTCACAAAACCCTTATACCCCGGGAGGATGGGCAGGGGGCACACGCCTAGCATGGTTTCCTGCAGAAAAATAGCTAATGGGGAACTGTTCGAGATGAGCCTCAGCAGCTCCTCCCAGTTGGCCTGGAGTTCCCGGCAATTCCATTGAAGAAATATGCACTCCAGGCCTAGTTTGGTGGAGATGTGGGGGCCTGTTCAAAGACCCTCACAGGAATGGTCATATGCTTCTCAGGGCAGAACTCCAGGCGCTGTTGGGCGCACAATGTGCTGAAGGGGCCTTGAAAACTTAGGCAGGCATTGCGGCTTTAGAGGCGAGGATCTACCATCTCTGAGCCACCCAGCCCACCACTAGGCGCGGGTGAAGGGGCCGAAGCTACTTTCTTGCTCTCCTCCTTTCGGCAGGGCAGCTTTAGGAACCCAGGAAGATAGACTGGCGACCAACCTCAGGGGTGTTGCCTCCTATGAGTCTAACGATTCAGTGGAGGCACGTGGCCATTTCGCCTTACCAGAAACGGTCATGCTGGGGGAAAGGGGGAGGGGGCTGGTTTTAGCCGACGCTGAGTGTGAACCCTTTGTGCTGCCAGCTTTACCGGGGAAGTGCCCAGGTTGAGTAGAACCCGCAGAAGGGCCCCGAATGGGTGCAGAAACAACCGTGCTCATTGGCCTGGATGGGCCATGAGCAGAGGGTGTCTTTCTAAGGATTGAGGCGTTAGATCTCCCAGGCAGAACCAGGCACACTAGGAACAAGGCCTTAGCCTAGCGGAAGAGACAATCCAGGGTCGGAACACCCAGGATTTATTTCTCAAGGAGATATGGACCACATTGCTTCAAAGAAGCGGGTGTGGCTCTCTGCAATTGACACACTTGGCCACACGCAATTTGGACTTCGCGTGTGTGGCCTTGGTGCAATTTACATGGCCGAAGCGGTGACAGTAATAGCACCTCTGCGGCAGTGGCACAAATGCCTTCACACGGTAGTGGTACCAACAAGCACGCACGGACTCAGGGAGCTTGTCACAGTCAAACATGACAAAGAGTGTAGGGGTGGGTCTCGAGGCCCCTCCCTATTTTCTCATGACAGGCTCAACCTTGAGCGCTCCATGGTTGGCCAGCTCTAGAGTGATATCTTCTATCGAGTAGTCCACGAGTTCCCTAGCATAAATTACTCCTTACATAAAGTTCAAGGTAGAGTGCGGCATCACACTTACCAGGGTGCTATCAAGTGTCCGAAGAGCACTTATCTTGGCCCCCTCGGAAGGATTTGCCGCATTTGCCAGAAGGCTCCCGTCAGAGAAACGGGTCACCTTCGGCTCGCTACCAATCATACCAGCTAAAGCTCTCCTCTGATCGATCATGTTGCCCTTGGCCAACATGCAGCCATCAGTGGAGCGAATAATAAGCATTTGAAGCCAGCAGGCTCGAAAACACCAGATAATCTCTGAATGAGGGGCCCTGACATAATCGAGGCTCCGCTCTGCACACTTTTGGTCTTATTTTGGGATTCCCCACCTAGGCAAGCACTGGCGCCGGATGCGCTGATCTTGGCTTAGTTGCGTTCAAGGATGGTATCCACCTCGTCTATCCCTGCCACCCCTGTGGAGGAAGAAGAGCCCTGAGTCTTTTTTTCTCTTTTTTTTATTAGTCCTTTTCTTTTTAGGAGAGGAGGGTGGGGAATGGACCCATTCTCCCCTCCTCCAGCAGGAGACCCCATGCTAGATGGGCTAGCCTCTGCAAGGTCATTCACCGAGAAGGTGGAGGTCCCAGCAATCATGGAGGAACCGGCTGGTGGACGAGATCCCTCTCCTCCTTGTGCTCTCTTAGCACCCTGACCCTTCTGGCGAGGGCCCAGCACAGGAGCAGACTCAGGTTCGGTGTTTAATGCCGAGCCTGAATCTGCCCCGATGGAAGGCCCCACCTTGTGAAGTTGGGCTGCATCAGGGAGCATGGCTATCTCAGGGGGGCCCTCCATTTGGCCACCTCCCATGATATCACATCATGTCAGTCTCGTCCATGTTCTTTGGAGGGATATAGGCCTTCACTCCCACTAGATTCAATATTCGGGCCAGCAGGTCTTTAGAGGGAAGCAGCTGATGAAGGTTGCAAAAGAAGGTTGTAACGGATGTTGTTTAGCCAGCCATCAAGCAATTTGCATGATATTCATTCAGCGAAATGAGAATCTAGACACTCTTCTGGTCAGATGAGAGTGAGGAGAGGAGAGCTGCTGTTCAAAAGATTGTTGACATGAGGGGTGGAGATGATCACACACTTTGAGATCTTTCAGTATGTCCCAGGAAGACACTTTCCATCAACCCCAGTGCTTTTTGATTGTTGGGGCTGAGGGACTGGACAGACAGGGTAATAAAACCTCCTACAATATGTAAACTGGCAACTGTTTAGAAGGTTGAAAGTCATAATAATTACACTACATGCAAAAATCAAATAAAAAGCAAGAAAAAGAAGGAAGCATGCTCAGGCATCAGGGGGAGGTGACCTACAACAATTCAAAGATGACAGAAAATGACCTGAAGCCTTCCCGTCATTGGGGCTAGGTCCAAAGGAACAGTTGGAGCATAATGGCATGCAAGTTTAAGTTTCCCTCTGCCATCTCTCATCTTCTTCGCCAAACAGTCCGGAAGGCTAGTATTATTCTAGTGATGTATATGGTGTGAGGAAGAGCCAAATGCGTGTCTGGCTGCCCAGTCTCTGTGAGTCTTTGGTGGAAACTGACCCCCTCCTGGGACTTGGAGTCATCAGTTTAAACTGGCAGAGATCCAGCATGACTAAAGTGTACTCCAAAAAGGTAAAATATAATAATCCCAATGCTGTGATAGCTTTAAGAGCAGAGCCATGGTGACAAATAGTTAAAGGTGGTATGCTCCATGTTGTCCTGGGCAAAAACAAAGGAGCCAGGAGCCACTGGGATACTACACTGAGCTCTCAAAAAAGATTCCTTGCCCTAAACCCAGATAACTGGTATCTGTTGGCAGGATTGGCACCTTTGAGATCAGCTACAGATGTAGTGAGAGCTGTGGTGATTTAGGTAGGTACTTAGCTCAAAGGTATAGGCGTAGAATGCACTGTATATAGCACAGAGAAAGTGGCATCTCCCCAGCAACAAGTAGGCTCTCAATGGAGGATGTGTGGAAGCCACCAGTAGCAAGGCGGAGACCAGTGTAGTAGATTGAGTCCACCTTCCACATTATATGCTCAGCTGTGGATGGGATGCATAAAACTCACATCTGTAGTCAAGCTTGAAAAGAAGAATCAATAGAAAAGAAAGCCAGCAGATCAGGTGTTGAATGTAACAGAGTGAAAGTCTATGGCACGGGTACAAGAGACCATAAAGGTTGAAAGTATGAGCCTCCAAGGAAACGGAGCAAATGTACCACTTCCAAGCAAACACCTTTTAGGAACAAGTCTGGGTCAGGATGGCTGCTCAAGTAGGCTAGAGGACTGCTCGCAACTGTACACAAAATTGAGGATCTCACAAAAATTCACATAAAGATTGGGAGGCTGTGGTGGATGGCTGAGCTGTGAATGGAGAGTATATTTGGGAGCCATTCTCCCCATTTTGTCCGCTATGGATTTTTTACCACTTTGCCTTAGTCTGTCCTTTTACCCTACTTTTCTTTGTTTATGGTAGAAGAGTGTGAGTGTTGCTAGGAAAGGGGTTGGGATAGATTAGGGTAGATAGGTATTAGTAGTGTAGATTGTTATTTTTATATATATGGTCTAAAGAGATTTAAATTGGAGCCCTCTTTTTGTTGCTAAACCAGGCTCAAAGGCATTTTTGTTGAAGTCAAATTGGCTCATTTATTTTGCCACTACCTTATTTATTGTGGCCATCGTCAACCCAGCCTTTGGCAGCCGTTTGGGGGGAGGGGTTGGCTGACCCTCCTCCAGTTCTTGGTTATTTTGTGCGAGTCACCTGGAGCCCATTCTATGCTTGCACCCCAAGATACTTCTGACCATTTAGGTCAATTTGGTTCCCCCAAGTTACACTCAGTGGAAGCCAGAGCCAGTTTGGCAGTTGGACTCAAAGACATCTTACCCTCCCATTAGCCCACTTCCTTTCCTCAGAGTGCAGATCTGACATGGCTGTTAGATCTCCAAATACTTTTGCCTTGCCATTAGTCCAACAGTGCTGTCTGGCAAATTTACTTTTGTAAATATTATCATTTTCATTGTAAATTTTCTTGGTGAAATATAATTAGCTAAGGTAGAAGGTTGTATATGTCTCCTTTGCTGCAGAAGTGGACTTTGGCTTACCCAACAGTTTGATTCTCAAACCCTAGTGAAAAAGGCGTAGGAGGTACATTGTATCCTGCCACACATAAAATTGGCACCCAAATAGGAACTCAAAGGTTGAGAATTTGCAGCATAGGAGGAGTACAATTGTTTTATTTTCCTCCTACTATTACTAACTGAGAATGGTGACTGAACATAGCATGAGATAAAAGAGGAGATTATGAAATTGATGATGAAGTTAAGAAAGAAGGGAGGAAGAATGCGAGTCACTGAGAGAGTGAGGAGTATGAGAAAAGAAATGATAGGGTTAGAGAGAGGATTCAAGCAGAGAACAGAGCAATTGGAGGCAAGAATGGAGGACAAAAAGACAGAACTCTACACAAGACTGAGAATGGGCAGGACAATGGATGAGATGAGTGGGACTTATGATAAGATTGCTGAGACGACAGATGTGATGGACTGGACAGAGTGATGAGTAAATTGAGCAGGGTGGGTTTTTTTTTTTTTTTTTAAAGAGCTCATCTGGCGACTGCCTACTTGGGCATTAGTCGCCATATTAAAACTGGCCTAGTTCTAGGCTACTTTAAAATAAAATTAAAGAAAAAAACAAAAACAAAACACCCCAAAATGGGGAAAGGAAGCAAGCTGGTGCGTCGGGGAGAGGTCCCCCCGGCGCAGGAGCGTGCAACCAAAGGAAAAAAACAAACAAAAAACAAAACAAAACAAAACACAAACCTTGCTTAAATAATAGGGAGAAGGCCAGCCTCCCCCAAAAAGTCAGCAAGTCCACCAGTCAAAGTGCACGCACTCGTCCCGAGTACAAGGGACAGGCGGTAGCGACCCCGCCCATCCCGGTACCGGGACAGGTGTCGTGCGCGAAGATCACCCAGACTGGGACATTCGACAAGAATGTGCCGAACAGTCTGGGGGACGACGCAGTCGTTGCAATAGGGCGCAGGCGAGCGCTCCACCAGATAGCGATGCGTCAAACGAGTGTGTCCGATTCGGAGACGACAGAAAGCAACCTGAAGCCGCCGCGGCATTGGGGGATAGGTCCATGGGAACAGTCGCGGCGCAATGGCACGCAACTTTAAGTTCCCTTCGACCGTCTCCCATCTTCTTTGCCAAGCAGTCCGAAGAGCTGCCCGTATTCCTGCCATGTAGTCGGTGTGAGGAAGAGCGAAACGCTGGTCCGGGCGCAGAGTCCTCGCGGACTCTTTGGCGCCCTCATCGACGCGCTCATTCCCCGCAATTCCTACATGTCCAGGAACCCAGCAGAAGATAATCTCGACATCTGCCCGGCTCGCCAAAACCGTGGCGTCACGGATTTCGCGAACCAGGGGATGCGGAGATTCCAATGCCCCGAGAGCACTCAGGGCGCTTTGTGAGTCGCTATAGATCACAATCCGGTCTCCGAACCGGGCACGTCGTGTAATCTCCCGTACCGAGTGGTGTATTGCCACCAGCTCGGCCGTGAAGACAGACGCAGCGCCTGGTAGAGCCCCGCTGACTTCAAACAGAGGGGAAACGGCGTGGAAGCCGACCCCCTCTTGGGACTTGGAGCCATCCGTATACACTGGCGCGGTACCAGCGTGACGCGATGTGTGCTCCAAAAAGGTCGAACGCAATACTCCCGGCGCAGTACAAGCTTTGGGAGCAGAGGCGTGGCGACAAATAGCCAAATGTGGTACCCTCCAGGGTGGCGTCCTGGGCAGAACCAGGGGCGCCACCGGCCCGAGAGCTATATCTACCTCTCGAAGGAGTTTCCTGGCCCTAAACCCAAAGGGCTTAGGGTATGACTGGCGTCTCTCGGCGGCATAGGCACCATCGAGATCAGCTGCGGATGCAGTGAGAGCTGTTGGCGACTGAGGGAGGCGCCGGGCTCGCGCGTACAGGCGAGTGATGCACTGCACGCGGCGCAGAGCGAGTGGCATCTCCCCAGCATCGACCAACAGGCTCTCAATGGGGGAAGTGCGGAAGGCACCGGTCGCAAGGCGAAGGCCGGTGTGGTGGATCGAATCCACCTTCCGCAATAAACGCTCGGCTGCGGATGCATAAAACTCGCATCCGTAGTCGAGCTTCGAGCGAACAAAGGATCGATAAAAAAGTAAGGCGGTAGCCCTATCAGCGCCCCAAGCGCTGAACGTCACGGAACGGAGAATGTCCATGGCGCGGGTACAAGAGACCCTAAGGCTGCGAATAAGAGCCTCCCAGGTGAGGCGTCGGTCGAATACAAGACCAAGGAAACGGTGCGACTCTACCACATCCAGGCGCACCCCATTAAGAAACAAATCTGGGTCGGGGTGAAGCCGTGGATGGCGGCAGAAGTGCACCACCTTAGTCTTGGCCAAAGTAAACCGAAACCTGTGCGCTTCGGCATAGCGAGAGACGCGGTTCAATGCCTGTTGGAGTCGACGCTCCACAGTTGGCATCTGGGCCGCGCCAAAAGAGATCGAAAGGTCGTCCACGTAGAGCGTAGCGAGAACATCTTCCGGCAGCACCGAGGTGATGCCGTTGATGCTCAGGGCAAAGAGTGTGACACTGAGGACACTTCCCTGCGGGACACCCTCTTCCTGCTCTTTTGGGCCGGAGAGGGCTCCCCCCACCCGTACGCGGAATCGACGATCTCGCAAAAATTCAGATATAAACATTGGGAGGCGTCCCCTCGCCCCCATCGTGTGGAGAGTCTCCATGATACCGTATCGCCATGCGGTATCATAGGCCTTCTCCAGATCGAAAAACACCGTGGCGTAGTGCTGTCTACGAAGGAAAGCCTCGCAGACGGCGTTTTCCAGTCGGAGCAGAGCATCCGACGTGGAGTGGAACTTACGGAAGCCGCACTGCGCACAAGACAGATGGCCTCCGCTGTCCAGGAAATAGGCTAATCTAACATTTACCAATTTCTCCATCAACTTGCACACGCAAGAGGTTAGAGAGATTGGGCGGAAACCGGTCGGAGTAGAGTGATCTCTCCCCGGCATGCGAAAGGCGAGCACAGTAGCGATTCGCCAGGAGTCTGGGAGAAGACCTTCCACCCAGATCCTGTTGAACAAATCTAACAGAAAGGCCATGCCTCGCTCACCCAGGTGTCGAAGCATGGCGTACGGGACATCGTCCGGACCATGGGCGGTGTCCGCGCACGAAGCGAGAGCGGAACGCAACTCACTCACAGTAAACTTGTCGTTGAAGGGTTCTCCGCCTCTGGAGGTAAAGTCCAGCCGGCGGCCTTCCGCGACATCACGACGTGCATTGAATGCTGGCGGAGCAGCATCACGGCTAGAGAATGCGGAAAAAGCGGTCGCTAAGGATTCCGCCACGGACGCGGGGTCCGAGATTGCGACCCCATTCTGCTGGAGAACGGGAGGGGGGTCCTGCGAGAACTTGCCCCGAATCCTTTTGACTCGCTTCCACACCTCAGCTAAAGGGGTCTTCCCGTTAAGTGAAGACACGTATGCCCGCCAAGAAGAGCGGCGGGCGTGCTTCGAAATATACCGGAACCTAGCCCTAGCCCGACGAAATTCAGCGACAGTGAAATCGTTCGGGCGGCGCTTATAGCGCATGTAGGCATAACGCTTCTGTTTGAGGGCCGTCTCACACTCGGCCGACCACCATGGGAGTGGTCGGCGTGCAAAACGGCCAGACGTCCTAGGAATAGTAATCAGGCCCACGGCGATGAGGTTGCCGGAGAAGAACTCAACGGCCTCATCTACCGACCTAAACTCCTCGACTGAGATAGAGAATTCAGTCATTTCCTGAAATGCAGGCCACCGCGGCCGCGCCAAGCACCACCGAGGTGGTCTCTCAGGCGGCAGTTGCCCTGAAAAGGATATTTGAATGGGAAAGTGATCACTACCATGGAGGTCATCGACCACCCCCCAATCAAAATCAGGCTGTGCATCCGAAGAGCACAAAGATAGGTCAAGGCAAGAAAATGAAGCGGTTCTCGGACAGTGATGCGTAAACTCATCCACGTTTAGGACACCCATCTCAAGCTCTTCGATCAGATCGGCAAGGACTTGTCCCCTGGGATTTATGGAGTAATCTCCCCAGAGAGGATGCCTGCCGTTCAGATCCCCAAGCAAGAGATAGGGCCTCGGCAACCGTGCCACGACGCGGCGGAAGTCCCCCGCGTCGAAGTCAGCTGACGGTGGAATGTACGCAGAAATGATAGTATACCTCCTATCCAGGTGCAGCTGCACAGCCACTGCCTGAAAGGAGGTATCTAAAGAGAAAGGAAGAACGGAGACATCATGCCGGGTGTAAACCGCGCATCCCCTAGCCCGGCCATCCCGCGGTGGTGGGGTCGCAAGACCCTTATACCCCGGGAGGGCAGGCAGGGGGCACGCGCCTAGCATGGTCTCCTGCAAAAAAATAGCTAACGGGGAACGGGAGGAGGCGAGCCTCCGCAGCTCCTCCCAGTTGGCCCGGAGTCCACGGCAATTCCATTGAAGGAATATGCCCTCCAGGCCTAGCTCGGAGGAGACGCGGGGGCCCTCCTCGAATTGAAGACCCTCACGGGAATAGCCGTACGCTTCCCGGGGGCAGAACCCCGGGCGCTGTTGGCCGGACAAAGCGCTGAAGGCGCTGTCGCCTTCGAGGACTTATTGGGGGAGGTTGGGCTCGCCATGCGAGTCTTTTCCTCCCTCTGCCTCGAAACCTTAGGCGGGCGCTGCGGCTTCGGAGGCGGGGGGGGCCTCTTTTCGAGGAACCACCGTCTCCGAGCCACCCGCTCCACCTCGGGGCGTGGGCGAAGGAGCCGAAGCTCCTTTGTTGCTGTCCTCCTTTCGGGGGACAGCTTTAGGAACCCCGGAAGATGGCCTAGCGACCATCTTCAGGGGTGTTGCCTCCTGTGAGTCTAACGACTCGGTGGAGGCGCGTGGCCGTTTCGCCTTGCGGGAAACGGTCACGCTGGGGGAAGAGGGGGGAGCCCTGGTTTTAGCCGGGGCTGGGTATGAACCCTTTTTGCCGCCAGCTTTACCAGGGGAGCGCCCGGGTCGGGTAGAGCCCGCAGAAGGGCTCCGAATGGGCGCGGAAACAACCGTGCTCGTTGGCCTGGATGGGCCAGGAGCAGAGGGTGCCTTTCGAACTACTGAGGCATATGACGTCCCAGGCAGAGCTGGGCGCGCCAGGACCAAGTCCTTAGCCTCGCGGAATGAGAGTCTATCCTGGGCCTGAACGGCCAGGATTTATTTCTCCAGGAGATATGCACCACATTGCTTCGAAGAAGCAGGGTGCGGCTCTCCGCAATTGACACACTTGGCCACACACGATTTGGACTTATCGTGTGCGACCTTGGAGCAATTTACACAGACTTCGGGTGACCCCGACTTTGCACGTCTACATGAGCGATTCGTATGGCCGAAGCGGTGACAGTAATAGCACCGCCGCGGCAGTGGCACGAATGCCTTCACGCGGTAGCGGTACCAACCGGCACGCACCGACTCAGGGAGCTTGTCACAGTCGAACGTGACGAAGAGTGTAGGGGTGGGTCTCGAAGCCCCTCCCTGTTTTCTCATCACACGTTCGACCTTGACCGCCACATGGTCGGCCAGCTCTAAGGTGATGTCCTCAATGGAGTAGTCAACGAGTTCCCTCGCATAAACTACTCCTTTCACAAAGTTCATGGTAGAGTGCGGCGTCACACTCACCGGGGTGCCATGAAGTGTCCGAAGAGCACTTATCTTGGCCGCCTCGGCGGGATTCGCCGCATTCGCCAGAAGGCTGCCGTCCGAGAAACGGGTCACCTTCGGCTCTCTACCAATTGCACTAGCTAATCCTCTCCTCTGATGGATCATGTTGCCCTTGGACAACATGGTGCCATCAGTGGAGCGAATAACGAGGAAGCGTTTGAAGCCAGCGGGCTCGAAAACGCCAGGTAACCTCTGAATGAGGGGCCCCGATGTCAACGAGGCTCCGCCCTGTGCACTCTTGGTCTTAGTCAGGGGCTCCGCACACGAGGGGGTAGAGGGGCCGGATGTGCCGATCTTGGCTTGGTCGCCTACCAAAGTGGCAGCAGACCCATCCGTCCCCGCAGCCCCCGCGGATGGAGAGGAGCCCCGAGTCTTTTTCGTCCTTTTAGTCTTTTTAGTCTTTTTCTTTTTTGGAGAGGAGGGCGGGGAATGAACCCGCTTTTCACCTCCGCCGGCAGAAGCCCCTAGGCCAGATGGACCGGCCTCAGCCAGGTCCCTCTCCGAAATGGAGAAGGTCCTGGTTGTCGTAGGGGCACCTGTCGGAGGAGATCCCTCCCCTCCTTCTACTGCCTCGGAGCCCTCAGCCATTTGAGGAGGACCTTGCATAGGGGCGGACTCAGGTTCGGTGCTTGGCGCCGAGCCCGAATTCTCCCCCATGGAAGGCCCTACCGTCTGAGGCTGGGTCTCCTCAAGGACCATGTCTATCACGGGAGGGGCCTCCAGTTGGCCATCCCCTCCCAGGACATTGCAGGTCCCCTTGGCAGTGTCGCCAGTCTTGTTTGGGGAGGCACAGGCCTTGACCCCGGCAAGGTTTAATATTTTTGCCAGCATGTCTTTTGAGGGAAGCGACCGAAGGGGCCTGGCTTGCCTCTCCCCCCTAAGGGGGTTTGCCCTACCGAGCCGCTTTGATGGGGAGCGACTAGCTAAGGGCTGCCTGCTGGCTTTCTTGGCAGTCCCCTTGGAAAGAAAAGAGGGGACTGCCGCTGGGAAAAGGGAGGTGCCCGAAAGCACCTCCAGAGAAGGGGGTGAGGGGGAGTCCCCTGCACCCGTAGGCGAAGGAGAGGAGTAAGCCTCCTCTCCGGTTAGAGAAATATGGAGGGTCCCCTGTGCAAGCACAGGGGGGGGGACCTCCATTTTTTTGCTGGAGCTGCCCGAGGGCGGCTCCGTTGTTCTTGGGGAAGTTGGGGGTTGGGGTTTTTTTTGTGATTTTCATCATTGGGCATGGTGACCCTTCTTTTAATACGGGATGCAATAGCGCACACCTCTCGCAGTAGCCCGCACTGCGAGAGGTGCTTACAGGCCCAGCAGAGCCAGGCGCCGCCATTTGGGACCACCCCTCCCGCCTGGTGGCCTGGCAGTCCATCGGCATGGCGGCTCCACCTTGGACACGGCGTATAAATGATAGATTTTGAAGACGAGAGGAAAAGGGATGTGAGGAAGGTATGGGTGGGGATGAAGCAGGTAGTTAAAAACCAGCCACCCCAGACCGGAGCTGAGGGGTTGAGCAGGGTGGGGCGGCCAAAGACTTTGCCCCAGAATGTGCAGATGCCTGAGGGTGTACGGAAGAGGGAAAATATGAGTGCAGGAGTGTATGAGTGAAAATGAAGGTTGGACTAAAGTGAACAATAAGAAAGCAAGAATGGGTGTACAACTGAGAGTGAAGGCAGTGTGTCTCAGTCTACAAGTGATGAGGATGATGACAGTTCAGGAAGCGGGAATGAAAGTGAGATGAATATAAAGAGTGACATTTATATCAGAGGGATGCTAAGGATGGGTAAGTTTGATGTGCATGGTAAGAAAGATGTAAGAGTTTTTCCGGAAATTTGAGAGTAATTGTAAAATGAAATTCCTGAATAACAAGAAGTATTGGGTGAAGGAGTTGGGAGAATGTCTGGAAGGAAGAATGAAGGAATTTTATGATGTGATTGCTAGTGTGGGAGAGCACATGTATTAAGTTGTGAGGGAACAAATGATGAGTAAGTGAGATAGATAAAAGATGGCGTGAATGAATTTGGAAAGCTAGGATAAATAAGAATGAAGGGTAGACATGTATGCACATAGATTAGAGGCGAGAGTGTGGTAAGAAAGCAGTGTGGAGATGAGAATATAAATATGTGTAAGCCCCTGATACAAAAGTTTTTAGACACGGGACCAGGGTATGTAGCCAAATGTGTGAATGAGAGGAGAAAACAGAAAAGGAGATTAACATGGGATGTGCTTGAGATGGTGGAAGAAAGGCAGTATGAGTAGTATGACAAAAGAATGGATGATATGACTCAAGGATGGAAGCAGGTAAATGCAGGAAGAAAAGGAGTTAACTTGCAGGTCAACCAAATACAGGTAATGGGCAACTTCCTTAGTTAATATGGTGGGACTAAGCAAGGAGTGAATAGGTTTGGTAGATTGAGTAGAAGTAATGGTATGAATCATGTAAAAATAATGAACAGATGAATGAAGGAAGACTTAAGGGACATATGATTAAATATTGTAAAGCATCTGGGAATAGGTGTTCTGGTTGTGCTAAGAATGGTCATATAGTGAGAAAATGCCCAATGTGACAGAGAGGTATGAATGCTAGAGGATTGAATGACTACCATCATGTGGAGAGTCTTCCTGATACCAGATCACCATACGGTATCATAGGACTTCTTCAGATCGAAAAACACCATGGCGTAGTGCTTGCCATCTACAAAGGAAGGCCTTGCAGACAGCATTTTCCAGTCGGAGCAGAGCATCGGAGGTGGTGGAGCTTGCAGAAGCCGCACTGTGGGGAAGACAAGTGGCCTACTCTGTCCAGAAAAAAAGGCTAGTCTAACATTTACCAATTTTCCCAACAACTTGTACACACACAAGGTTAGAAGGATTGGCAAAAACTGGCTAGGTTAGAGTAATCTCTGCCCAGGCTACAAAAAATGAGCACAGTAGCGATTTGGCAGGAGTCTGGGAGGATACCATCTGTCCAGATCCTGTTAAACAAAACTAATAGACAGGCCCTGTTTCATTCACCCAGGTGTCAAAGCATGGCATAAAGGACATCGTCTGGCCAGGGGCAGTGTCCGGGCATGAAGCAAAAGGAGAATGTAACCCACTAAATGTAAACATGTCTGTGGAGGATTCTCTGCCTCTGGAGTTGTTTTTTTTTAAAGAACCCATCTGGTGAGTGACTACTATGGAATAAGTCGCTGTAATCACACTACAGCCAAATAATAAGCTATAGATTAAAAAAATATATAAACACGTATCAGTAATGGGACAGGTAATGTGAGTGAATATCACCCAAACTATGACATTCAACAAGAATGTGCCAAACAGCCTGGGGGATACTACAGTAAGGCGCTCCATCCTGCGAGTGTCTCCAATTTGCAGATGACAGAAAGCAACCTGAAGCTGTTGCAGCAATAGGGGATAGGGTCCATGGGAACAGTCATGGCGCAATAGCTCGCATCTTCTTTCCTAAGCTACCTGGAGGGCAGCCCATATTCATGCCATGTAGTCAGTGTGAGGAAGAGCGAAACACTGGTCTGGTCACCTAGTCCTTGTGGACTCTTTGGTGCACTCATTCTCCACAAATCCTACATGTCCAGGAACCCAGCAGAAGATAATCTCAACATCTGCCCAGCTTGCCAAAACCGTGGTGTCACTGATAGTGCAAACCAGAGTATGCAGAGATTCCAATGCTCCAAGAGAGACTAGGCTTTGTGAGTCACTATAAATCACAATCTGGTCTCTGAACCAAGAAGGTCACATTATCTACCAGACTGAGAGTTGTATTGCAACCAGTATGGCCGTGAAGACAGATGCAGCACCTGGCAGAGCCCTGCAGACTTCAAACAGATGCGATATGGCATGGAAACTGACTCCCTCTTGGGAATTGGAGCCATCCATATACACTGGCATGGTTCCAGCATGACACAAAGTGTGCTCCAAAGAGGCCAAACACAATCCTCCCGGCACTGTAGAAGCTTTAGGAGCAGAGGCATGGCGACAAATAGTCAAATGTTGTACCCTCTGGGGAGGCCCCCTGAGCAGAACCAAGGGAACCACAGGCCCGAGAGTTATACTGAGCTCTCAAAGGAGTTTCCTAGCCCTGAGCCCAAAGGGATATGGGTATGATTGGAGTCTCTCGGTGGCATAGACAAGGTCGAGATCAGCTGTGGATGTAATGAGAGCTGTTGGCGACCGAGGTAGGTGCCGGGCTCATGCGTACATTAAAAAATAGCGGCCCATCTGACGACTGCCTACCTGGGCATAAGTCGCCATACTCACTACAGCCAATGACTAAGCTATATTAAATAACAAATAATAAGGATAAAAAGATCATAGACTAAAAACAAAAAGCTAACAAAAAGGAAGCGTCAGGGGTAGGCCTCCCTGTAAGTGTAGGAGCATGCAACCCACAACAGTCAAATAAAGTTGTGGAGGCAGGTTTCCTCAAAAAGTCATATAGTCCATAAGTCAGTATGTACAAATCAGGACCGCAAGTACAATGGACATGCGGTAGAGACCTTGCTCGTCCTGGAACCAGGGTAGGTAAAGTACATCAAGATCACCCAGACTGGAAAATTCAAAAAGAATAGGGCCGAACAGACTGTGGGACAAGGCAGTTAAAAAGGCAAGCGCTCCATCAAATAACAGTGCATCCAGCGAGTATGTCCAATTCAGAGATGACATATTTTTTTCTAGGGAGCTCATCTGGCGACTGCCTACTTGGGCATTAGTTGCCGTATTAAAAACCTGCCTAGTACTAAGATACTTTAAAAATTCAAAGTCAAAACAAACCCAACACTAAAAATTAGAAAAAAGGGAAAAGATAATGAGCCTGAAGCAAGCTTCGGCATTGAGGGGGGGAGGTCCCCCCGGCGCAGGAAAGTGCGGCCTATAAGGGACAACAAAAATACGGTCTACAAGTCCACCAGTTAATGTGCACGCACTCGTCCCGAGTACGAGGGACGGGTAACGTGCACGAAGATCGCCGAGACTGGGACATTCAACAAGAATGTGCCGAACAGTCTGGGGGACAACGCAGTCTTCGCAGTGGGGAGCTGGCGAGCGTTCCATGAAATAGCGGTGCGTTCCACGAGTGTGCCCAATTCGCAGACGACAGAAAGCAACCTGAAGCCTTCGCGACATTGGGGGGTAGGTCCATAGGAACAGTCGCGGCGCAATGGCACGCAACTTTAAGTTCCCTTCGACCATCTCCCATCTTCTTTGCCAAACAGTCCGAAGAGCTGCGCGTATTCCTGCCATGTAGTCGGTGTGAGTTAGAGCGAAACGCTGGTCCAGTCGCAGAGTTCTCACAGACTCTTTGGCACCCTCATTCCCCGCAATTCCTAAATGCCCAGGAACCCAGCAGAAGATAATCTCGACATCTGCCTGACTTGCCAAAACCGTGACATCACGGATATCGCAAACCAGGGAATGCGGAGATTCCAATGCCCCAAGAGCACTCAGGGCGATTTGTGAGTCGCTATAGATCACAATCCGGTCTGTGAACCGGCCACATCACTTAATCTCCCGTACCGAGTGGTGTATTGCCAACAGCTCGGCCGTGAAGACAGACGCAGCGCCTGACAGAGCCCCGCTCAGTTCAAACAGAGGGGATACGGCGTGGAAGTCAACCCCCTCTTCTGACTTGGAGCCATCCGTATACACTGGCACAGTTCCACATGACATGAGGTGTGCCCCAAAAAGGTCGAACGCAATACTCCCGGCGCTGTACAAGCTTTGGGAGCAGAGGCGTGGTGACAAATAGCCAAATGTGGTACCCTCCAGGGTAGCGTCCTGGGCAGAACCAGGGGCGCCACCGGCCCAAGAGCTATACCTAGATCTCGAAGGAGTTTCCTGGCCCAAAGGGCTTAGGGTAGGACTGGCGTCTCTCGGCGGCATAGGCACCGTCGAAATAAGCTGCGGATGCAGTGAGAGCTGTTGGCGACTGAGGGAGGCGCCGGGCTCGCGCGTACAGGCGAATAATGCACTGTACACGGCGTAGAGCGAATGGCATCTCCCCAGCATCAACAAGTAGGCTGTCAATGGGGAAATTGCGGAAGGCACCGGTCGCCAGGCGAAGGCCGGTGTGGTGGATCAAGTCCACCTTCCGCAATACACACTCGGCTGCGGATGCATAAAACTCGCATCTGTAGTCGAGCTTCGAACGAACAAAGGATCGATAAAAAAGTAAGGTAGTAGCCCTATCAGCACCCCAAGCACTGAACGTCACGGAGCGAAGAATATCCATGGGGCGAGTACAACAGACCCTAAGGCTGCGAATATGAGCCTCCCAGGTGAGGCGTCGGTCAAATACAAGACCAAGGAAACAGTGCGATTCAATCACTTCCAGGCGCACCTCATTGAGAAACATCTGGGTCGGGGTGGAGCCGTGGATGTCGGCAGAAGTGCACCACTTTAGTCTTGGCCAAAGAAAACCGAAACCTGTGCGCTTCGCCAAAGCGAGAGACGCGGTTCAATGCCGGTTGGAATCGACGCTCCAGAGTTGTCATCTGGGCCGCGCCAAAAGAGATCGAAAAGTCGTCCACGTAGAGCGTAGCGAGAACATTTTCCGGGAGCACCGAGAAGATGCCGTTGATGCTCAGGGCAATGAGTGTGACACTGAGGACACTTACCTGCGGGACACCCTCTTCATGCTCCATTGGGCCGGAGAGGGATCCCCCCTCCGTACGCGGAATCGACGATCTCGCAAAAATTCAGATATAAACATTGGGAGGCGTGCTCTCGCCCCCATCGAGTGGACAGTCTCCATGATACCGTATCGCCATGCGGTATCATAGGCCTTAACCAGATCGAAAAACACCATGGCATAGGGCTGTCTACGAAGGAAGGCCTCGCAGACGGCCCCCATCCCGTGGTTGTGGGGTTCCAAAACCCTTATATCCCGGGAGGGAGGTCAGGGGGCACGCGCCTAGCATGGTCTCCTGCAGAAGAATAGCTATTGGGGAACGGGACGAGACGAGCCTCCGCAGCTCTTCCCAGTTGGCCCGGAGTCCACGGCAAATCCATTGAAGGAATATGCCCTCCAGGCCTAGATCGGAGGAGACGCGGGGGCGCTCTTTGAACAGAAGACCCTCACGGAAATGGCCGTACGCTTCCCGGAGGCAAAAACCCGGGCGCTGTTGGCCAGACAATGCGCTGAAGGCACTGGCGCCTTCGAGGACTTATTGGGGGAGGTTTGGCTCGCAATGAGAGTCTTTTCCTCCCTCCGCCTGGAAACCTTAGGCGGGCGTTGCTGCTTCGGAAGCGGGATCCACCGTATCCGAACCACTCAGCCCACCACTAGGCATGGGCGAAGAAGACGAAGCTCCATTCTTGCTGTACTCCTTCCGGGGGACAGCTTTAGGAACCCTAGAAGATGGCAGGGCGACCAACTTCAGGGGTGTTGCCTTCTGTGAGTCTAACGACTCGTTGGAGGTGCGTGACCGTTTCACCTTACGGGAAATGGTCACGGTGGAGGAAAGGGGGGAGCCCTGGTTTTAGCCGGGGCTGGGTGTGAACCCTATATGCCGCCAGTTTTACCAGGAGAGCGCCCGGGTTGAGTATAGTAGAACCTGCAGGAGGGCTCCAAATGGGCGCGGAAACAAACGTGCTCGTTGGCCTGGATGGGCCACGAGCAGAGGGTGTCTTTCTAACTATTGAGGAGTAAGATGTCCCAGGCAGAGCCAGGGGCGCCAGGACCAAGTCCTTAGCCTCACGGAATGAGTCGATCCTGGGCCTGAATGGCCAAGATTTATTTCTCAAGGACATATGCACCACATTGCTTGGAAGAAGAAGGGTACAGCTCTCCGCAATTTACAGATACTTCGGGTAACCCTGACTTTGCACGCCTACATGAACGATTCGTATGGCCAAATCAGTGACAGTAATAGCACCACCGCAACAGTGGTACGAATGCCTTCACGCGGTAGTGGTACCAACTGGCACGCACCGACTCAGGGAGCTTGTCACAGTCAAACGTGATGAAGAGTGTAGGGGTGGGTCTCGAGGCCTCTCCCTGTTTTCTCATCAAACGTTCGACCTTGACTGCCCCATGGTCAGCCAGCTCTAAGGTGATGTCCTCTATCGAGAGGTCAACAAGTTCCCTCGCATAAACTATTCCTTTCACAAAGTTCATGGTAGAGTGCAGCATCACACTCACCGGGGTTCCATCAAGTGTCCGAAGAACACTTATCTTGGCTGCCTCAGAGGTATCCGTCGCATTCACCCGAAGGCTGCCATCCGTGAAATGGGTCACCTTCAGCTCTCTACCAATTACCCTAGCTAATGCTCTCCTCTGATGGATCATGTTGCCCTTGGCCTACATGCTGCCATCAGTGGAGCGAATAACGAGGAAGCATTTAAAGCCAGTGGGTTCGAAAATGCCATGTAACCTCTGAATTAAGGGTCCCCCGATGTTATTGAGGCTCCGCCCTGTGCACTTTTCATCTTAGTCAGGGGCTCTGCACCCAGGATGGGGGGATGGGGGCAGAGGGGCCAGATGTGCCGATCTTGGCTTGGTCGCTTACCGAAGAGGCAGCAGACTAATCCATCCCTGCAGCCCCCACGAATGGAGAGGAGCCGAGTCTTCTTAGTCTTTTTCCTATTTTTTTCTTTTTAGGAGAGGAGGGAGGGCAATGAATCCGCTTCTCCCCTCTACTGGCAGGAGCCCCCGGGCCAGATGAACCGGCCCTAGCAAGGCCCTTCTCCGAGATGGAGAAGGTCATAGCAGTCACAGGGGCACGGATTGGAGATCTCTCCCCTCCTTGTACTGTCTGGGAAACCCTAGCCATTTGAGGTGGACCTTACATAGGGGCGGACTCGAGTTGGGTGCTTGGCGCCAAGCCCGGATTCGCTCCCATGGAAAACCCTACCATCTGAGGCTGGGTTGCCTCAAGGACCATCTGGCAGATGTGTCTTTAGTCTCGTCTTGAGAGGCACAGGCCTTGACCCCGGCAAGGTTTAATATTCTTGCCAGCAGGTCTTTCGAGGGAAGAGACCGAAGGGGCCTGGCTTCCTTCTCCCCCTAAGGGGGTTTGCCCTATTGAGCCGCTTCAATG
Source organism: Ceratothoa steindachneri (assembly GCA_963969495.1). NCBI lineage: Eukaryota > Metazoa > Arthropoda > Malacostraca > Isopoda > Cymothoidae > Ceratothoa > Ceratothoa steindachneri. Next base: position 60,835,742 of record OZ018322.1, read on the forward strand.
TGGAGTGGTCGGCTATGAGCTGCCTGCTGGCTTTCTTTGCAGTCCCCTTGGAAAGAAAAGGGAGGTGCCCAATGGCATCTCTGGACAAGGGGGTGAGGGGTAGCCCCCTACACCCATAGGTGGAGAGGCTTTGACTTCTCTCCGGTTAGAGAAATTTGGAGGGTCCCCTGCGCAAGAACAGAGGGGGCGACCTCCATTTTTTTTCTGTGGAGCTGCCTGAGGGCACCTCCATTGATGGACAAAGGAAAATTGAGGGAAGATTTTTGATTTGTTCCTCATTGGGCATGGTGACCCTAAATTTCTCACAGGATGCATACGCTCATCACCCCTCACAGTAACCCGCCCTTCAAGGGGTGCGTACAAGCCTAGCAGAACCACGTGCCGCCATTCAGGACCACCCCTCCCAACTGGTGGCCTGGCAGCTCTACTTTGAACACAGCATAACAAAATAGATGGTGAAGTGAGAAGGAAAGGGGATGTGAGGAAGGTATGGGTGGGGGCTGGGCTCAGGGGTGAGGGAACATTGTCCCCTTCCCCCTCAGCCCCGATCCAGGATAGTTGGCTGAGAAGAAGGTCAACATCTACCCTGAGAAAATAGAGGCTGACCAGAGAAAGTTTTGGGAGAGGTTGTAGGGAAAGTGAGGGAGTGCAGGCTGTCTGAAAGAAGAGGCTAAGCTGGGGTCGGACGGGGTGCTGAGTCCCGTCAGCATGGCAAATCGCTGCGCCCTTTATACCAGCTTTGGGAGAAGGGGCAGGGCATCAACAGTCAAAGCTAGTACCCTCCAGGGTGACATCCTGGGCAAAACCAGGGATCCCACTGTCACAAAAGCTATACTGAGCTCTCACAGTTTCTTAGCCCTAAAGGGCTTAAGCACCGGCCTAAGAGCTATTGAGTCTCTCAGTGGCATAGGCACTGTCAGGATCAGCTGGGGATGCAGTGAGAGCTGTTGGTGATGAAGGGCGGCACCAGGTTTACATATACAGGTTGTCAGAGAGAGAGAGATTCACGCAGACTAAGAAGCCTAGAGGGGGTATCTCACGGACAACAAATCTTCTACCACCATTTTTCGGTAAACTTCCAGTGTGATAACAAAGCGAGATGAATCTAGCTGGAGCCCAGAACCCAAATCAGCAAGAGGGCACTAAGCCTTTACTCGCCGCATCTTGAATCGGAGTGGGACCTACTTCCAGAGAAGCCTTATATATTTCCCAGCACAGAAATGAGGGAATTAATATTCAACCAGGAGGCAGGCACTGCCCACGTGGTATCCAAGCAGTAATTACAAGGATTCATTGGAACCAGCTTAAGGAGACACGCTCTGCTTCATATGTGACTTCCTGTTAGTCTAAGGCCTCACAGGCAAGAAACCAGTTATTGAGAACTATGGCAGTCAAGGACATAAGGACTCATTCTGGAATACGTGCTTCGCTCCGTGTCCTGCAAGGATACTCTCTCGAACCACCACTCGAGGGGCCCCTCTCCCCCATTCTCAGAAAATTGTAAGCCTATTAACATTTTTTCAATCAACGTTGAAGAGGTGTTATGCTTTCCAACTACAAAGCTTCACCCCCTAATCATCTCCAATTTTCACTCAAGTAAATATTGTGCTACTCATAGCTCATGCTCAAACATTTCATTGTATTAGTTTTCCCATAGTATGAGGGGCAGTCAATAAGTTTTGCAATTCGGATATAAGGAAACCAGATGAGGAAAAGCATTTTATTATTTTTCAATATGACTACCCTCGACTTCAATGCACTTGTGCCACTTGTCCCTGAGGCTTCAAATTCCTGACAACCAGAAATCTCCGGACTTCTGTTCAATCCACTCCTGGATGGCAAGCTGGACATCTTCATCATCCCCAAACCAGCATCCACGCAGTGCAGCCTTGAGCTGGCGGAATAAAAAGTAGTCGCTAGGGGCCAGATCTGGACTGTAGGTGGGATGGTTGAGCTCCTTGAATCCACACTCACGCAGGGCAGCTTGTGCAACTCTGGCCTTGTGGACTTTGACGACGTTGAAGTCAATCATGGGGCATGAGGTTTCGTGAGGTTTCTAGGGACCCATCGGGCAGAGACCTTGGTCATGACCAAATTGTCATGGGTGATGTTGATAACACTTCCATGTGATATTCCAAGTTCTCGCTCGATTTCTTCCATCTTCACCCGGCGATTTTCAAGGATCATCCTCTCCACACAGGCCACATTGTCCTCGTTGGTCAAATTCTGACGGGCGTCCTGGACGGAGGTCATCTTCAAGGGACTCACGAGCATGGCGGAACTTCCTATTCCAGCGAGCAATGGTTGCATAGGAAGGGGCGGTGTCAGTGTACACTGCAACCATGCGTTCATGGATCTCTTTTGCATTCTTGCCTTCCTTGGTCAAAAATTTGATCACTACGCGGTGCTCAACCTTCTCCATTGTTGAAAAATTTGTGACTGACGATCTGCGATCAGCTTCTTAAATATATGAGGCAGGAGTGTGCGGCTGCAGGTCCTGACTTGTCATAACTTGTCCTAACAACCCAACAAACAGCCATCCCCCTTTCTCTGTTTTGCCCTACCGATTCGCAAAACTTATTGACCGCCCCTCGTATATAAATTATTATTAAATTCTGTTATTTGTTTGCATAATAGTAAAGATTATTTTAGTTTCTCTTGTTTAAATCCCAGAACCACATAAAAAGCCATTGTTCTATTTTCTATGTCAGCCAATGGAATAAACGCATGCGAATATCCCCCAGTCATAAAAGGGACTTGCCCCCCTGCATCTAGGGTGGGGAAGTGAAGGTCGTTGAAATCTACCTGACCTACGACATAATAATGTATATATCTAATTAAACTTGTGTCAGGTTTTTTTAAGGGTCATTAAAAGGTTTTATTTAAAGGTTTTTAAGATTATGGTTCTAGATATCAAGTAAATAATAATTTTCTTGCTAAACTATTTGCAAATTTAGATACACAATCCCGGTGAATATTTGAAATTAATTACTTTGTGATTATTGTGACTGTGCATCACTATTTTTCCAAGTGGAATATTATATCTGTTCATTTTGCCCCTATACTCGGCTATTTGAAAGATTCAGAGTAATTGTATTTGTTTGACGCACCTAGGCATCAAGGCTTGTTCGCCTCAATCACAGAATTTGCATTGTGCGAATTAAGCTAGTTCTTTTTGCCATGTTTTTTGTGCATGTGCGTTTACTACTGGGTCATGTAAAACCTATTGGCACTTCTGTCAGTGCTCATAAGTGCATTGAGTGAAACACAGTTTAATTCAGGTTAGCCAAACCTCCTGTATCCTCTTGTTGTGTGCACGTTAATTTTCTTTTTAAAGTGCGAACAGGTGAGACATCATGTCTTAGTTCAAAATTATTAAGGCACAAGGAGAATCTCTGGGTCTAACTGGGAAGGAGCTAATGTTCTATATCCAGGAAGAAGTGAGAGCAGCAAGAGCGGAAAGAAGATAGAGAGAAATGAAACCCTATCCATCACTTTGGGAAAGGGAATTCAGCAACCCGGGTGCCTCTGTCAAACTGCCTGTCTTCAAAGAAGGGGAAGACTTCGCTTCATATTTAATCATCTTTGAGAAAATCTTTGAAGTAAATCAATGGGACATAGAATCAGATGGCATAGCTAAATTGTTGACCCTACAACATCCACCTGAGGGATATTTTCATTTCCCTATCCTCAAAAGCAACAATTGATTATTCATCGTTGAAGCTACTTGCCGCCTATAATATGCCCCCAGATTTTTACTGTGTGAAGTTTAGGCAGTGCAGAATTCAGCCCATACAAACCTTCAGACAGTTTGGGTACACATTAATATGGCACCTTAATTTTTGGCTTGACACATCAAAAGTGCCCCATGACTATGATGCTATGATCGATTTTATTCTTAAGGACCAAATTTTGGCACCACTTCAATCAGGAGTCACATCGTTCATCAAGGACAGAAGATGTATTAGTTTCAAGGAGTGCATAGAAGAGACTGATGTCTATGCAGCAAGCCACAATTGCTATCCCAAAGAAGGAAAGAAAGTGGTAACATCTCCCAAATCGAAGGTAAATAAGAATAAATTCATTCCTCACAACAATGAAAATTTTGTCAAGATGACAGGCCATTCCAAGTAGAAGCCTGTTCGAACACCCATCAAACGAGTTCAATCTTTCTCCTCAAATCCCCCTTCATCAGCGTTCACCAGGAGGAATATTGTGTGTTATTCCTACTGAATGGGTCATGTGAAAACAAATTGCCCTCAAAACTCTCACTTGAGGAATAACTATTCCCACCAGGTGAGTGCCACCGCTTCTCAGACCCCATCTCAACCGGACACTCCTCTCTTTGAATGAACCAGGTACCGCCAGCCACCAGGTGAACTTTTTGTTCAACAAAAGCCCCCCCAGGGGCCTTCAATTTGAGACTGGTACAGTGAATGGCTGCCGTATCTCCATCCTAGTCCAAGATACCGGTTGCATGCGTAACATGGTCTCGGATAAGCTCCTCCCACCTATAGCTACGAATCACAATCAGTTCGCCATTGTGCATGAATAGCTGGGATGCACTAATTGGTTCCCCATCGTTAAGTGCCATATAGACTGCGCCTACTTTATTGGCTGGGTCAAAGAACAGTCCCCATCAAGTTTTGTGCCATTCTGATTGGGCAGAGCCCCCAAGTTTCTTCACCTCTGGTAGCTCAACCTATGACCACCCGCTCACAAGCGAAGCAGGATTGGGAAGCATCTGCACCCCTGGGAACCCCCGGTGCTTTCGAATATAGCAATGTCATAAATGTGGGAATTTGCTAAGAAACAGGAGTGTGAATCCCTTTGTCCTCTGTGGACTAAAGCCCAAAATAACACAGCAGTACACAGAATAGACAATCTTGTACAAATTCAGACAAAGATTGTGAGGTGTCCCCTCGCCCCCATCACGTGGAGAATCTCCATGATACCATATCGCTATGCAATATCATATGCCTTCTCCAGATCAGAAAACACCATGGCATAGTGCTGTCTACGGAGGAAGGCCTCACAGTCAGCATTTTCCAGTCAGAGCAAAGTCTGACATGGAGTGGAACTTGCGAAAGCCACACTGTGCAGAAGACAGATGGCCTCCGCTGTCCAGAAAAAAGGCTAATCTAACATTTACCAATTTCTCCATCAACTTGCACATGCAAGAGGTTAGAGAGATTGGGTGGAAACATATCCAAATTTAAGATACCATTTCCAGCTCATCAATCAGGTTGGCAAGGATCTGACCCCTAGGATTAATCAAATAGTCTCCCCAGAGGGGTGTCTACCATTCAAATCCCTGAGCAAAAGAGAAAGATCCTCAGCAACTGTGCCGCGACACAGTGGAAGTCCCCTATGTAGAAGACGGCTGACAGTGGTATATACCTCCTATACAGGTGCAGATGCACTGCTACTGCCTGAAAGGAGGTATTTTAAAGCAAGGAGAAGAACAGAGACATCATGCTGGATAGAAATGGTGCATCTTCCTGCCTGGCCCCCATCCTGTGGCATGATAGGCAGGTTGGGATGATGGATCCAGCTTGGTGACTGGCTTCTGAGCAGTTAAGATCACCATGCTTAACATCTTGTCATAAGTGTTTAGCTCCATGGTTCAGGTAAGCGCTGAGTTGTGACGGAGGAGGTTTATGGGTAAGAGAATGGGCCAAGAAAAGGTGATTATAAAGGGACAATGGAAAAGCAGGGGCACAATAAGGGAGAGTTGGTACAGGAGACGGAGATTAAGAGTTAGCAAAGGAGGGAAGAGAAGCTAAGCTGGACCTAGACAGGGCCCTGAGTCCCATCAGCATAACAGCCAGAGAAACATATTGGCGTGCCTTTTACAGGGAAGCGAGTGAGGAGGAAATGCACCAACAACTTTCCCAGGTCCCATCAGAGAGTTCACATCAACCCAGTAACAGGGCTTCCCTAATTTGCACTGAGGCTGGGGGTATGTGCAGCTCCACCAGGTACTAAGTGTAACAGGCTACATAGGGTACTCCTATGCAAATGTGCCAATTCCAATTTGTGAAAACATGGTAGAAGTTAAGGTTGACTTTTATATACAATGTTGTAGCAGAAGATAATCAATTCCTCTTACTGTACCATTTCTTCAGTGAGTATGAAGAAAGAAACTTGGCAATTTCTTCTCAAAGTACACATTCATATCCACACATTATGGACTACCCCATTTTTTTATGCAGTATATACCTGTCCTACCTCTTTTATAGTTCCGTTACTATCTTCCATCTTGTGCTCCTCGACATCACTTTTCTCTCCTTTCCTTCTCCTGGCCATCTGAAAAAAAGAAGAAAAAAAAAGAAGGGGAATTAGATTGCAATCTTTTAACACACCCTAATTTTCCTTCCAGTATGACATAACCATAACCAAAAATGAATTCCTTCTCTCACCTTTGGACCCCAAATTTTTATCTAGTACCACACTCTCCTTAATTTAAAAACCATTCATTACAAAAATAATAATGAAAAATAGACTTCAATTGATGCCTGATTTTAGCTATTGAAGATATAAAGCAAAATCATATATATACAATATTCCCTCACTTAACAGGATCACCTAATCTCTAAAGTGCCATATGAGTGTTAAAACTTTTTTTCTTTTAAAATCCCTTTAAATAAGCATATACATTCTTATATTAAAAAAGTTGCCATCAGCATTTTCTCCTATTAAAATTGATTCAGTCGTTTGATGCTTTAGGACTAAGATGTTTTGTTGTTGTTTTTTCAGTTTTCAAAAATAAAGAGCAGTTTCATCAAGATTGAAAGTCTGCCTGTCATCATATTTTTATTCTACAAACTTATGAAATTCTATTGCGAATTTTGGGGACAGCTTCTTGACTAAACCTAATAGATTCACCTTAAATTCTAATATTGTGCACACTGGTGTCTGTGTTTGAAACATTGGAACCACCCAAAGCTAACTATAATTTTTGTTCTCTCTAACATTTCATCCTCTTTCATAGTTGAGAAAAGCCAGAAAGCTTCTAATGCTGTACATACTCAGAAGAATAGTTCTGATTAGTTCTCAATGCATATAAACAAAAAAGACCATTTCAACCAATTTCTCACTTCAATTTTTAGGTAGATTACAGAGCAGTGAAAGATTCAGCAATCAGCCCTTTTTTAACCTTAATCATTGGCTTCTTTCATTATTGCAGCATTCACTCTATCACTACTGTCATTTTTTAAGTTATTTCAAGTTTCTGCTCTATAGTTTTTTGCTTTTTCAAGAAACATTCTCCCATTCATTTTCATTTTATCCAATGCCATATACCTTAATGTGAATAAATATAGTTGCTTCAGGCAAACTAAAATAACGAGTAGGCTTGCCAATTACCATGAAAATGAAATATGTTAAATATCAAATTTAAGCATCTTTTTTTTTAATCACATCATGTTAAGCAATATTTTCTGAGGTAATACTATATCACATAATCTAACTATAAGTTGAATTATTACAGTTTCTAAATTCAGGCAAAGAATATCCTCTAAAGTTGTTAAGTATTTGAGGGATAGAGAACCTTCAATCCAAATAATGAATGGCAAAGAGGAATAACAAACTACAAGATTATATAAAATGCAATTCAATTCTGCATTGTAGACATTTATGGAGAACAAAAGTTTAAAAAAAAAAATTCCTTTGGCGAAATGAAATACTGCCCTAGGTTTTTAACATTTTTCAAATATCAAGTCATTTGGCAAGCATTACAAACCCCAGATCAAATTTACTCTAGAAAGCCCACACACCTCTCAAGAGCAATGGGGAAATAGTAATATTTTATAAAAATATATAAATCTCTAAACCATTCTGCAAAAAAATAATATACAAACCAAGTGCTCACAAATAAATGAATGTTGAAATCTAGAAAATACCATAAAGCAATATATCATCATCTCACTATGCTTAAGAAATGCACAATTATTTAGGTAATCATTTGAAAGTTATATAAAAAATGCAAATATAAAAGGATAACAGGAAATAGCATTATTATTTAATAAATTTTTGTATGTACAAATGGAGGAAGAAAAAGGACAGGAAAGGAAAGATATAATATATTCCAGGCAAAGGCGGTGCATTAAATAATACATTAACTCTTTCAATGCAACTGAGATGATATCAATAACTAAAAAAAATCTAGCATTATGCCAGTAGTAGTTAATGTAAATATTTTTTTGTATATTGACTGCAATATATATTCCTTTGGTTATTATTTTAATCAATAGCAAGAGCTAATATAGAAAGGCTCCTGTATCTGCCCCCAAAATAAATAAATAAATCAAATCCAGAAAATTCTTAAGATAATTGCCAAAAAATTTAAAATATGTTATGAGGTAGAAGTTGAAACAAGGTGATTTCAAGAAGCCTAAATGCATGCTGTACATGCCTCATCTCCTTTGACATCTACACCACATACATCCAGAATACACTGCAGTACAGCTTCAGTCTACCTATAATGCTTATTATATTATTCTCCCCCTTCCATGGATGGGTATATCCACTGATAATAGTGAATGCTGTATGGACCATATTTAGTGTATAGCATTGTTTTTATGTATATTTTATTTTTTTATTTTTTAAGAGCTCATCTGGCGGCTGCCTACTTGGGCATTAGTCGCCGTATTAAAACAGGCCTAGTTCTAGGCTACTTTAAAATAAAATTAAAGAGAAAAAAAAACCCACACCCCGAAAGGGGGAAAGGAAGAAAGCTGGTGTGTCGGGAAGAGGTCCCTCCGGCGCAGGAGCGTGCAACTAAAGGAAAAAAACAAACAAAAAAAACAAATGCAAAAAAAAACAAAAAACCCTTGCTTAAATAATAGGGAGAAGGCCGGCCTCCCCCAAGAAGTCAACAAGTCCACAAGTCAATGTGCACGAATCTGAACCGAGCACAAGGGACAGGCGGTAGCGACCCCGCCCATCCCGGTACTGGGACAGGTATCGTGCGCGAAGATCACCCAGACTGGGACATTCAACAAGAATGTGCCGAACAGTCTGGGGGACGACGCAGTCGTCATAATAGGGCGCAGGCGAGCGCTCCATCAAATAGCGATGCGTCACACGAGTGTGTCCGATTCGGAGACGAAAGAAAGCAACCTGAAGCCCTCGCGGCATTGGGGGATAGGTCCATGGGAACAGTTGCGGCGCAATGGCACGCAACTTTAAGTTCCCTTCGACCTTCTCCCATCTTCTTTGCCAAACAGTCCGAAGAGCTGCCCGTATTCCTGCCATGTAGTCGGTGTGAGGAAGAGCGAAACGCTGGTCCGGTCGCAGAGTCCTCGCAGACTCTTTGTCGCCCTCATTCCTCGCCATTCCTACATGCCCAGGAACCCAGCAGAAGATAATCTCGACATCTGCCCGGCTCGCCAAAACCGTGGCGTCACGGATATCGCGAAACAGGGGATGCGGAGATTCCAATGCCCCGAGAGCACTCAGGGCGCTTTGTGAGTCGCTATAGATCACAATCCGGTCTCCGAACCGGGCACGTCGCGTACTCTCCCGTACCGAGTGGTGTATTGCCACCAGCTCGGCCGTGAAGAAAGACGCAGCGCCTGGTAGAGCCCCACTGACTTCAAACAGAGGGGATACGGCGTGGAAGCCAACCCCCTCTTGGGACTTGGAGCCATCCGTATACACTGGCACGGTTCCAGCGTGACACGATGTGTGCTCCAAAAAGGTCGAACGCAATACTCCCGGCACAGTACAGGCTTTGGGAGCAGAGGAGTGGCGACAAATAGCCAAATGTGGTACCCTCCAGGGTGGCGTCTTAGGCAGAACCAGGGGCGCCACCGGCCCGAGAGCTATATCTAGCTCTCGAAGGAGTTTCCTAGCCCTAAACCCAAAGGGCTTAGGGTATGACTGGCGTCTCTCGGCGGCATAGGCACCATGGAGATCAGCTGCGGATGCAGTGAGAGCTGTTGGCGACTGAGGGAGGCGCCGGGCTCGCACGTACAGGCGAGTGATGCACTGCACGCGGCGCAGAGCGAGGGGCATCTCCCCAGCATCGACCAACAGGGGCGTCTTTTGAGGGAAGCGACCGAAGGGGCCTGGCTTCCCTCTCCCCCCTAAGGGGGTTTGCCCTACCGAGCCGCTTGCACGAGGGGCGGTCGGCAATGGGCTGCCTGCTGGCTTTCTTGGCAGTCCCCTTAGAAAGCAAAGGAGGGACTGCCGCTGGAGATAGGAAGGTGCCCGAAAGCACCTCCAGAGAAGGGGGTGAGGGGGAGTCCCCTACACCCGTAGGCGTAGGAGAGGACTAAGCCTCCTCTCCAGTTAAAGAATTATGGAGGGTCCCTTGCGCAAGCACAAGGGGGGACCTCCATTTTCTCGGTGGAGCTGCCCGAGGGCGGCTCCGTTGATTTTCTTGGGGAAGTTGGGGGTTGTTTTTTTTTTTGTCATACATGGGCATGGTGACCCTCTATTTAATACGGGACGCAATAGCTCATCACCTCTCACAGTTGCCCGCACTGCGAGAGGTGCTTACAAGCCCGGCAGAGCCAGGCGCCGCCATTCAGGACCACCCCTCCCGCCTGGTGGCCTGGCAGTCCATCGGCATGGCGGCTCCACCTTGGACACGGCGTAAAATTGATAGAATGTGAAGAGGAGAGGAAAGGGGATGTGAGGAAGGTATGGGTGGGGATGAAGCAGGTTGTTAAAAAAAAAACATCCGGAACCGGAGCTGAGGGGTTAGGGAACAATGTCCCCTCTCCCCCCAGCCCCGATCTGGGGTGGTTGGCTTGAGAAGAAGGTCAGCATCTACCCTGTGAAATTAGAGGCTGACCAGAGAAAGTTGTGGGAGAGGTATGAAATGCGACGAGGTAGGGGAGAAATCGGGCTATCTGAAGGAAGGAAGAGAGGCTAAGCTGGGGCCGGACGGAGCGCTGGATCCCGTCAGCACGGCGGCCAGGATGGCAAATCGCCGCGCCCCTTACGGGGGTTTTTATGTATATACACTACCAAAAGTACAAGTAAATGAAATTTCCATGGTACATAAAGGGATTTAATATATTTTATAAAGATTTCATGATACAATCATATATTCATGAAAATATACTAAATAAACTAACAAAATAAAATATTGACATGAAAATATGAGAACGATCATTCATATATATATATTTTTTTTTTTTTGGAGAGCCCATCTGGTGACTGCCTACTAGGGGAAAATAAATAATAGAGATAACAAAAAGACAATGGTTAAGCACAGGCTAAAAACAACAAGAAATAAAAAGAGAAAAGAAAGTAGAAAGGCAACAAGAAGGAAGCGTGATCGGGCATCCGGGGTAGGCCCACCTCCCCCTGACACAGGAAGATATGACCTACAATAAACAGTCAAATGAGGTGGAGGAGGCCAGCCTCCTCCAAAAAGTGATATAGTCCAGAAGTCTGTGTTATTACAACCAACTCCTTTTTCTCTTTTTTAAAAATTTTGAGAGCCTATCTCAAAAGTCACCTTTCTCCCAAAGGGCATACAACTAGGCTAGATTAAAAAAACAAATAACGAATAGATAACAAATAAAGATAAAAAGAAAGACAAAGGCTAAAAAACAACAAATAAAAAAAGCAAAATGCCAACAGGAGCTAAGTGTGCTCTGGCATCAGGGGTAGGCCCACCTCCACGGTACAGGAACATGCAACCTACAAAAACAGACACATAAAGTGGAGAAGGCCAGCCTCCCCTGAAAAGTGGTATAGTCCACAAGTCTGTGTGCATTAACCAGTTCTTAGTAAAAGGCAGTGACCGCACTCGCTCTGGTAACGGGACAGGTAACTTGCGCAAAGATCACCCAGACTGGGACATTCAACAAGAATTTGCTGAACAATCTGGGAGACAACGCCATCAGGCGCAGGCGAGCACTCCATCAAATGGCGATGCATCCAATTAGGAGATGAGCGAAAGCAGCCTGAAGACATGACGGCATTGGGGGATAGGTACATGGGAACAGTCGTGGTGCAAAGGCACCTAACTTTAAGTTCTCCTGAGCATCTCCCATCTTATTTGCCAGGCCACCTGTAATCCTGTGGTGTATTGCAACCAGCTCTGCCATGAAGACAGATGCAGTGCTTGGCAGAGCCCCGCTGACTTAAAACAGAAGGGATACAGCGTGGAAACTGACACCCTCTTAGTAGTTAGATCCATTCATATAGACTGACACTGTTCCAGCATGACACAATGTACTCCAAAAAGGTCAAATGCAATACTCCCCGCGCTGTACAAGCTTTGTGAGAAGATAGGTAGTGAGGGCTTAGGGTATGACTTGTGTCTCTTGGTGGCATAGGCAGCATCAAGATCAGCTGCAGATGTAGTGAGAGCTGTTGGCGACTGAGGGAGGCACCGCTCTCATGCATACAGGCAAATAATGCACTGTGCAGGACATAGAGCATGTGGCATCGCCCAGGAAATTGACAAGTAGGCTCTAAATAGGGAATGTGCAAAAGGCACAAGTCGGCAGGTGAAGGCAGGTATGGGGGATAGAGTCCACCTTCTGCAATACACAGTTGGCTGCTGATGCATAAAACTTGCAATCATAGTTGAGCTTTGAACAAACAAAGGATTGATAAAAAAGTAAAGCAGTAGCCTTATCAGCGCCCAAGGACCTGAACGTCACAGAGTGAAGAATATCCATGGCGTGGGTTTAAAGACCGTAAGGATGAGAATATGAGCCTGCCAGGTGAGGCGTTGGTCAAATACAAGATGAAGGAAATGGTGCAAGTTCACCACTTCCAGGCGCAGCCCATGAGAAATAAGTCTGGGTCAGGGTGGAGACAGAGATGGTGGCAGAAGTGTACCACCTTTGTCTTGGTCAAGGAAAACCGAAATCTGTAGGCTTCAGCATTGTGAGTGACAAAGTTTAATGCCTGTTGGAGTCGACACACAAGAGTTAGCATCTGGGCCATGCCAAAAGAGGTTGAAAGGACGTGCATGTAGAGCATAGCGAGAACATCTTTCGCACCACTGCGGTGAGGCTGTTGATGCTCAGGGCAAACTGTTTAACACTGAGGACAGTAATGCGGGACACCATCTTCCTGCTCTATTGGGCCAGAGAGGGGTCCCCTCCACCCATACAGAGAATCTATTGTATCGCAAAAATCCAGATATGAAGATTGGGAGGCATCCCATCGCCCCCATTGTGTTGAGAGTATCCATGATACCATATCACCATGCAGTATTATAGGCCTTCTCCAGATAGAAAAACACTGTTGTGGCATAGTGCTGTCTATGAAGGAAGGACTTGCATACATTTTCTAATAAGAGCAGAGCATCTGGTGTGGACTAGAACTTGCACAGGTCGCACTGTGCAGAAGACAGATGGCCTCTGGTCCAAAAAGAAGGCTAATCTAACATTTACCAATTTCTCCATCAAATTTAACACGAGGAAGGATACAGAGATTAGGTGGAAACTGGCCAGGGTAGAATGATCTCTCCCTGGTTTGTGAAAAGCAAGCACAGTAGAGATTCACATGGAGTCTGGAAGGATACCCTCTACCTACAACCTGTTAAACAAATCTAATAGAAAGGCAATACCTCACTCCCCCAGGGGGCAAAGAATGGAATACAGGAAATCGTCCAGACCAGAGTCGTGTCTGTGTATAAAGTGAGAGTGGAACGCAACTCACTCAATATAAACCTGTCATTGGAGGGTTCATCTCAGAGGTAAAGTCCAGTTGGCGGCCTTCTGTGACAACGCGATACACATTGAAAGCTAGCAGAGCAGCATCCCAGCTAGAGAATGTAGTCACAAAGGACTCTGCCATGGATGCAGGGTCTGAGATTGCAGTCCCATTCTGCTTGAGAATGGGAGGGGGGAGGCCTGCAAGAACTTGCCCCAAATCCTTTTTGACTCACTTCCATACCTCTGCTAGTAGGTTTTCCTGTAAAGTGAAGACACGTATGCGTGCAAGGAAGAGCAGCATGCATGCTTCAAAACATACCCTGGCTCGATGAAATTCACAGACAGTGAAATTGTTTGCACACTCGCTGACCACCTCAGAAGCAGTTGGCATGTAAAATGGACAGACATTCTAGAAATAATAGTTAGGCCCATGGCGATGAGGTTGCTGAAGAACTCAACAGCCTCATCTACCAACCTAAACCCCTTGAATGAGAAAGAGAAATCAGTCATTTCCTGAAATGCAGACCAACACTCCTGCACCAAATACCACCGGGGCGGACTCTCAGGCAGCAGCAGCCCAGAAAATGATATTTAAATGCAAAAGTGATAACTACCATGGCAGTCAGACTCCCTAAAAATCACAGATAGTGAAATTGTTTGGGTAACGCTTATAGCGCATGTTGGCATAATGCTTCTGTTTACACACTCAGCTGAACACCACCGAAGCAGTCAGTGTGCAAAATGGACAGACATTCTAGGAATAATAGTTAGGCCAACAGCAATGAGGTTGCTGAAGAACTCAACAGCCTCATCTAATGACCAAAACTCATCAACTGAGAAATCAGGAATTTCGTGAAATGCAGACCACTATGCTGCACCAAGTACCACCAGGGCGGACTCTCAGGCGGCAGCAGCCCATAAAATGATATTTGAATGGGAAAGTGATCACTACCATGGGGGTCATTGAATACCCCCTAACCCAAATCAGTTTGTGTATCCGGAGAGCACAAGGATAGTTTGAGACAAAAAAATTAAGCATTTCTCAGGTAGTGATGCATAAACTCTTCCACATTTAGAACACGTATCTTCAGCTCATCGATCAGGTTGGCAAGGAATTGATCCCTATGATTGATCATGTAATCTCTTCAAAGAGGTGGTCTAACATTCAGATTCCCCAGCAGGACAAAGTGCTTCCGCAAACGTGCCACGACAGGGAAGTACCTCAATCAGGTCAGCCTGGATATGATGCCTGGGATTGATAGAATAGTCTCCCTAGATGGGGTGTCTCATGTGTAGGTCCCTGTGAAAGGGCCTCTGCAACCGTGCCACAACGCTGCGGATGTCCCCAACATAAAAGTCGACTGATGATGGAATGTATGCAGAAATAACAGTATACTTCCTATCCAGGTGCAGCTGCACAGCTACTGCATGAAAGGAGCTATCTTAAGCGAAGATAAGAATGGAGACATCATGCCGGGTGCAATTCATGCATCCTCCTGCCGGACTCCATCTCGTGGTAGGGTGGAAAAATCCTTATACCCAGGGAGGGTGGTCAGAGGTCACATGCCATGCATAGTCTCCTACAAAAAGATAGCTAAAGGGAAACAAGGGGAGATATGCCTCTGCAGCTCCAAAAGGTTGGCCCAGAATCTGCAGCAATTCTTTTGATTTTTTTTTTTAATTTAATTTTAGGAGTCCATCTGGCAGCTGCCTACTTGGGCATAAGTCGCTGTACTCACTACAGCCTACAACTAGACTATATAAAAAAAAAAATAAGGATAATAAGATCATAGAGAAGAAACAAAAACAAAATGCTAACTCAAGTCTGTGTGCATGAACCAGTCCCGAGTACAAACGACAAGGGGTAGCAACCCCGCTCATCCCGATACCAGGGCAGGTAATGTGCGCAAAGATCACCCAGACTGGAACATTCAACAAGAATGTGTCAAACAGTCTGGCCGGCATAGCAGTAGTCACACTAAAGTGCAGGTGAGTGCTCCATCAAATGGTGGTGCACCCCACTACTGTGACCAATTCAGAGACGATAGGAAGCAGCCTGAAGCCATTCCGGCAGTGGGGGTAGGTACATGGGAACAGTTGTGACGCAACGGCATGGAACTTTAAGTTCCCCTCAACCATCTCCTTTGCCAAGCCGCCTGTATTTCTACCATGTAGTTGGTGTGAGAAAGAGCGAAACACTGGACTGGTCATCCCAGTCCTTGCGGACTCTTTGGCACCCTCATTCTCTGCAATTCCTACATGTCCAGGAACCCATGAGAAGATAATCTCAACATCAACCCAGCTCGCCAAAACCGTGCCATCCCAGATATTGCGAACCAGAGTAGGCAGAAATTCCAATGCCCTGAGAGCACTTAGGGCGCTTTGTGAGTCACTATAAATTACACTCCGGCCTCCGAAGCGGGTACATCGTGTTATCTCCCATACCAAGCAGTGTATTGCAACCAGCTCAGCCGTAAGGACACGCAGTGCCTGGCAGAGCCCCGCTGACTCAAACAGAAGGGATACAGCGTGGAAACTGATCCCCTCTTGGGACTTGGAGCCATCTGTATACACTGGCACTGTTCCAGCATGACGCAAAGTGTGCTCCAAAAAGGTCGAACGCAATACTCCCGGTGCAGTAGAAGCTTTGGGAGCAGAGGCAGGCCAACAAATATTCAAAGGTGGTACCCTCCAGGAGGCATCCTGGGTAGAACCAGGGGCGCTGTCAGCCTGAGAGCTATACCTAGCTCTTGAAGGAGTACCAAGTGCTGTATTTTTGAAATATTTTAGTATAGGTAAATCATTCCTATTTTGCTCAGTTGTGTAAACCCTACAATAAAGTTTAAATTAATAACAGTAAGCCATTACCAACATTAAATAAGGCATTGAGGTACATTATTACTAATTTTCACCTTCTTCCTTATTGCAAGCACTTAACAAAGTCCAGTCACTTTAGATTCACTGCTAATAAGAGAAGGTTTACAATTTAGGGGGATTATGGTAAATCTTATGTACAAATGCACTGCATTAACAAGGATATGAGCCAATATAATGAGCAGTATAGGTAGTAGTTAAGTTGCAGTGTATCCTGGATGTTTGTGCTTTAAGGGAATAAAGGAGATAAGGCATGTACAGAATGCACTTAGGATGCCTGAAATGACTATTTCAGCTTTTATTGTAGTGTACATTTTACATTTGTGAGCAATTATTTTTAAGATTTTTCTTGATTTTTTTTTATTATTTTTTTCATTTCAGCTGTGATTAACTGCAGATAAGTGAATTAGTGAAATTTAGATGTGAACAAGTGCCTGAGACTGGAAGACACTACAAAGCAAGAGCAAAGAGACAGCTCACTTAACACAATCCTTAATTGAGATAAGAGGAATGGTGAATATAAATACATGCCTTTAAAAGAGTGCAATAGCATCAATTAGCAGTTATCATGATATACTAATATATACAGTACCCATCCAAAAAGATCAGAATGCCTGTATTTCTATGTCAATTGTCAAAATTGGTATATATACCAACAAGTATAAACTATATATGAATAAAGGTTATGTAAATTTGGAGGAATGAAAAGAATTATCAGATGATAAGCAATTTACTAGAAAAAGTAAAGTGTCCATTTTTTTTATTTTCCATGAATCTGATGACGGCATACTAGAGGCAGTCATCCATAGCATAATATTAGGCTAGATTAAAAAAAAAAGGAGCAAAAGACACCAAAACACCCAAAACAAAGACAAAAAGCAAGAAGGTAACATGCTCCAGCATTGGAGGCAGGCCTATCCCCCCTCCCCTGGTGCAGGATCATGCCTCAAACAACAAAGAGAGTCAAATAAAATGGAGAAGGATAACCTGTTCCAAAAAGTCAGATAGTCATTACGCTGAACAAGCAGTAGTGACGAGAGAAAACCAGAGCAACATTGGCAGATAGGTCTATGGGAACAGTCACAATGCAATGGCACACAGCTTTAGATTCCCCTCAGCAGTCTCCAATCTTCTTTCACAAGCAGCTGTATGGCTGCCCAGACACCTGCCATGTAATCAGTATGAGGAAGAGTAAAACACTGGTCGATGTTGTGCCTTATTTTACCTCATCCTGCCTAGGGAAGATGAGGCCTCACTTAGAGGCGGATCTCTATGTATGCACAGCCACTGAACCTTTCTTTGTATTGTGTCCATAGTCAAAAATCAATAAAGAGATATGGGAAGGAGATACTGTGACCTCCCAATGACTTGGGAAGCTGAGAGAAAAGTCTCCATAGGATGATAAATTTCCAGAATGTGATCATTTACACATACATGGCCTACATGTTTTGAGTTAAAATAGACCTTGAAATACTGGTCGGGCATTCATGCAGATTTGTCCTCAAGCTTTGACTATAAAGGATGGTGCCAATGTAGCCACTATATATATCTTGTGTGTTTATTTTGCACCCATCTGATGACTGCCTGCAAGGGTCTAAGTCGCCATAATTAACACTTAAAATGCCCAACTAATTTGCTCAAAATCGCCCTGGAAAAAATTACAAATTGTACACCGTTATCAAAAATAATATTTTAATTTCTTTTTAGAAATCAAATAATATATTTTAATTGAAAAGAATTATTCTATTGATCTAATTTAAAAATTATTAATAACCTTTTACATATTTAAAATTATGATTAAAAATTCTCAGTTGGTACACAAAACTTTTATTGACTCTCAAGAGGTAAATGCTTTTTAAATCTGTTACTGCTTTAAAACTGTTTTCTATTTTATAGAAAACATTGCTTGTATCTATGGGAAACATTTTTATATATTAAATATTTTGAAATCTGTCCAGAGCCTATTTTTAACCAATAAAGTTATATTTTTTAGACAAAATTGTCTTTCTCATTTGTGCTAACCTAGGGCATTTCCTCATTTTAATTTGATGAAAATCTAAAAATGCAAGCGTGTTAAACAAAAAAAGGAAGTCAAAAACAGGTGTTTACACATGTGTGGACCATAAATCAGCCTTTTTTTTGTGGTCACCTTGTGGTGTGGCCTAGAACCAGTCAGGTTACTCTCATTCATAAAACCTAGTTTACAAACAAAGAAGCCTGACCTAAGGCATTTATGTATTTTGAAGCGGTGACCTTGAAAGGCCCTCAGGCAACTAATGGGTTAATTAACAACAAGCCTAATACTAGGCTACATTAAAAAAAAAAAGTCAACACCAAACCAAAAACCAAGACAAACAAAAGTCGAAAAAAAACAAAAAAACAACAAAGGAGCATGCTCATGCTCAAGTGTAGGGAGGAGGACTGCCTCCCCAGGCGCAAAAACATGTAACCTACAACAATCAGAGTAATAGAATGGAGGATGACAGCCTCCTCCAAAAAAGTCAGAAAGTCCACCAGTCTGTGTGCAAGGATCCATCCTGAGTAGAAGGGACCAGCAGTAGTAACCCTGCTCATCCTGGTACAATATTCAAAGATCACCCAGGCAGGGATTCAACAAGAATATGCTGAAATGCAGTCATCACAGAAAGGGGCAGAGTTGATACCTATTACTTGCCCTCACCAGTGGGCTTTCTGCCCTGGAAGAAGGTAGCAACCTCATTGTTACTTGACTAAGGCTAAGAAGCCAAAATTGTGCTGAGTTATAATAATTTATGTTTGATGTCATTGTCATTTTCATTATTCTATATTTCAATCATTAATTTAAATATAAAATATTCATTAATTTTTTCTAGAGAATGATAATTTGCTTGGCTAAACTTTTATGTTAACCAGGTGATCATTTTCACTAAATTTAATATTGCATGACTCATGACAAAGGCTTCGGCGCGGAAGAAAAAGCGTTGGCTCGATCTGTTCTCACAAAAAAGTCAACTTCAACGTATTCATAACTAAAGGCGTTCTGGATGTCTTTTTCAATAATTTCATTGTTACAAGAGAAAGTTAACGATAGCTTACCCAACATACTAACAAGACGAATAAGCTACTCCAGACGGCAACGATATTCTCTGGAACGAAATATCATAAATCCCTGGAAACAGTATTAGTCCTTTTCCCAAGGTAAGCCAATCTTTTATCATTCTCTTTGCTCTTGTTAAGTTTAACTCATTAAAAGTTCTTATAGAGTAACCAGATCCTCTGTGGACAGAAAAGCAAGTTTCAAGAGGGGTAGTGTGGTGGAGTGAATGTGTATGTATGTGTGTGTGTGAAGGGCCACTCTCCCACCCCTTTTCCAATACCTTCTCCGTCCCTCTGTAAGAATGTGCATGCGAATAGCAAGATGTTTTTTATATATATAATATATATCTGGATTTCATATTTTGTCTAAAATGTTTTTTTCTCTTCCTCAGCTAAGTATTTGTTTATTTTGCACCACCACTCTATTAAATTTCAATAGATTAGTACTGCCTTTTGTAAAGAGTGGCTGGGACGAAAGGGCTTTTTATAGCCTCAAAAGTGTGACCGGATCGCATTATTATACTGAGCTCGGAGGCGCCAGCCTTTTTTGGAGGGGTAAGACCTAGGCAACAATTGTGAATACTCAAATGGCAGCCGGCAGGACTTCCCTCCGGGGGTAGCACATAAGGTCTTTTCTTTTGTTGTTTGCATCCAGTGTGTTTATTAGGCCTCTTTTGTATGTATATAAATTATTGGTTGGTAATAGGATTGTTTTTTTTAAGTAACGAGATCTCAAATTTATTTACCCCATCTCTCTTGTCAATACTAGTTATTTTTTTGTGAATACAGGACTGTACATCCAATGGTTTCATTCTCCCTTAGGTTTTCATGTCCAATTTAGTGTAGGAAGCAGGTAGGATCAATTGGGAGTTAGAGTATAGATTGCGGCCTGCTATATTTGGCACCCAAATAGGGACACGAGATCTAAAAACAGGGAGCATTGTTAGGATTGGATTGCAGTCTGTCATCGGATTGGACGTAGTGATTGTTTTTGTTTTTTTCTGTCCTTTCTTATTAACCTGGGAGGATGGCTTCTGTGGAACAGGGCCTGCATGATGAGATTGTAAGACTGAGGCTGGAGCTGAGACAGAAAGAGGAGGAATGTACAATGTTGAGGAGTGATGTTGGGTATGAATGAATAGACACAGGATGAAGAAAGAAATGGATGAAAGATAAAGGCGGGTTGACCAAAGGATGAGGGAGCTATATGACATGATGAAAAGGTCAGGACCGGCCACAGAACCCTCGAACCTGACCCCTGCTCCGACTGAAGGGGATAAATGGAAGTGCATGTGAGTATAGGGAGGATACAGTGAGTAATAGAAAGGACAGAGAATGGAAGAGAGTGGAACGCAAGAGAGGAAGGAAGACGGGGTCAAAGAGGAAGGATCAGAAGGTGAAAGAGAAGAGTGTGGACTCATTGTACTCGGATGAAGGAGAGTGATGGTATGATTGGCATGAGTGAGAGTGAAGTGAATGTGGGGAAAGGTATTTTGATAAGGGAAGTGCCAAAGGTTGATAAATATGGGTTGCATGGTGGGAAGAGTATGGATGAATTCTTTGGGGAATTTGAGCAGTATTGTAAGCTCAAGTACATGGAGAATAAGGGATATTGGGTAAATGTATTAGGAGTGCTTGGAAGGGAAGCTGGTAGAGTTTTTCCGCATGATCATGAGTGCCGGTGAACCAAGGTATGAGGTGGTGAAGAAGTGATTGATTGGGCAAGTGAAATGAATGAGAGTGTAAAGTATAAAAGGGTGAATGAATTTAAGAAGGCCTGCATGGGGAAGAGTGAAAGTGTGAATATGTATGTGCATAGGCTTGAGACTATGGTGAGAAAAAGTATGGTGATGATGGTGTGAATGAGTGTAAGCAATTGATAAGAAAGTTCCTTGATACAGTCCCTTGAAAGATAAGTGAATGGCTAAATGCGAAGAGAAGGGAGAGAATGCATCTGACAGGTGAACAGTTGGTGTGGGAGGATGTTTTGGAAGATGGGCAATTTGATGAGGAAAGTGACTTAGACGAGGATGGACGGTAGTGTGAATTTTGGGGGTAAGAAGCCCAGGAGCTTTCCTCCACCCCAGCAGTTTGCCAGCTGGGGTAATGTTGAGCTTCCTGGGCTGGCAGGCTGGATGGACAAATGGAAGGGGACAGAGGACTGGTAAAAGCATGACTGGGTATATGAGCGAGCAACCGAGGTATGTCCCAGCAAATGGTGTGAAAAGGATTGTGGAATGTCGTAGGTATGGAAGGAAGGGGCATATCTTGGCAGAATGTAGGTGGTTGTCTGGTGTGTGTTTTGGGTGTGGAAAGAAGGGGCATATGACAAAGGATTGCCAGGAAAGTGTGAGTGTTTCAAATGTAAAGAAAGAGGACATTTGAAGAGAGACTGTCCAAAGTTGAATGGTGGAGCAACTGCTGGGGGAAGTAGGAAGTATGCTTATGGTAATTGCGGAAAGGCTGGTCATTATGCGAGGATGTGTTGTGACCAGACAAATGTATGTAGCTATTGTGCTGCAATGGAAGGACATTCAAGTGAAAAATGTTGGATTAGACTGAGAGCGCAAGGTATGAATGGAAATTCTGAAGCGGGGAAACAGAATTGTAAGAGGGTACCTGCTGAAGTATCCTCTGGGTGCATGAGGGCAAGTAATGTGTTGGTAAGTCTGTCTAGTGTGAAAGTGCTGTCTAGTAGGAAGTGTGAAAGTGCTGTCTAGTAGGAAGTATGAGTGTCTGAGTGTAAAGGTGGAATTTAATGGGAATGAGTGTTTGGCTTTGATAGATTCTGGGTGCAAGATGAGCTTGGTATATAAGGATGTGTATGACAAGCAGAGTGATAAAGCCCTCCTGTCTGAGTGTAAAGGTAGTTTGGTAGGGATTGGTAGTATGAGAGTGCCTGTGATTGAAATAATAAGGTCAGCTGTTCAAATGCATGGTATGTTGATGAATGAGTGTGAATTCTCTGTGATTAATAAGGTGAGTGATTTTGGGGTATGATTTTATAAAAGTGAACCGTATGGTTGCGCATCATGCAAGTGATCAGATTGAGAAAGATTAGTAAATATAGGGTGTATAAGTTGTATGTAGGGAAAGATGGTAGTGTTTTGAGGAGTGTGTTTAGCGGTATTGAGGTGACTGCTATAGAGAGTGTAAGGCTTGTGAAGGGTGAAAGGGTGTCTGTTAGAGTGAGTTGGAGTAAGGATGTGTTTGAATGTGGGTGAGAATACTGTGTTATTGGATGGAAAGGATGCGTGTTATAGGTAAGGTGTGTTACTTGTGTGTTTGACAGCTTGATGAGAATGAATGATCCTTTTGTTTGTGTGCAGGCGGACCCCAGAGTGAAAGGGCAGGTGAAAGGAACCCAAGTTGGTGATGTACTGGGTAACCTCTCCACTGTCAGTGAGGTAGGTCTGGATGATAGCACTGATGTCAGGGTAAATGTTGCAAATGAAAAGACATGTGAATGGACGTATAATGAAGTGGAAAGGATGAATGTTTGACTGAGTATGAAAGGGAGGATGTGTATTGAATGCTGTTTGAATGAAAGGGGGTCATCAGTAAGGTTGATCTGGATTTCAGGGTTGCAAAGCTTCCGGAATTCAAGATTATCCTGAAGGAGGACACCCCAATCTATCAGCTGCTGAGAGATTTCCCACGTCTGGTTGCTGATGAGATTGAGAAGCAGTGTGTGGAATTAGAATGATTGGGGGTGATTGAAGAAAGTGAGAGTGCATGGAATAGTCTGATTGTGCCTGTACGTAAGCCGGATGGAAGATTGTGTCTGTGTGTGTGGATTATTGAAAGGTGAATGAAAGGACTGTGAAAGAAAGGTTTCCAATGTGTGTGTGTGTGTAGTATGCATGGGATGAAGTGGTTTACAAAGCTGGATCTGGTACGTGGGTATTACCAGATGCCAATTTCTGAGGAGAGCCAGGCGGTGACTGCCTTTTCCTCTACGAAAAGGGATTATCAGTTTTGAAACCTCAGCTTTGGTTTGGCTAATGCTCCCGATGCCTTCCAGCGGGAAAGGAATGTTGTGTTGAGTAAGTTTGCAGGGAAGAATGTGATTGTGTTTATACATGATAATTTGATTATGACAGAGTTTTGAGGAGCATATGAGATTGGTGAATGATGTGTTGAGAATGTTGGAGGGTGTTGGTGTGAAGGTGAAAGTAATGAAGTGTGAATGGTTTGTGAAAGAAGTGGAGTTCCTTGGGCATATGGTGAGTGATAATGGGTTGCAAAAGTCGCTCAAGTATGTTGAGAAAGTGCAAATGTTTCCGAAACCTGTGACTGTGAAGCAGCTGAAGTCATTTATGGGTTTGATTGAATTTCAGCGAAAGTTTATACACGAGTGTTCTGGTGTGAGTAAGCCTCTGACTGAGTGGATGAGCAAGAAAGGTACTATGATTGTCAGGTGGAATGATAAGATGAATGAAGTGTATGAAACTGAAAGAGGCAGTGGCTGAAGATGTTAAATTGGCATACCCAGACTATAGTGTGAATGCTAAGATGCTTGAATTGTATATGGATGCAAGTGGGTATTGTATGGGAGGTTTTCTGATGCAAGAGCCGCGTTTGATTGGAGGGAATGTTAGGCAAATATTGGGTATGTATCCAAGGTTAAGAATGTGGCAGAGTAAAACTATTCAACTGGGGAGCGAGAGTTGGCTGCGATAAGGTATTGTATGGTGTGAGGTTCATGATTAAAACAGATCACCAACCTATTGTGTATTTAAAACATATGAAATGGGCTGATAGTGTAGGATTGCAAGGACTTTGGAAGATTTGAGTGATTTTGACTATGTGATTGAGTAGATGCCTGATGAATGGAATGAAGTGGCTGATTTGATGTCAAGGTATCCTGGTACGATTAATGAAAATGTGTGGAGTGAGTGATCTTGAGTATTTGCCGAAAGGGATTATGAATGGAAAGGAGAGTAAGGGTGGTGGTGATTCCTTGTTTGAGAGCATATGGAGTGGTTTACAAGATTTGAAGAGTGATGCAGTAGATGTGAGAGTGCCCGATAGTGTGGATGATGTAAGGAAGGAGGTAATGAGTGAAGTATGTAGAAAGCCTGAAAGTATTGCTATGGTGAGGGTGCGGAACTTTATGAAAGAATTGAGAGCGATGTGTATGCCAGGGGTTGAGCCATTTCAGCAAGTGTTGATTGTAGTGAGTCATTTGTATGGAGTGATTATTTATGTGCACTTTGGTGGTGAGTGATGATGTGGAAGTTGATGATGGTGTGGATGTCAGTGTTGATGTTGGTGTGGTTGTTCCTTCTGTGTATTGCGAACATGGAGGACCTGATATGATGGAAGCGAGAGTGAAAGGTTCTTCTGTGGTTTGATTAATACTGGAGCACAAGTGTCGTTAGTGAACAAGAGGATTCTGACTAAGTACGATGAATTTAGATGTGAACGAAAGCCTGTGAAATTACGGATTTGTGGATTAGGGAATGGAATGATAGTGGCATAGGAACAGGTTAGTCTGAAAGTGAGTTTGGGCAGTGGTGTGAATGCGAAGCATGACTTTGTGATTCTGAAAGATGAGCAAATGCCGTGTTGTTTCTTGCTTGGTGTGGACTTTATGAGATTGAATGGTTTGTCTTTGGATGCTGATAAGGATTGTCTTATGAAAGGTGATTGTGAGGAGATGAGGTTGAATAAGCGTGCCAAGAATGTTGTCAAATTTTGTGGTATGATCAAATTGGTCATGGATGATGAGAATGAGATTTTAAGTGATGATGATATTCTAGAGATGAATAGATGTGTGCTTTTGTTAGTGAGTTGAAGAGATGTGTGATGATGTGTGTTGATTTGAATAAATGGCCTAAGTGTTTGAGTGATTTTAAAAGGTATGCTAAGGATTTTGTTGCGTGTATAGATGTTGTATATTTTGTGAGGCATATGAAGGATGGGGATGATATGTATGTACCTGTGATGTCCTTGGTTGGTATGATTGGTCTGGTGAAAGTTGTGCATGATAATTATGAGCATATAGGTAACTTTAAGTTGTGGGAGTGTATGAAGGAGCACATGTTCCATCAGTTTCTGAGGACTGTTGTGAATGATGTTGTGACTATGTATGAAAGGTGTCAGAAGCGAAAGGTGCAAGGTGTGCAAGCGAAACCGTCGATGTTGAAAGTTGATGCGAAAGAACCGTTTGAGTTGGTAGTAATGATTGTGTATCTTTACCACATACAACTGCTGGGAATGTTGGTATGGTTGTTATGGTGGATCATAAAAGTAAGTTTGTGTACACAGCGGCTGTGAGAGATAAAAGGAATGTGACTGTTGTGGGTGTGGTTGAGCAGATTCTTTTTCCTACGTGTGTATGGAAGCCTAGGAGATGTCTGAGTGATAATGGACCTCAGTTTGCATGTGAAGGGTTTGAGCAAATGTTGAGAGAGAATGGTGTGGAGCATGTGAGGATGACTCTGTATGTGCCATCTTCGAATAGATTGGCTGAATATACAATTAGAACCTTGTGTGAGATGTTGAGAATGATGAGTACGACTTTGAATGACTGGGATGAATGGTTGGCAAGAGTGCTATGGGCAAATAATTTGATGGTGCATAGTGCAACTGAGATGTCCCCATGTCAGTTTGTTATGAATTTTGAAAGGTGAGTGAAAGATAGGTTTCGTTTGAGTGAAAGTGAGCAGAGTGTATGGCGTGAGGCACATGAAAGGTTTCGTTCATTTGAAATGGGTGCAAAAGTATTGAAGGTAAAAGAAGTAAAAGGTAGGTTGAATGTGTCAAAGATGAGTGAAAAGTTTGAAGGACCGTATAGAGTTGTGCGAGTCTGGGAGAATGGTGTGATGTATGTTTTGGAGAGTTTGAATGAAAGTGTAACAGAGTGTGGGCTCATCAGAATCAGTTGAGGCGGTGGAGAGAACCTCCTGACTACCTGGTGAGCAATCCGGTGTATCAACTGTGCAGAGAGAGAGAGAGATAAGGTGCATGATGATGAGATGGAGTGTGATAGTATAGATCTGTCTGGGAAATAGCTTGTCTTGGTCTTGAGGAGTAGAAAGCGTGCAAAGAAGAGTGAAATGAAGAAGGCAAGTATGAATGAAATTAAGTCTGAGCAAAGTCTTTCTGGTATGGGGAAGCTTGAGAGAGAGATTTTGTGTTTGCATAAGCAGGCAAGTGATTTGGCTGATGTAAGTAGATGAGTGAGTGAGCTTCCTGTGGCTGATTTTTCTGGTTTTGGGAACAGTATGAATGATGGTGTGTTTGGGCAGAATGAATCTAGTGTGACTGATTTTTTTGGTTTTGTGAATGGTAAAGGTAAAGGTGAGTTGATGTGGAGAATGAGGGGTGACTGACTTTTCTGGCATCTGGTGGGAACCAGACCAGACGCTGAGAGTAGAAGGGATGTGTGATTTGTCTTTCACAAGAGTGTATCTTGAGTTGGATGAGAGCTGTGAGTGAGGAGCTGATGAATGGGGGCATGAAGAGTGAAGGTTCTGAATAGAAGAGTATGAAAGAGTTCTGTCGAGAGATGGGAGAGCTAGTGATGAAAGCTAAGGGTATGGTGGATGACATGATCGAGTGACGAGGAGACTGAGAGGACGACTGATGAACAACCCTGACAGATGCTATGCGTAGCCAGGGACCAATAGACGAGTGTCAATGGGTGCAGAAGGACACAAGTATAAAAGGTACCATGAGTAAGAATTGCGAGTGTATTGTGAGTGACTGTGGTCGAATGGCCTAAGGAAGGAGGGGTGTGGTGGAGTGAATGTGAGTGTGGGTGAAGGGCCATTCTCCCACCCCTTTTCCAATACCCTCTCCCTCCCTCTGTAAGAATATGTGTGTGAATGGAGAGATGTTTTTTTATATATATAATATATATCTGGATTTCATGTTTTGTCTAAAATGTTTTTTCTGTTCATTAGTAATTATTTGTTTATTTTGCGCCACCACTCTATTAAATTTCAATAGATAATTAGTACTGCCTTTTGTTTAGAGTGGCTGGGACGAGTTTGCAGTAACTTAATCAAATCTATTGTAAGTCCCGCTGGGACAGAAAGGGCTTTTTATAGCCTCAAAGCGCGACTGGATCACATTATTATACTGAGCTCAGAGGCGCCATCCTTTTTTGGGGGTAAGACCTAGGTAACAATTGTAAACACTCTCGAGTGGTAGCTGGCAGGACTTCCCCCCAGGGGGGTAGCACGTGAGGCCTTTTCTTTTGTTGTTTGCATCCAGTGTGTTTATTAGGCCTCTTTTGTATGGTTGTTTGTGTATATATAAATTATTGGTTGGTGATAGGATGTTTTTTTTTAAGTAACGAGATCTCAAATTTATTTACCCCATATCTCTTGTAAATAGTATTGTAATTTTTTTGTGAATACAAGACCGTACATCCAATTGTTTCATTCTCCCTTAGGTTTTCGTGTCCAATTTAGTGTAGGAAATGGGTTGGATCAATTGGGAGTTAAGAGTATAGATTTTCACCCGCTACAGTAGGAGAGTATGTAATAAAGAGGAGTAGAGATATGTGGGTCCACTAATAAGTAGGGTGGGTGAGCAACTTTTATTATCATACTCTGAGCAGTACAAGAGACCAATGAAAAGTTTGGGTTTTTTAAAGGGCCCATCATGTGACTGCCTACTAGGGCAAAAGTCACCATCAACAAAGGGGAGGAGAAAGTGACCGGGTAAAAAGGGTGAGTAGGACAATACAAAACAGGGTGAAAGAAGGTTGGTACAGAAGATGAGGTAGGGGTTAGTATAAAAAGAAAAAGCAGAATAAGGTGGGGCTAGATGAGGTGCTGAGTCCCATCAGCACAACAGCCAGAAAAACATATTGCTGTGCCCCTTATGGGGCTAAAAGTCTACACAGGGTACCACTACCCTACAGGTCCCTTGCACAGCAGCAGATTCAGTGTTTGTCACTGAGCCCAGGATTGCCCCCATAAAAGATTCTGCCATCTGTGACTGCATCACCTCTGGGATAATGTGCAGCTCAGGGGTGGCCTCCCAAGGCATACTGATTCCAATCAAAGACTTTCTCATAGTGGTTTTGTCTTTTTGGTCAGCAAGCCAACCTCCATCGGTAAAGAGAGGGGGTGGCAGGCACACCGACCATCCGCACTCAAAAGGTACGACTGCCATTCTTTGATGAAGAGCACCTGAATCTATTGAAAATATTTGGAATACACTCAGAGGGAGGTCTAGAGTGAGTAATTCAAAGACGGTACAAGAACCCTGGGAAATTCTTTAAGATAAATAGAGCAACTTTACTCTACAAGATTGTCAACACTTGGTTCACTCCTTTGGCAGATGACAAAACATCAAAAATAAAGGCCTCCATGCTAAATATTAATTATGTAAAACCTGTACAAATATTTCCCACTGATAATTTAATAAATATATAATATAAAAATTTGTTTCCACTGTTGTTTGGATCATTTTGAAAAGATTTTTAGTAAATTGCTTATCTACTGATAACTTTCACTTTATTCATCCAATTTGCATAACCTATACCCCATATATAGTTTTATAACTGCAGGTTATTGGACATCAATTTTGTGAAGTGTGGATTTTCTCTGGCAAAATTTATGGAAGATGTTAAAGAAATACAGGTGTTTTGATCTTTTTAGATAGTACTGTATGAAAGATGGGGAGAGTGCCAATTGATAAAAGTGCATCCCACTCAATGAGGCTAATTATTATCTAGAAAAATAGGGGCAGGTAGGAAACTGTGCAAACAAAACTGCAAATCTATCAGAAAGAGAAGATTAAGTGTTGAGAGGAAAGAGAAAAAAGACTATAGATAACAATGGCTTTATCCATGAAGGTGCTCTGAGTCTGGGTAGGAAGGGAAGTGTCAGGAGATTGGAATACTGGGAGATTCTATGAGCATGTGGGACACAGGGAGTCTGGTATGGCAGAGATATCACAGGAGAAAGTATGATAGTTAGGCAAATGCAGACCAACACATCTTTGTCAGGAGTGATGGAAAGGTGAGACCCAATAGCTGACAAGAGGTTTAATTCAGTAAATTTGGGGAAAAGGCTATATTTGACATGCAGCAAATTATTATGCATTAAGGATTTGCTTCACATGTGGAAGAGGTTCTTGATGTGGTGGGGCTGATCAAAATGAGCAGCTTGGTCAGCTGCTTCATTACCAGGCAACCCATGGTAGGAGGTCACAAAGCAAAAGGTGACAAGCTTATTACAATCATGCAGAAATCGCACAACAGGGTATGAATTTAAGATAAATCCATCCAAGCTATAAACAAGCACAACAACCAAGTGAAATATTAGTTATATTCAACTAGTCTACTTAGTAATTTCAACAAAACAAACAAGTAGAGGATTATGACGGGTGATTCATCACCAAGTAATACAAGACATTAAACCTTCAACAATCGTTCGAAAAGTATTATCGATATAATTGAAGTGTGCATTTTTATCTTTTTTTTAACAAAATTAAACTATAATGATTTTGTCCCAAGTTAGGGAAAAATCATGCAACAAGAAAATAAAAATAGGATAAAATAAACTCAATAAACATTGGAGGCAGAAATATGAGTAATTACATTACTGATGAGAATAAGATCTATAGTGATGAAGGCATAAGGGCTATTTAGAAACTTTTGGCATGCCAAGTTTTAAAAAATAAATTCAATTACATTAATAAGGCAAAGATTCCAATTAATAATGCCTCAAGTATATTTCTCTCACCAGATACCGAATGGAATTATCCTTAGTATTAAGGTCCCCACTTAGAATAATATAACAAAACTAAGACCTATTTCTGTGGAATGAAAGAGGAATGAAACTTAATGAATGACTACTCCAAGGGGAATCATAGAATCAAACATATCAAACCTGTATAACCATAGTTAGTACTGAAATTTATAAAATACAACTTAATTAAATTTAAATTAACCTTAGGAAAGCAATCCCTAGAAATACATGCAAAACAAACTTTGCTAGGTTCTCTCTAAAAGAAGGACAATTTGTAAGAAGCGCAAAAAATTACAAGACACCTTTGGTACTGCTGACCAAATTCAAATGTTTCAATGCAGAGAAAATTTCTGGTAATGGCACAATTATGTATACAAGCCACACCATAAGTATCTTGTAATGTTAGTACATTGGTTCCCAAATTCCCAAGCTCATTTAGAATGCACTACTGGTGGGACATAGGGAAGCTAATGTTTCAAACCCATTTTATTGATCTCTAACCAATTTTAATAACAGTTAAAGGCAATATTTCAGAAAAAAAATCAAGGGTAACTCTATAAGTGACAGAAGGAAAGGAAAATGCTAGAATTATTGTAATTCCTTTTTTCAGTAAACCATACCTTAGAAACCTCACTCAGTTTGTAATTGTCTTCAACATTTTCTAGTATAGTAGTAGGAAAACTGGAGGCAGTTGGTTCCTTCTTACCAATATTTTCTTTGGGTAATGGACTTGGTGGCAGGGGTATTGAATTTATATCAACTACCATATTAAGACTAGAGCAGGATTCAGTAAATGATGTACATACAGTCCCATAACACTTTGGTAAGTTCAATTTTTTTTCACCAGTTGAGCTCTCTGCAAATGTATTGCCTTTATTGAAATCATCTTCACTTGACTTGTTCACCAGTTTTGCATCTTTACTACCTCTCATAATATTAGAGGATGGTTTCCCTGACTTAAATAAGCTAAATGGAGGCTTTACTTTGATTGAATATTTTCCTTTATCATCTCTGAATGGAGGAGAACTTTGATTATTACTTTGTGTCAAAGTTTTTCTTGGTATTCCATAAGGGTTACTATTGAATCTCTCTTTACAATATGCCTGAGATTTATACATACTGAACATTCCAGAATTGAATGAGTTTGAGGAAGCTTTTTTGTCTAGCAATCCAAGCTTCTTTTTATCTTTTTCTACTGGATTAATAAATGGCTTATTTCCAGTAAATTTCATTGATGTAACTTGAATATTATCTTCCTTCTCAGGAGGCAATTGGATTTCACTAAGATCAAATGGAGGATAGTAAAACAGTTCAGGTTCATTTTTCTTAGGTATTGAGATATTCTTATTAGTTTTGGATGACTCAGAAACACATTTACCTGGAATGGTTGTTAATTCTATCTTCTCAGGCTGAGATGAAATTCTTTCATCTTTTTCCTTTACATAATTATCCATGGATGAAACATCATTGGAAGAGTTTTGACATTCCTCTTTTCCAACATCCTCTCTATCAATAATAGCTGGTGGATCTTTACTTTTTGCCAGGCTATCCCTCACAACAGTTTTAGTTCTGTTAAAATCAATTCCTTTTTCTTTTATTTGAGACATTTTAGTTTTGATTTGTCCAACACACAGCGACTCGAGGTCTAATCTTTCACCCTCATTCATTGATGAAATACCCTTGCTATCTGGTTCTAACTTAACTCTTTCTTCTTGAATCCTATTTCCAAGAGGTAAAATATTAGAATTTTCTGCTCCATCATTTTGGCTAGAATTTACACAATTTTCTTTGTCAAGGAGTAGTGGTGCAATTGGGACTAAAGTAGAAGCTCCCTCTCCATGTTTTGGTAGTGCCACTTCTACTTCAAAACAAGGATTTGCATTTTCCGCTTCCTTATGCTTGGCTTCAATTTCTTCAATGTTGCTTAGCTTATCAACAATACTAAATTTGCTTTCTGCTGAAATCAATTTATCTTTAGAAATTTTCTGGCTACTAACGCAGTCATTAACCTCCAATAACTTGTCATGGTGCAAGTTAGCACTTTTATCTATAACATTACTGGTTGAACCCTGGATCTGTTTATCCCTCACTGGGAGGTTTACTCGATTTTTGTCAAGAACTTGTGCCAAATGGAATTCATTATCTGATTCAGATGGTAGAGTTTCATTCTTATCTAGGTGTTTTGAAGTGATAGCAGAGGATATACCTAGGGAAACAACTGACTTCTCAGTGTTGATTCTACCAATTAATGGTGAAAGTGTTCTTTTCAAAGCTTTCTGTTTTTCATTATTAGGTTCTAATAAAACAGGACTGTCACTTAATTTATCTTTGACTGCTATCTCAGTTTCATTATAAAGATTAGATTCATTTAGTGTAGATTTAAAGTCATCATCAATAGATTCATTAAAAAGCACTGGATCATTTAGGGAAGATGCAACAACTTGATATGGCAGCAAAGTTTTCCCCTTACAACTTTCTGGAGGTAGCTGAATTCCAAGCATTTTATCCTCACCTAAAGATGGAGACAATTCCAAAGGTTTTGATAAAATTTCCACTTCATCCATCTCTTCTTGTAAAAGCTCTTTCTTTTCCTGTTCATCAGTTCTAGTTTGCAAATCGAATTCATTTATTACCTGTATCAAGCTATCAGCAACTGACAATGGGACACTTGAATGAGAAGATTCATGTTCTGACTTTTCAGTGGAGCTCGTAGTTAACAAAGTGGACTCCTCTTCCGGTCTTTCAGTTTCCTTAGGTATAGAACATTTTTTTCCAGAAAATAATGAGTCATCCTCTTTTAAGGAATGTTTACATTTATCTGAAATTTCTGAATAAAACAGCAAAGGGTCTTGGAGTACCGCATCTTGTTTCTTCTTTAAAGAATTACTTTCTTCTTTAATATTCACTGTTCTATTCTTTTTAATAAACTTATTTTCAACTTGATCAAAATGCAAAACATCTTTACAAGAATTATTTCTCAATTCATCACCTTTGTCTAACTTTCCAGAGGAGAAAGACACACAATCTTTTTGCAAAGCTAAGCATTTTCTTTTAGATTCATGTGGATCCAATACTAACTTTGCTTCCAATTTTTCACTTTCAATGTCATTTATTGAAGTATGTTTAACATCCAATTTGACTTGTAAACAGGGAGATGCCTCTTTGGCTTCCTGAATATGCAAGATTTCAGAATCCCTTGAATCAAACTCAGTTTGGATATTCTTTTGCAAAGATACAGTCTCATTTTTGCAAGATGAGTCATGGTCATTTTCTGGCTCCTTTATTGAGAGACCTTTTACTCCTAATTTTACAGCTTCTTTATCATCTGATAAAGTGGTTTTCTTTTCAACACTTAATTTTGGTGAAGTTATGCAAGATTTGTCTACATATTTGCAAACTTGTTCAATATCCTCAGAGTTTTCTACCTTTTTATCATCTGGTATGGCTGGCAGACTATCCAAGAAGAATGATTCATGAGATTTTCTTAAAGATGAACACCTATTTTTAAATTCTTGTGGCTCTGATACTGATAATTCGCCTTTCTGTTCAACAGCTACTTTATCTTCCTGTTCATTATTCAAGGCCCCTGATAGGAAGGATTTATCTTCCTTAACCTTCAAGTTATCTTTTGAGGAATCTTCTGCAAAAGATCCAATTTTTATTGCAACTTTTTGCAGACATTTATTTTCAGATAAAATCAATTCATGGTTTTCTTCTGAAGAATGTTCCATCATTCCACATTCTTGCAAATCCAGTACCAACAAGTCTTTTTCTGTCAATTTCTCAATACTGCCTTTGAGTGAATTATTATTTTGAGCATAACTCAATGTCATTGGCTTGTTATGAGACTTTACCTCAAGCTTCTCAATCAATAAAGCATCCTCCATTGATTCTGAAGATATATTTTCCATATCGCAGTTTTCTGATAAATACTCATCCTTTTCAAAAGATACAATGTCTTTATCTAGAGATGAGGATTTCATTTCAGTGTGTTGCAGCTCTACACTTTTTTCACTCTTTAATATGTGACTTTCTTGTTTAATTGTTGAAGCTTCTAATACAGAACTATTAGCTTCCAATTTCTCTTTCTGTAAAATTTCTTCTGAATTATCTACAATACAATCATTTTCAACCATATGACCCATTGGTGGAAAAGATATTTCCTTATCTTCACTTGACAAAGACATATTTTCTATAGATAAAGAGGCTGCTTCAGAAGCTGAATAAGATTTTTGTTGTGGACTTGCTGCTTCTTGCTCTTTTAATGAGTTACTTTTGTGTTCAACACTTGATGTTGTCTCAATACACAACTCATTCTTCAGTCTCTCACACTCTAAGTCATATTTCTGAGAGTCATCTGGAACAGATTGATTTTCTACATGGGCATTTTCTTCTAAAGTTGATTGGCCATCATTAAAAGCCAAACATGTTAGGGGTTTTTCTAAAGACAGTTTACTTTTGCATTCATTTGACATTAATGGTAAGAGGCTTTTTTGTAGTTCTATGCTCTTCTTGCCCATTGATGAATCAATTTTTTTGTTAATATTCAATACCACTATTTTGACTGAAGACTTAACTACTACTTCATCGACATTTAAGTAATCCTTTTCCAAATCATCTTGAATGCACTTATTTTCCACTCCATCTTTTGCAGGAAGTAATTCATCTTTAGAAGATAAAGATTTGTGACTCTCATTCGAAGAAGAGTCTTCCCTTTCACGCATTGGCAGTTCCAGAGGTGAATGGTATTTGTTCATAACTCCTTTATCTTTGTCCTGGAACAACTTGTTCCAGTCTCCTTTCACTTTTAATGAGGCAGATTCAATTTTAATAGTGTCATCATTCTCTTGGATAGATGCATTACCTTTGAAAGATAAAGAAACGGGAGCCTCTAT
The DNA here is from genome assembly GCA_963969495.1 of Ceratothoa steindachneri. Taxonomy (NCBI): domain Eukaryota; kingdom Metazoa; phylum Arthropoda; class Malacostraca; order Isopoda; family Cymothoidae; genus Ceratothoa; species Ceratothoa steindachneri. Next base: position 60,870,941 of record OZ018322.1, read on the forward strand.
CAAAGGTAGGGCCTTTTCTTTGCATCCAGATTGCATCAATACTGGGAGCTCTTTCTTTTGAGGTTCTGGAATGCTAATATCCATTAAAGAATAGCTTTCTTGTTCAAGACCTATTGTTACCATCTTTCCTGAATTTTTTCCCATAGTTTTCTCTGCTTGAAATTTCTCTCCTTCACATTCATGCGAGACAAACTTATTTTCCTTTATGACATCTTGTGACAATATACTATCTTCAGCTTTCAATGATGAAGATTCAGGGTAGTTTGCTGCCAATTCTTTACCTTCATTGTCAAGTGTTTTTAATGAAAAGCTTTCTGGTGTAGTCAAACTCTTCTCAATTTTATCAACTTGCAAGTTATCCATTTTAGAATTTACTTTGTTAAAATCATTTTCTACAAATAATGATTCATCTTTGCATTTTGCTAACTTTGAGCTCAAGTTCTTTTCTTCTACTAGCACATTTTGTTTTCCCTTTGATTTGATTTTCGCATGAATATCTAACTTAGGTTGTTCAGCTTCTACTTGCAGTTGCAATCTTTTTTCTGTTCCAACACTCTTCCCTTTTAGAGATACTCCTTTAATTTCAGAACATTTCTCTTCCCCTTGATCAACTGATAAAGGACCTTTCTCTTGCAATTTTTCCTTTTTAACAAATATGGGAACATTTTCATTCTCTACTCTAAGGGACTCACCACTTTGGGGAAAGGATTCTGAGGTAGTTTTATCCCTTGGTAAAGTATTTGAATCAAGGGAACTCTCATTTTTGGGGGGCGCTTTGTTTTCTCCACCATATACAAGAGTATTATTTTCTTTATCTTGCAAAGAAATGGACAACTTTTGAGGCAGTTCTGAAAGCAAACTGGCTGCCTTGTGATAAACAATGCAATCTAGTTTTTCATGAGACCTGTCATCTTTCTCAGATGTTTTCATATTCACTTCAAAGGAAGAAAATGAGAGCAGCTCTGATGAGTTTTCTTGCAAGGATTCAACTCTTTTTTCAATGGAGATCTCTGAAGTGGACAATTTTTCCTCCAATGGCATTGTTTCATCTTCCTTGACCAATGGACTACATTTTTCATATTCAAGGAGGTGCATTTTTTGAGAGGGCTCATTATTTGTATTAACAAGACCTGATGTTAATGAATCAATAGCATTAGTTTCCTTGCAAGAAGAAAGGATTCTTGAATTATCGAAAACAGTCAATTGCTGTCTGGATACCTCAGGGGAATTTACAATCTCACCCCTTTCATCTGATGTCTGATCTGAACTATTCTCATTGCTACCCTTAAATATAGCAGAGTCATGCAATTTTGATGTTTCTGAAAAAGAGGATACTTCAGCATCATCACTTTTATACACTTCTAAATCACTTTTGCATTGTTTACTGCAGTTTCTAATCTGTGTCTTTTCCTGAGGTAATTTTGTTTGCTTAGAGCCATTTAATTCTTCTTTCACAAAAGCTTGACTTTGGTCATGGGACATCTCTTCTGGTGTAACTGAAACTTCCTTGATATAAGAAACCGTTTCTAGATTTTCCGTTACTACTACTGGGTCAGAGTTGTGAACATCATCCTTCTCCTTTTGAGGAGGTTCTGGTTCATCACATGAGGCCAATCTAGAATTTATCTGTTGATCACTTGAATCTGGAGATTCAAACTTCCTTCTAAGTATTAATCCTGTTTTTTCTGAATCATCACAGTTTTCTTTATGATCTAGTGATAAGTTATCTTCAGAAATGAGAGCAACATGATACGAGTATTTGGATTCTGAGAATGCTGGACTGGAGTCATGAGTAGTCTCAAGATCAGGTTCGAGATTAACTTCAGACAAACAGGAGCTAATATCCATTGTTCTTAAAGTCTTTGGTTTTGAGACTGCAAGAGGATTAGTAACATGAGTAGACAAAAAATAACTTAGCATTTTTTCAGAATTTTCCTCTGAAGTAGATGACTCTTCCGAGTTGACAGATATTGGTACATCTCTATTTATATCTTCACTTTCACCAATGTCTGCAGCTAAAGTTGCTTCTTTAAGTATATCTGTGCAGCTTATATTTTCCTGACTATCAAGACTCAATCTTGACCCTTTACCTCGTTTCTTTTCTTGGTACTCCTCATAGTTAAGGGAAAGTTGGTTCTTAGATTCAGTTTTACCTTCTGAGATAACTGGCAAATTTGTATTTGAACTAGAGTCAGATGCAGACAAAAAAACAAGTTTTTCCTTTATATCTCTTTTTGTCTCATTTGCTTCCCCTAATGTAGGATTATACTGTCTTTCCTTCAGTATCACAGTAGCAACATTCTCTTCTTGTGACAGAGGAGGGTTTGGTGCTTGTTTAGAATCCTTTGAAGAAATTCCTTGAGACTGTGTCTCACTTTGACATTCATAAGTGGACTCGAAAGTAGCAATACTAAGCTTTTTCTTTGTTCTTTGAGTGATATCCTCTATTAAGTTCTCTATAAGGTAGCCCTTCTTTTTTGACGATTTCAGGGAATGGGAAAGACTCTCTGGTTTGTAGGCCAATGAATCTTGAGGCAAGAATTTAATTTTGTGTAAGTGAGAACTATCAGGTAACCTTTCTTTACTGAAAGTATCACAGGGTAAAGATTCAGAGGTTGAGGAATCAACATTTTCCCCATCAGATGCCATTGACTCATCTAAGTGACCTTCAACTGCTATATGGGCATCTAAAATTGGAGTTTCACTGGTTAAAGACTGAAAGGTGGGGGCAATGCCTTTAAATTTAGGAATGGATTTTGGAGGTTCAATAAGCTCAGAAGTTGATGACACCTCACTTTTATCATTGGAAGGAAACTTTTCAATATGAAGAGGCATTTCAATCTGTTGCTTAAGACTTTCAATAAAATCTGGGTTTGTTGATATTTTTTTATCAAACTGCACCCCTGATTTGCTGCTTATAACAGTGTGTGACTTCTTCATTGATTCTAAATGTGAAGAAGATGGCTTGGCTTTATTTTTTAGGTTATTTTCCCATATTTTCTCTGATTTCCCAAGTCTCGAGCTTCTCCGTAATGGTCCATCAACATTTTTTGATAAACTTAATTCATTCAAAGATACATCTTTACAAGGTGAACTTCCTCTTAACACAAGATTAACAAGATCTTTCCTTATTTTACTACCCACCAATGAAGTATTTTCATTAATAGGATAAGAGTCAACATTCTTCCCCAACACCTCATCAACTCCCTTTTGTTTTCCACCAGACTGACCAAATTGCAATGTACCCTTCTTAACACTCTTAATCTTAACTTTATTAACAGTTTTTGTTTCAGGGATTCTTGAGTCATCTGTTTCCAAACTGAAAGAAGCTTCCTTCTTATTTTGTTCCGAGATCTTCTTTGCTTGTGCCAAAGAAACTTTAATCTTTTGGTTATGTACTTTATGCTTTGCAGCAACAAACTCTCTCTTTTTTACAATGGCTTCATCTTTTGTCCATGAGTTTTCGAGCTGAGGAAGGCTTTTAGAAAGTACTGGTACTTTAACATTTATAACTTTAGGTGAAGAATGGGGGATTTCAATTTCAAGATCACTCTTCTCTTCACTACTAACAAGCATGTCAACATCACTAGCATTATTACTACTAGCACTACTAGTAGAATCAGCAGGAGAATCGGTATGAGTTAAAGAAACATTAACTAATGGAGACCCCTCCTCTTGCACTGATGAAGAAACTTCTGCATTTTGAGGACTCATGCAATTCTTTGTGATATTTTTGAATGAAACATTTTGCTTACATGATTCAGCATCGAGTATAAACTTTAATTTACAATTGATAGATTCTTTAAATGAACTTATAATACTAGTACTAGTTTTAGGCACTGTTTCAGGTAGCTTTATTTTAAGGCTTGGAACCTTATTACTTGGAGTGTCTTCTGTTTCACCAAATTTTTCTTGTGTAACTAAGAGAGGCTGGAGGATAGGGTCAGAAGTGGTTGAGAAGTGCCTTTTAAGAGGCCCACATTTTGAGGCCTTGTGTTGGCCTTTCTTCCTGAGCTTTGATTCAGATGAAGATGGATGGTGTGGGGGCTTCTCTTCTGAATCATCATCTTCAAGAGATGCAAGAGTGAGAGCTTTCAAAGCTTTGGTAGAGCTTTGACTTCGTTTAGGGGGATTCTGAATAGATGACTCATCATCTGGCTTCTGTGGTAGTACCACCTAGAAAAGAAATATATTTTTGTTAAAAAAAATACATAATAAAAATACATCCTAAGTAGAGTTACTATTAAATGTTTTTCTCTAGTAAACTTGTATAAACTTAGAAGTGAAATCTAAAGACTACTAAATATAGTTACTACAAGAATTCAATTTTAAAATATACTCCTGAAAATCTGCATTTAAAAAAAAGCAGACCTTAGGATAACAAATTTTTCATTTATGACCCTAATCAAATGTAAAATTCTGATCAAGATAACCATGTTATATTAAGATGGTTGGGTTATAAATAATATAAAAGATTTTACATAATTACACAACTTTTAGCAATTTGAAGAGTAATTCATATGAAAAGTACCAGCTATCAGGGTGCAGCTATCAACAATTGACAAGTTGTGTAAGTTGCATAGAGCAACTTACACAGACTTCAGATAACCCTAACTTTGCACATCAACAATAGTGATTAGTATGGGTGAACTGGTGGCAGTAATAACACCTCTGCGGCAGTAATAAGTGGTGAAGAGTGGGTAAAATGGAGGAGTAAAGCCCAGGCTCTCCAAACATATTTGCGACAGGGGGTATGATTATGCAGCTGGGCCATCTGATCACACGATTGTGCTGTATAAGGTTAAACTGGTTAGTGCATGGATAAGAAGATGCAAGGAAGGTAGAACAGAAAGTGAAAGTTCATTAAATCAGAGAGCAAGGTGAGAGTAGAAGAGGGGAAATAGTGCAGGCATTGAGAGAGCAACTGTGGGACAAATTTAACTAAGTGGTAATCGGTGGAAACAAATCCCACACACAATAATTGCAATCAAACATCCCACCACAATCACCCCCAACAAACAACTCACCTGAATTAAACCAAATTATGAACATACGTAACATCATCCCAACTTCAATGCCAAGACACTGGCCCAGTATATGGACAGCTCAGATACAAACAGAGGGACACTGATCCAAGCCCCGACTGAACACCTCAGTATACTAACAGACATCACATTCTGCTGGCATAATCTTTCCCTCACAGCATCCTGGAGAATGGTAAAAACTCTTAAGCTCTGATCATCTTCCAAACATCATCATCACAACACAAAAAAGATGCATATCAGCTAGCCACAGATGCACATATACTAATTACAAGACCCAACTGGGAGGCTTTCACAAATCAGATACAACACATGGAATCATCAGACAATGAGACACAATAGCACTATACAACACCTCACTGTCAAGATACAAAACACCAGACACAAGTAGTAAGCTCAAATAAACAATGAAATATCCAAACAAATACTAAAATGAATCAATTATATCCAATACTAATGTTACAAAATCACACACTGCCATCATAACAGATACAATACCTTCCAACAAACAACAGGCAAATACACTGATCAATAATTTCACAAAACTCACCCACCTACACCCTTCACCAATCTTGACCAGCAGATGAAATACACCATTAATAACCTCAAGCACTCATCCGCCTATGGCCCAGACAACATAAGCAAAATACACGTAAAACACCTAGGGCCACAAAGCATACAAGCATTCACAAACATATCAAACTTCTGCTACTTTCATAACATAGCTAACATCTGGAAATATGCTACTATAATCACCATCCCTAAACACAAAGACCCCACACTACTCTATCTCCCCTCCAATCACAAAAAGACTCTGTACTAAAACTAATCACACTGTACATCCCACTAGCCATAACAATTGGTTTCAGACTGACTTACACACCACAAACACGCTTCTGACACACCTCACACAAAGAAAATTTGATGGTATGAACTCAAATAGTCCAGCACAGAGAATACTCTTAGTTACACTAGATATCAGTAAGGCCTTTGATGCTATCTCCTGACAAAACCTAACAAACTTACACCAACTCGGGGAGACTGACATGTTCAAAACAAGATGAAGAGTGATGGGGCAGATCTCAAGGCCTGCTAGTGGCTGAGTAAGAAAGATTTGGAAATGTTGATTTTAACATTTGACAAGGGATGTGAGGAAACATTTAAAAGTGAATGAAGAAAAGAGGCAATGGTATTTAAATGTGAGAATTGGGTCGGGGTGTGATATCAGTCTGATGTCACCCTTGAAGATGTTTTAAAAATCCAAAATTAATTGTAAATGATAGTAGTAGAGATGAAACAGATATGAACCACAGGTTTAAAATGGTAGGAAGGTCTCTGGGGTGATATTAGAGTTAGTGAATGGTAAGGGTTTGTGTGTGTCATATGCTAGGGTGCTGCAAGAGAGTATACTGGTGCTAGTGTTGGTGTATAGGAGTGAGATAGTATACAAGGAAAGATCTTGATTAAGAGCAGTGCAAAAGGACAACTTATGAAGGATGGTTGTTATATGAAAGTTAGTATGTGGAATGACTGATTAAGATATTTTTGTAGTGAGGGAGAAGGGTGTGAATGAGGTTGTGCTATTATGGAAATATAAGAACAATGGATGGAAATAGACTTATGAAAAGAATACGAGTGCCAGGATATGAGAAGGGTTGGAAGAGTGCAGTAAAATGTGGGTTGATTATGTGAATGAAAGTTTGATAGAGAAAGGGCTGGCTGAAGTGGATAATATTGTGTATGGCACAAGATGCTCCAACATAGCACCACAATGCTATAAAGGGCCAATGGTGCATAAAAAATTATCAGGTTTTTGCACAAGACAAAGTGAGATGTGCAATGGGGAAGGTAATTGAGAGGACAATGTGCATTAGGCTCTGTAAAAAGTGGTATATGATCATGCTCTCAACTTTGTATATTTTAATTCAAATCAAGGTAGAATGAGTTATTAAGAACCTCCTTCAGGTTTAGAGGAGCAATGCAACCTTTTTTTTTCACTGATATTTGTAAACAAAAGAGCAGAGATCTTAAATTAAACTTGGTTTGAGAATAAAATGGACAAACCTTTTGTTATCTTCATGAATAGAAGGTGTAATTACCAGCTTTTGATGGGCAAAAAAAATGACTTCCATAATAATGCCATTAAACAGTTATTCAAAATGACAAAACTATTTACCTTTTTGGATTTTGAAGCCACAGCTGCTTTTTTCCCTTTCTTTCTGGAAAAACTGGATGTGGCTAGATCTTGGGTGAGAAATGCAGCATCGCCAAAGCCAGGATGAATGATGTGTTCATCTTTAATGTGAGGTTCTTTACTTGTTGGGGGAGTTGGTGTTTCTCGAGGAGCTTCACACACTCCTATGACATTTGGTAGTAGTTGTTAAAATGAAACATGACACCAAATAAACCTAGTTTGGTGCAGGAATTTTGAACAAAGCACAATTGGGTCTTCCTCAGCTGTTTCCTTGGGATCTTACAAAACCTAATGCATCTACCTTTACCACAATCATTTCCTAAAAAAAAATAAACTAATATCCCAATAGCTTCCATACCCTATCTAACAACTTCAACCAACTACTTTTACAGCTTTACAATAGCTGCACAGACAAATATCCCAGCAAAACAGAAAAAGATTCCCAAATACTCGATGAATAATCTACAAGACAAAGTATTCATGCAGAAAGGGCAGCATGTAAAAATCTATCCACATCTCACAAAGAGCTCACCTATCTGATTCCGACGTTTAACTTGCTCCTGAAATAAGGCCTTTTGGGATTTGAAATAGTCTTTCAAAAAGTCGCTGTTCAGATATGCCTCATTTTCCAGCTGAAAGGAGAAAAGAGAGAGAATTTAAATCAATTGCAAATAAAATTAAGGAAATAGCCTGTACAGTCACATCTTTGTAAGAAGGGTTTTGAGGGGAGACTCAAGAAAGTGATAAAGGAAAAGTGATAAAGGAAAAGTAAAATAGGAAGAAAGTACATAGCTTGAATACTATAAGATAAAAGTACTAGGGGCACTTGAGAGTGGAAGGAAATACATATCTTCAAATATACCCATGCACCCACTGTTAAAAAAAACTTATCAATAGTCTACATTTTAATTTAATTGCCCCATTATGTTGGCAACCTAGATAAACCCCAATAACCAAACAGAATTCCACAGAAATTAGGGACAAACAGGGTACCTGGAGGTTTTGATTCAGTTGTGCTTGTTGTTAGAACAGGTTCTTAAGTATGCGATGAGTGGTGGCTAGTTCCAGATAGCAATTTTTTTTTTTTTTTAATTTTAGGAGGCCAACTGCATACTAGGGTAAAAGGTAGGCTATATTAAAAAACAAATAATATGTAAATAACAAATAATGTGGTGTCATGGATATCACGGACCAGGGGAGAGGAGCTTCCAAAGCCCCAAGAGCACTCAGGGCACTTTGAGAGTCGCTGTAAATCACAATCCGGTCTCTGAACCAGGCATGTTGCATTATCTCCCGTACCGAGTGATGTATTGCAACAAGCTCAGCTGTGAAGAAAGACAGCGCCTCACAGAGGCCCATTGACTTAAAACAGAGGGGATACAGCGTGGAAACTGACCCCCTCTTGGGAAGTGGAGCCATCCGTATACACTGGCACAGTTCTAGGGTGACACAGTATGCTACAAAAGGGATGAATGCAATACTCCTGACGCTGTAGAAGCTTTGTGAGCAGAGGCATGGCAACAAATAGTCAAAGGTGGTAACCTCCAGGGTGGCATTGTGGGCAGGACCAGGGGAGCCAGCAGCCCTAGAGCTATACTGAACTCTCAATGGGTATGACTGGCATCTCTCGGCAGCATAGGCACCTTCCAGATCAGTTGTGGATGCAGTGAGAGCTGTTGGTGAGTGAAGGAGGCATCAGGATCATACATACAGTGAATAATAGACAGTGCATGACACAGAGTGGCATTGTCCCAGCATCAATAAGTACCCTCTCAATGGGGGAGGTGTGGAAGGCATGTGTTGCCAGGCGAAGGAAGGTGTGGTGGATCAAGTCCACCTTCTGCAATACACGCTCAGATACAGATGCATAAAACTTGCATCAGTAGTCGAGCTTTGAACAAACAAAGGATCAATAAAAAGGAAAAGCAGTAAGTAGCCTTATCAGTGCAGACTGTCACAGAGCAAAAAATATCCATGGTGTGGGTACAAGAGACCCTAAGGCTATGAATATGAGCCTCCCAGGTGAGGCATTGGTTAAATACAAGACCAAAGAAATGGTGCAAGCTCACCACTTCCAGGCAAACCCCATTTAGAAACAAGTCTGGGTCAAGGTGGACCCGTGGATGGTGGCAGAAGTGCACCACCTTAGTCTTAGTCAAGGAAAACCAAAGCCTGTGCACTTTGGCATAGCAAGAGACATGGTTCAATGTCTGTTGGAGTAGGTGCTCCAGAGTTGCCATCTGGGCCACACCATAAGAGATCAAAAGGTCGTCCACACTGAGTGTAGCAAGAACATCTTTCAGCAGCTCCAAGGTGATACTGTTGATGCTCAGGGCAAAGAATGCAACACTGGGGACACTTTCCTGCAGGACACCCTTTTCTTGCGAGGCATCTCATCACCCCTATTTCCATGGAGTATCATAGGCGTTCTCAAGATCAAAAAACACAGTGGTGTAGTGCTGTCTACAAAGGTCTCTCAGAAGGCATTTTCCAGTCAGAGCAGAGCATATCATGTAGGGGGCAACTTATGGAAGCCACAATAGGCAGAAGACAGGTGGCCTCTGTTGTCCAGGAAAAAGGCAAGTCTAACATTTACCAATTTCTCCATCAATTTGCACATGCAAGAGGTTAGAGAGATTGGGCAGAAACTGGCTGGGGCAGTGATATCTCCCAGTTTGAGAAAAGAGAGCACAGTAACAATTTGCTTGGAATCTGGGAGGATACCCTTTGTCCAAATTCTGTTGAAGAAATCTAACAGAAAGGCAATGGCCCACTCACCAAGGTGTAAAAGCATAGCATACACAATGCTTCTCACTCAATTTAAACCTGACATTGAAGAGTTTTTTGCTTCTGGAGGTAAAGTCCAGTTGGCAAACTTCAGCGACATCACAACATGCATTGAATGCTGCATCCCAGCTAGAGAAAGCCATCATGAATGATTCCCACCCCCAGAGACAGGGTCCAAGATTGCTGTCACATTCTCCTGGAGAATGGGAGATAGATCCTGCAAGAACTTGACCTGAATCCTTTTAGTTCTCTTTAACACCTCTACTAGAGAGGTATTCCCATTAAGCGAAGACCTGTATGCTCGCCAGGATGAGTAGTGGGCATGCTTTGAAAGATACTGAAACCTTGCACTAGCTCAACAAAATTACCCAACTGTGAAATCATTCAGGCAGGGCTTATTAGTGTATGTAGGCATAATGCTTCTGTTTGAAGGCTATCTCACACTCAGCTGAATACCAAGAAAGCAGTCATTATACAAAACAGAAAGACATTCTACTAACAATAGGCCCACAGCGATGAGGCTGTGAATGGGAAAATGATCACTACCATGGAGGTCATGGACCACCTCACACCTAAAATCTGGCTGTGCATCCCGAGGACACAGGGAGAGATGAAGACAAATATGAAGCAGTTCTCGGGCAATGATGCATAAACTTATCCAAATTTAGGATATCTATCTCCAACTCAATGTCAAGAGAGCAAGGACCTGACCCATGGGATTGATTGAGTAGTCTCCCCAGAGGGGATGTCTAATGTTCAAACCCCCAAGCAGAAGGGCCTCAGCAACCATGCCATGGTGAGGCTGAAGTGCCCTGCATTTTAGTTGAATGATGGTGGAATGTACACAGAAATAACAGTATACCTCCTATCCAGGTGCAGCTGCACAGTTTGTGCCTAAAAGGAGGTACTCAAGGAAAAGAGGACAGAGACATCATGCCAGGAGTAAATGGCACATCCTCCTGCCTGGTCCCCTTCCTGTGATGGTGGAGTCACAAAACCTTTATACCCCAGGAGGGTAGGTAAGGGGAAGGTGCCGAGCATGGTCTCCTTCAAAAAGATAGCTAACGGGGAATGGGAGATGAGCCTCAGAAGCTCCTCCCAGTTGGTCCTGAGTCTGTGGCAAATCCATTGAAGGAATATGCCCACCAGGCCTATATTGGAGAGAATGCAGGGGCCTTCTTCAAAGAGAAGACCCTCATGGGAATGGCAGAACTCTGGGTGCTGTTGGCAAAGCAAGGTGCTGAATGCGCTGTCACCTTTGATGACTTATCGCGGAGATTGGGCTCACCATGCAAGTCTTTTCCTCCCCCAGCTTTGAAATATTAGGCAGGCAGGCAAGGTTCCTTCTTTTGGAGGATTCACCATATCCTAGACACCCAGACAAGCTGTGGGCGAGTCTGTAGGAGGCAATGCTCCTTTGCAGCTGGTACTGTCCTCCTTGGGGGAGGGGGCAGCTTTAGGAAGCCTGGAAGATGATCAGATGACCACCTTCAGGGGTGTTGCCTTCTGTGAGTCTAACAACTAGATAAAGAGGCGTATGGTCATTTTGCCTTATGTGGAAATTGTCCTGCTGGGGGGAGGAGGGTGACCCCTGGTTTTAACCAAGGCTGGGTGTTAACCCTTGTACAACCAGCTCAACCAGGGGAGTGCTTGGGGTGAGTAGAAGTCTTCTGAATGGGCACAGAAACATCCATGCTTATAGGCCTAAAGGGGTGCCAGTTTTAAAATTGAGGCATAAGACTTCACATGCAGTGCCTGGGCACAAAGACAAGTCCCTGGCCTCGCAAAATGAGATGATCCATTGCCTGAATGGCCAGGGTTTCCTTCTCCAGGAGATACAAACATTGCTATGAATATGCAGGTTGCAGCTCTCCACAATTGACACACTTGGCCATACACATTAGGTACTTGTATATGGCCTTGGGCCAACTTACTCATACTTTGGTAAACCCAACTCTGCATATCTACACAAACAATTTGTATGGTCAAAGAAGTGGTAGTAGTAACACCTACACTGCAGTGGTACAAATTCCTTCATGTGGTAGCAATACCAACCAACATACACCGACTCAGGGAGCCTGTCATAGTCAAATGTGATGGAGAGCGTAAGGATGGGACTCAAAGCCCCTCCCCGTTTTCTCATCACACGTTCGCCCTTCACTGCCCCATGGTCTGCCAACTCTAAGGTGATGTCTTCTATGGGATAGTCTATGAGTTCCCTCACATTAACCACTTACTTCACAAAGTTCATGGTAGAGTGCGGAGTCACACTCACTGGCAAGTATTATTAAGTGTCTGAAGGGCACTAATCAAGGCTGCCCCAGAGGGATCCAACACAATTGCAAGAAGGCTCCTGTCCAAGAAAGAAGTCACCTTCTGCAAGCTAATTAATGCTCTCCTTTGATGCAACATGTTTGCCCTTGGCCAACATGCTGCCATCAGTGGAACGAATAACCAGAAAGCATTTGAAGCCAGTGAGCTAAAATATGGCAGGTAGTCTCTAATGAAGGGCCCGGACATAATCGAAGATCCACTCTGACCACTTGCAATGGTGTCAGACGTGCTGATTTTGGCCTGGTCACTGGCCAAAAAAAGCAGCATACCTGTTCATCCCCAGACCCCCTGCGGAGGGAGAGGAAACTTTAGTTCTCTTTGTTTTCATATGTTCCTTTTCTTTTATGGAGAGTAAACTGGTTTCTCTTCACTGCTGAAAGGAGCCCTTAGGCCAGGGGGGCAGGTCCCATCAAGATCCTTCTCCAAGAAAGTCTTAGTTCTCAACTGTGGATCAGCTAGGGAAGGTCCTTTTCCTTCCAAGTAATCAGTAACCAAAGCCACCCGAGGAAAAGCTTGCAGAGGTCTGGATTCAAGTTTGGTTCCAAGACCCCATGGAAGATTCTCCAGCCTGAAGCTGGCTCACTGAGACCATGTCAATCTCAGGGAAGGGGCCTCCATGTGGTCACTTCCCTATAGAGGGAGGGTTCTTCATTCTCGTCTTGGGTCCATGGGCTGACCTCCATTGGAAGTGGAGTAGGGGGTAGGCACACTGATGCCCTGCAAAGTCAGGATGAAGGACTGCAGTGGGCATAGTCTGATGGGGCCCACTTTTCCTTTCTCCTAAGGGGTTTGGCCCTATAGATTGCTCCCAGCAAGCATTCAATTATGGGCTGCCTGCCTGCTCTCTTGGCAGTCCCCTGAGATAGGAAAGGGGGGACTGCTATTGGTCGAGTAATGGAGTCATACATAGGTGATTCCACAGAAAGGGGGGAGGAGGAGGAAACCCCACAAACCCTTAAGCCTAAAAGAGGGGTAAACCTCCTCTCCTCTCTGGTAAAAGAGGGTTTGAGGGGCCTCTTAGAAGCACACCTTTTTAGAGGTAGAGCTGCCTGAGAATGGCTCCAAAAAAGGCAAAGAGGAAGCCCCTTTCCCACTTATGGATGGTGAGAGGGGAGCCCTTCCACAGGTCAAGGGGCAATTCATGATACCTAGTCCTTACTGACACCTAAGGAGGAGAGGCCACACTTGTAGACAGATCTCAATGCGCATTCTCACTATTCTTTTCACTTGTAGCCATAATGGTAGATTAAAGTGGGACTTTGAGATACAAGTATAATTCATTTTTGGATTGAGATCATAACTTGAAATGCTAATATTTCAAATCAATTTTCCCCGTTATAAATAATGGAAAAACATTAATCCATTCCAGCCCTCCCAAAACACCCAAATCAACCCTAATTGCTATAAACACACACATATTTTACTTATACATAAAATAATATAATAAATGATATTAATAAAATAAAATGTGGTTTTATTATGAGTTATTGCCTTGGAAAGAGACAATGGAGGCTAACAGAGATGCATTGCAGAGGAGGAGGAGGAGAAAGGGAGAGAGGATTTAACAGCAGATACTTACACTCAAACTTAAATTTAAACTTAACTTAACGTTTTTCTTCTTTTTTTTACTTTTCTTGACTTGTTTTTTTGCTTTTTTGGCTTCACTCTCAACACTATCATTTTCTACAGCCTTTTAAACAAAAACCTATCCAAGGTGCTTTGTTTCTGCCTCCCTTTCAAAATGTTGCAGAAATGTCTAAGACGAGTGTCATTAAAAAGAGCTGAAGCATGACCAGTAGCCACTTTTTCAAGGTATTTCTTTACAGTGAAATGAGAAAGCTCCTGCCACTTAGCCAACATTTATTTAATTTCCCTTATAGAGATAGCTTCCTCCGGCTTGACCTCCTTCTCGCTACTGATGTGTTGCAAGACCTTGTATGTTGCAGCATCTGTAGCTTCTTCAACTCCTCTGTTGTGAGTTCCTCTTCATGTTCCTTGACAAACTTTTTGATGTCTTCCTCATCTACCTTCAGCCCCATGGACTTTCCGAGGGATACATCATCCAGCACAGCAGACTCGGACTCTGGCTGTGGATCAAACCCTTCAAAATCCCTTTCAGCTACATAAGCAGGCCACAATTTCTTCCATGCTGAATTTAAGGTTCTTCTAGTTACATCCTGCCATGTCAAATCAATAATTTTCAAGCAAATAACAATATTGTAATGCTCCTTCCAAAATTCATGAAGGGTGAAGTTGGTGTTTTCAGTAACCTCAAATCAGCGGCAGAACAAATGCTTGGTGTATAGCTTTTTAAAATTAGACATGACCTTTTGGTCCTTAGGCTGGAGGATTGGCGTAATATTGAGGGGGGAGGAGCTAAAGGACCTTAATGAACTTGAATTCATCAAGAATATCATCTTCAAATCCTGGGAGTTGAGCTGGACTATTGTCGAGTATAAGCAAACATTTCAATGGGAGGTTATTTTCCAGCAAATATTTTTATGCTCTCCACATAACTTGAGAGCTTTTTTTTTTCAATATCTTGTGAGTCTTGAAAGCTTGTGGGTTTTCTGAATGATACATCACAAGTGGCCTGATTGAGCAGTCACCACTGGCATTAGCACACAATGCTAGTATCAGTCTATCCTTCATGGCTTTATGGCCCAGCACCTTCTCCTTAGCCGTTATGAATGCCCTGGGTGGCATGTTGCAAAAAAGGCCCGTCTTATCACAGTTGAAAACTTGTTGGGGGATGTAGCCTTCCTTTGCAATAAATGCAGCAAAACATTCAATGTACTCCGCAACTTTAACATCTAACTCAATCCTTACCCATGCTTCACCACTGAGTGGATGCCCGTTCTTTCCTTAATGCTGAACATTTTGCTGCACTTATTGCAAAGGAAGGCTACATCCCCCAACAAGTTTTAAACTGTGATGAGACAGGCCTTTTGTTGGAAGAAGATACCTTTGAGAGAATTCATAACGACTAAGGAGAAGTTGCGGGGCCATAAAGCCATGAAGGATAGACTGACACTAGCATTGTGTGCTAATGCCAGCAGTGACTGCTCAATCAAGCCACTGCTGGTGTACATTCAGAAAACCCACAAGCTTTCTAGACTTACAAGATCTTGAAAGAAAAACTCCCAAGTTATGTGGAGAGCAAACGTAAAGGCATGGGTCACCAGGCAGGATTCACCAAATGGGTAAATCTGGTATTTGGTCATGCAGTCAAAAAATATTTGCTGGAAAATAACCTCCCATTGAAATGTTTGCTTATCCTTGACAATGGTCCAGCTCAACTCCCGGGATTTAAAGATGACATTATTGATGAATTCAAGCTCATTAAGGTCCTCTAGCCCCTCCCCCCCAATATTATGCCAATCCTCCAGCCTAAGGACCAAAAGGTCATGTCTAATTTTAAAAAGCTCTACACCAAGCATTTGTTCTGCCGCTGCTTTGGTTACTGAAAACACCAACTTCACCCTTCATGAATTTTGGAAGGAGCATTACAATATTGTTATTTGCTTGAAAATTATTGATTTGACATGGCAGGATGTAACTAGAAGAACCTTAAATTCAGCATGGAAGAAATTGTTTCCTGCTTATATAGCTGAAAGGGATTTTGAAGGGTTCAATCCACAGCCAGAGTCCGAGCCTGCTGTGCTGGATGATATTGTATCCCTCGGAAAGTCTATAGGGCTGGAGATAGATGGGGAGACGTCAACAAGCTTGTCAAGGAATATGAAGAGGAACTCACAAGGGAGAAGTTGAAGGAGCTACAGATGCTGCAACATACAGAGGTCTTGCAACACACCAGCAGTAAGGAGGAGGTCGAGCCAGAGGAAGTTATCTCTACAAGGGAAATTAAATAAATGCTGGTTAAGTAGCAGGAGCTTTCTCATTTCATTGAAAAGAAACACCCTGAAAAAGTGGCTACTGGTCATGCTTCTCTTTTTAATGACACTTCACTTAGACATTTCTGCAACATTTTGAAAGGGAGGCAGAAACAAAGCGCCTTGGATAGGTTTTGTTTAAAAGGTTGTAGAAAATGATACGTGTTGAGAGTGAAGCCAAAAAAGCAAAGACAAGTGAAAAGTAAAAAAGTTAAGCTAAGTTTAAATTTAAGTTTGAGTGTAAGTGTCTACCGTCAAATCCTTTCTCCCTTTCTCCTCCTCCTCTGCAATACATCTCTGTTAGCTGCCATCGTCTCTTTCCAAAGTAAGAACTCATAATAAAACCATATTTTATTTTATTAATATCATTTATTATATTATTTTATGCACAAGTAAAATATGTGAGTTTATAGCAATTAAAAACATGTTCTTTCCAATTAATTAGGGTTGATTTGGGTGTTTTGGGAGGGCTGAAATGGATTAATGTTTTTCCATTATTTATAACGGGGAAAATTGATGAGATACGAGCATTTCAAGTTATGATCTTGATCCAGGAACAAATTATACTCCTAATTCAAGGTACTACTGTACTTTACAAAT